>JAWNMR010000023.1:0-430000 GCA_035043845.1 Drosophila picticornis | reverse complement strand
TACATTTACAAATTCCAAGCTTGAAATTAACTTGATCATAATTCGTTTAGTTTGCTGTACATATAAAAACGTGTTTATAAATGTACCAAATGTATCAATTTGTTGTACTTATGGATAGTCAGCATACACACTGCGTCACTTGAATGGGGCAAGCCTCTTAAATCTATTCTCAGACAGCATTTGCGTTGTTTTTACTAATGCATATTTATTTTAAATTAAATTAAAATTTATAGTGAAAAATGTTTTTTTTTAAAACAGATTTTTTGTTAAATCGATAATTATTTATTATAATAATTATTATTAATATAATATTTAATTAATGTAATACATGAGTTTTATAGCTATTTGAGCTATATATTAAATTTATTTAGTTTATTTAATGTAGCAATTAAAAGCAATAAATAGATTTTTCAAAAACTTTTTAATAAATTAAAATTTCAAATTAAATTACAAAAAAAAAAAAAATATATATGATTACTTAAAGAGTTTTATTCAAGTGGCGAAAGTGTATAAAGAATAACACTACAAAATCTAGAATCTAGACTCTGGTAAATGGTTATGTTTAGATAAATAGTACAATATATAGTGTAGTAATCGATACTTATCAATTTATCGAGTCAATGATGGAAATTGAAATGAGCAATTATTTTAGAACTGCTACTCTATTCTAACAATAAATACAAAGTAAGAGAAAAAAAAATCAAATAAATATTTATTGATAACCGACGGATGATTGTTAGCGCACCAGCCCCAAATGAAAATACAACTTTAGCCTTAAGTTATCATAATGGATGCAGTACACAAATCGAGTCGAATACAAAAACAATATACGCAATACGTATTTTGCTGCTTTATATCAGATATATCATACATATATATATCCATATATCTGCAAATATCTGCAATTCAATTCAAGGATGACATTCGGTGTGGATCCAGATACACACATAGATTCATTAGAACAGGCTGAGCACGCAACTGTTGAGGGAACATCTAAATGGTCATGCAAACTAACAATTACAGGTACACGGGCTACTACTATTATTATTATTGTTATTAATTTTATTATTATTATTATTGTTATTTTGAAAACACTTATGAATACCCTGTACCGCTAGACAGGTCCCTAAAATTTGTCCGCGCTCGATTTTGTCCGTCTCAAATTTATTTATTTTATTTTAAATATAACATTTAATTTAAAATTTAATTTGTTAATTTATTTATTGTTTTCAAAAAATATTTATAATTTTCAATTTAAATTTAAATATTACATTTTATTTTTAATTGAATTTATGCTCTGCTTATTGTATTTTTCGATAAATAAATAAATAAATTGTTAAAGCACTTTTATTTAAAAAAAATAGTTAACAAATTTTGTTCTTTTTATTTATATTTAAATATTATTTTGAACTAAATTTATTTATGTTCTACTTTTTGACAACAAATTATTAATAAAAAAAAAAAACAGATTAAAATAATAGATAGTTTTTAGAACTCTTATAAATCTTATAATTGCTTTTTATTTATTTATTTTTTTTTGGTTTAAATTTAAAATTTTTGTTTTAATTGATTCCAATCGTTTTTTACTTTTTGTAATTTTTACATTAAAAAAAATAAATAAATGTTAGACCTCGTTTTTGAGCTGGGTACAGGGTATCTGCTCGTCGATCGCCTGCGACTATAACATTGCTACTTGTATATGTATTTTATATATTTATACTTTTAATTTTTAGTTTTTATTTTGTTTTTTTTTTTTGCGGGTTTTCATTGCTTCGATTTGCCACTTTAACTACACGATGTAGTAGTATATTCACATAAATTCTGAACCGATTGCCCCAAAAGCATGAGTTCTTAAATACATTTATCGACATCGATATTGCATATTGATGAGCATACAACAACTGCAAATTTATATTCCAATTTTGAACCAATCCACAAAATATATTAAATCTAAATCTGAATAATTTAAGCATGTCCATTTTTTCTTACAAACCCACCCCCCTCTTGGAGAATATATATCCCTGCTCAAAACTAAGTCTATCTAGAATCTATCCCTTAAAACACCCACTTGAATGTGGGCTCCGACTTGTTTATCGACTAACTTTGCTTTTGTAAATATTTTAATAAACAAATACACAAAAAAAAATGTTTTTATGCAAATAATTTATGTGAATAATACAAACTTGATTTTCTTTTATATTACACACACACACACACACACACGGCCACACATGCGCACTTTTCGACAACAATTCTCTGTTTAAGACAAAAACATCTCAAGAAAAACACACTAAATCATAATTGACATACAAAATGGTTTAAATGCCTCCCTTTCAGATGTTTCTTACATAGTTACGCATAGTAAATCCTATCTTTAGATTGTTAACAAGTGCGATCGCCCCCCGATAAACACACCTATCGATATGTGTAAATCAATGGAATTATTATTATTAGTATTATATTTCTTTAAATTATACATTTTTTATGTTTACTTTTTCGTATATTATATATATTTATATATATATATATATATATATATATATATAATTAAGAATAATAATAATAAAAAACTACTAGAAAAATACATATATTTTCCAATGAATTCTAATATTAATATTTAATAATAATAATAATTTATCTGTTAACAAATGTTTTTAATTGTTTGTTGAATAATTCAATAATAATTAGAATTCATTGGAAAATATATGTATTTTTCTGGTAGTTTTTTATTATTATTATTCTTAATATATATTACAAAACAATAGTCGGCAATAGTCGTACAGACTATGGCGTTCCCACTTGTTAAATCTAATAAATATAAATATTGGTAACACTTTGTATATACTATGAGTAAGACTTTTAAAACTTTACTTTCCATACACTGAAAAAAATGGAGAGTTTGCCCAATTACTTAAGTGTATGCACTTAACCAGTCGGTCGAAATATAACTTATGTGTGTCGCTCTGTGGATCTTATAACGTATAACAGTAGAACACATCTCCATAAAACACTATAAATATTACATTAAAATTCACTTATATTTTTCGCTTCACAATATTTAGTACTGTAATTGTAATCAAACCTGAATCTACAATTTAAAACTTAAATTAATACTTATACTAATTCTCATACCTACTCTTATACTTAAGTTTATACTAATCTTCTACTTTCACCTATGACTAAACTAATACTTGTATTGTTGATGTAATTCTTCTTCTGCTTCTTCTCTCTTCACTAAATGTTGTCTCGTTTTTTGTCTTTCTCTGGTTCCATATTAATTCTAATCCGAGCGGAGCTTTCGCTAGCGACTCTGCCAGTTCCATATTAATTCTACGATTTGTCTGAAGTTTCTTCCTTCTTCTCCTCCTCTTCTCTTCTTTTCCTATTTTGGCTTTGGGCTCTTCCAAAAATTCTGTGCGATCCTTTATTGGAGTTGTGTTTCTCCTTTTTTTCCCTCGGAAATTTCCATTGGATTCTTAAATAAATTGAATAATACATTTTTTTCACTTTATATATATCGTTTTTTTAGTGCATTTATTGGATAATCAGGTTGAGAATTGGATAAAAACTTAAACTTTATTTGGAACTTAATTATAGATAAGAATTAAATAGTAAAAAATTGAGATATGAATTAAATAAAAACGAGTTTCAATTGTAAATTGCAGATGGAAATTTAATAAAAACCTATTTCACTCTATATATTTTGAAATCCTCGTACTTTCTCAACATAATTGAGTAACTAATATGTTATTCATTTTTAAATACTTAAGAATTAATTGTAATAAAAATATATAAAAATTTGTAATAATACAAATATGTTATGGAAAACAAATTCTTATCAATTTAAAAAAAAATATCCAAAAAATTGCAAGACCTGCAGCTGTAACAAAAACAAACAGGCTCAACTGAGCTTCCCATCACACTACTCACTCTTTACTTAATTTTCTTACTTTCTATAACTAATTTGTATATATCACAAATAAAATAGGCCCTTGTTAATGTGTTACAAGCTTAAAACGCGCACAGCAGAGAGCTTTAGCAATCGATTATGTTGTTGTTGGCTGTTGAACTGAGCTCACTGTTATGCACACGCAACAAATACAACAACATTTAATGTTAACTTGCACGTTTCGAGGAAACTTTTGGTTGATTTTTAATCTGGTTTTATGAGTAATATTATTATTATAATTGTTTAGTTTTAATGTGTGTGTGTTTTGTGTGTGTGTGCTATTTAATTTGTTAATTGTCCACTTTATGTACTGTGAATGCATAAATGTGTTTTTTTTTTGTATATATATAATTATATATATATCTATATATAAATAATTAATTAACCAACTCATTTTCACACGATATTTGTGCCGTTGCAATTTAAATTTAGATTACACACTACGTAGTAAATTTGTCAGTCAGTCAATCAATCAATCTAACTGATCTGAACTGATTCCCAACTTTAATTGCGAGCCGAGTTTCTTTTATTAAAAACCAAAAAACTTCCGTTTTTTCTCTTCTTCTTTCTCCCTTGATAAACAAAACTGAACAAAAACAAAATAAAAACAAATCGAATAAAAAAACCCAATTGGAATTGTATAACAATAACAACAATAAAATCGCTCGCATAACATTTATGTTCGTTTCAAACCTCAACGCAAAAACCCACAAACAAAAAAATACGCACACCAAACAAAAATAAATTTACACCCAAAACAAAAAACTGCACACATAAAAAATAAAACGTGCACACAAAAATAATTAACATACACTCAACACAATAAAACTGCATTATACCTAAACAAAAATAAACGCACACAAACTAAATATGCCACACCCAAAAATTAAACTGCACAAATTAAAAATATATACACTTTCTCGTTGGGGGTTCTGGTTTTGAAACGAATAAAAAACGAAAAACAAAAATCGCAAAAAAAAACTCAAAAACTCAACAAAATTCGAATTCGAATTGGAAATCGAAATTCGATGTGTGCAGTGATTTGTGCTCAAGGCCTGATAGCGAAGGATAAAAGCGGTACGAGTGATCCATATGTGACGGTGCAGGTTAGCAAGGTGAAAAAGAGAACGCGCACAATGCCCCAGGAGCTAAACCCTGTGTGGAACGAGAAGTTTCACTTGTGAGTATTTTCCCCACTACTAATTGTACCACTACCATTACTACTATTACTACCACAACCAACACTACTACTACTACTACTCCTATTCCTTACAATTCTACTACTATTTCAACTAATACTTGTTTTCGCTGTTGTGTTGTGTCCCCCACAAACCGACCAATCACAGATTGTCTAACTGTATTTTGTACACATCTAAAGTTCTACTACTTTCACCTAAAGTTTAACGCACTTTCGCTACTATTAAATCTACTACTACTTTTGTCTATTTGTAAATAATTAGCTTCATTTATATTTATAAATCCTTTCGGTTGCTTGGTTCTGTTTGAGACCCAACAACTTGTTTTGTTTATCTTGTCGCCTTTGTCATTATTCGTGCGCTCTCTCGCTCTCTTCTTCTGCACAAAATATTCTTAGAACGCATAGATTGATTGCACTCAGCGGGAGAGAGAGGTTGAGCTTTGGGCGAGCGGAGCTATTGCTAGCGAAGCTGCCAGTTGCAAAAGCTTAATGTTAAGTTCCTCCATTGCTCACTGCTACAAAACCTCAATATGAAGCTGCTCGTTTTGATAATTGCTGTATCTACACTTTTTTCTACACTCAGAAAAAAAATGTCATGAAGACTTGACCAATTAAAAGTACCCTCTTTTTTAGATATAATTGCGAACTGCGAAAACTCAGAGTATTCATTTATTATTATTATAACTGAATTGATTTTGTAAATGAGCGTTATAATTTTTTATGTTATTTTATGTGTGTATGTGAAACAAATGTAATAATTTGCAATAGAATTTAATGCTTAAAATGCATAAAAAAATTATTATTAATATTATTATGGGGGGGAACTTAAGAGCTAGATTAATTGAATGAGCCCAATACTTGCATGAAACCTTGGCTGAGTTTTGAGAAGCAATTCCCTGGGATTGCCACACAACGTCTGATGGCCAAGTAAATATTACGAGGTATTTTTACATACACATATGTTTGTATTCCTTTCAAATCAATGCACAAAACTCTTAATTAATTAATTATCGAGTCTAAATTATTAACTAATGTCCATGCATGTCAAAAAACATATATATATACATACATATCTATATACATACATATATATATATATATATATATATATATATATATATAAGGCATTTCTAGGGTTGTCAACAAACCACACTGTTTCACATTGAATACTTAATATCTTTATATATATATATGTATACGCTATATGTACAAATAATCAGTGAGTGCCACAACTCTTCGGATCGCATCAAAGTTCGCGTTTGGGATGAGGATAATGATTTGAAATCGAAATTGCGCCAGAAATTAACACGCGAATCGGATGATTTTCTGGGTCAAACCATTATCGAAGTCCGTACGCTGTCCGGCGAGATGGATGTTTGGTATAATCTGGAGAAACGTACGGATAAATCGGCCGTATCCGGCGCCATTCGTTTGCACATCTCCGTCGAGATCAAGGGCGAGGAGAAGGTGGCCCCCTATCACGTACAGTACACCTGCCTCCACGAGAACCTCTTCCACTACCTCTGCGAGGAGAACTGCGGCATGGTAAGACACAGGGCCCCGGGCCCCTATAGTTGTGTCCAAAAGTATACCTACACTGCGTCATTATTTCTTATTATTTATTGTTTAGTATTCCCACTACAAATAAATAGTAAATCTCCTTAATATATCTATATATTTTTATACTTTTTTTTTTTAATTTAAAGGAAAAAGTGTCATAAAGTAACGAATAATTAGGAATCGTTTTTTATTTATAATTTGAATAATTATAATTATTATTATTTGTTGTGTTTATTATTTTTTATTATTATTATTATTATTTATCATTTATTAATATTGCCAAAATGCTGCATTAATTTTTTGCTTCTTTATCATAAAATTAAACTTGTTTAATTTCATTTTAATTCAATTTTTTTGAGTCATTGGGCTTTTTTTGGGTGTTTCCCAACTAATGTAACAAATGTTGCATCATTTTGCATTTAAATACTCCCCGAAATCTTATAAATATTTCTTGTTTTTAAATTTGTTACTCGCTGTATTTTTTGTGTCGACTGACTTTAGTTGACATTAATTAAATAAATAAATGCTTTAGAAAAAACTGCGTAAAATTATACTTTTATATATATTTATATTTATAATTTTTAAAATTATTAAATGCAAATTTGCCAAAATGGGGTTATTATTTTATTTAAGTTATTTTTTTTTATTTTAATGCAGTTCAAATAAGTTGAAAACGTTTAATAAAATCATGTTTTTAAAAGTAATTTTCATCTGTTTAAAACGTATTTGCAAAATTCCAAATTACTTAAAATACGAACTGAAAAAGTCAGCTATTGTTGAGAGAGTGTTGCTATCTATTTATTTGCCAGGTCAAGCTGCCGACGCAAAAAGGTGACGATGCGTGGAAGCTGTACTTTGACGAGATTCCGGAGGAGATTGTCGACGAGTTCTCGATGCGATATGGCATCGAGAATATATATCAGGCGATGACCCATTTCCACTGTCTGTCGGCAAAATATCTGTGTCCCGGCGTGCCGGCTGTGATGAGCACCCTGCTGGCCAACATAAATGCCTATTATGCGCATACGACTGCCTCCTCGGCTGTGTCGGCCAGTGATCGATTTGCGGCCAGCAATTTTGGAGTACGTATTACCCATTTTTACCCCAGCTACCTATCCAGTATTCTAGTATTTCTCTCTACGCTGGCAATTTGTTTCGTTTGCTGAAATATATTACCAAGCAATAACATAAAATCACTTATCATTTACTTATCAGCTATAGTTTATAGTTTCTCCGAGGTCAACAAGTATAAATATAAAATGTTCTATATCTAAAAGCATATCGATAAAAATCGAAAGGTTATTAAAACAATAGCAGCTTCTGAATATTTTAATTAACTTTTGTAGAAGGAAAAGTTTGTCAAGTTGCTGGATCAGCTGCATAACTCGCTGCGCATCGATCTATCGATGTATCGGAATAATTTTCCCGCATCCAGCCAGGAGAAACTTATGGATCTCAAGTCAACTGTTGACCTATTGACCTCCATAACATTCTTCCGCATGAAGGTGAGTGATGGCGCATAGATAGAAGTCAAATAATCGATTTATGAAATAGGTTCAAGAACTATCAAGTCCACCAAGAGCGAGCACGGTTGTCAAGGATTGCGTCAAAGCCTGTCTTAGATCCACTTATCAATTCCTATTCGAGAACTGCTACGAGCTCTACAACAGGGAGTTTCAGGTACACAGTTACACGCAACTACTTTGAATTACTTGCAATTACTTCACTCGCAGGTTGACCCAAACGAAGCTAAACGGGATACCGATGACCACGGACCAAAGCTGGACAGCGTCGACTTCTGGCACAAGCTGATCGCTCTAATCGTATCCGTGATCGATGAGGACAAGAACAGTTACGGCACCGTCCTTAATCAATTCCCACAAGAACTGAATATCGGACAGGTATATATATAACTATATTCTCTTATACATTGTAATATTCATTTTTATTTATTTCATATTTCAATAAAACGAATAAGAAATATTTACAATTTGCTTATTTTTTATTATATTTTAATATCTTTATATTATTTTATATTATAATATATTATTTATAACTATATATTATAAAACATATTTTAACTTTAATGTTTTATTTGAATTAATAATTTTTATTTTTCTTAATATATTAATTTTATTTTAACTTTAACATATGGAGGGAATACTAAATAATATAAAATAAAAAAAATCCATATTTGAAAGATTTGCAATAAAAAATGTCAAAACACGCATACGCACATAGCGCCGCTCAGCGCACGAATTCGAACACGAACTTCGAATTAGGTAGGCGCAAGCGAACAACAAACACGAGCCCGAGCACGAACACGAACGCGATGCCGAGAGCTTTTAATAATTTTTTTGTTTTTAGTTATCGGCTGCGACGATGTGGGGCTTGTTCGCCGTGGACATGAAATACGCATTGGAGGAACATGAACAGCATCGCTTGTGCAAGTCATCGGCCTACATGAATCTGCACTTTCGTGTCAAATGGCTGTACAGCAATTATGTGAAAGAGGTGCCACCCTACAAGGGGGCGGTGCCGGAATATCCAGCCTGGTTCGAACCCTTCGTCATGCAGTGGCTCAACGAGAACGACGATGTCTCCCTCGAATATCTGCACGGTGCCTTCAATCGTGACAAAAAGGATGGGGTAAGTTCAAAATAAAACACAGTTATATACTATATATTTGTAGGTGTGTATTTATCTATACATATATATATATATTTATGTATTTACTTATTTATTTGTTTTAATACCTATATATATATATATAAATATTTATTTGTTCATATATTTTTAAATTCAAATTTTTTTATATTTATAAATATTTATTTATTTACGAATTAATACATTTATTTATTTTAATATCTATTTATTTAAATATTTATTAAACTATACATTTATAAATTCATTTATCTTAATAGCTATATATGTTAAAATAGTTATCTATATATCTTCAACATTCTGGGACTGTGCAAATGCTCTCCCTCTCTCTTTCTCTGTCTGCATGTCTGTCTCTCTCTGAAACTGTGATGACTATTGCCATTTTCATTATATATTTGTATATTCGATCTAATTAGTTTCAAAAGAGCAGTGAACACGCTTTGTTCTCCAATTCGGTTGTCGATGTTTTCACACAATTGACGCAGTGCTTCGATGTTGTTAGCAAGCTCGAGTGTCCAGATCCAGAAATTTGGAAACGTTACATGAGGCGTTTTGCTAAGACTATCGTTAAAGTACTCATTGCATATGCTGATATTGTGAAAATGGAGTTCCCAGAGCATATGAGGGACGAACGAATTGTAAGTACAACGGCGCTAAATACTCTTCCCAGGTGCTTTTACATGAGCCGAAAAACAAAAATAATACATTTATATAAGAAATAATATTATTTAATAATTAGAGGCTGGCCTGGCTAAAATTAAAAAAGAAGCAATAAAAATAAAAAAAAAAAATATTTTTTTTTAATTTGAAAACCTAAGTACATGCTGTGATATCCAATCCGTCGGATGAGTAATAAACGCAATCTGTAAAAGATGGTCTGCATATTAAAAAAATAATAATAAATAATAACTATAGTTAAAAAAATTAAAAAAGTAATAAAAAAAAATTACAATTATTTTTAATTTAAAAAAAAAACACATAGATAATCTATTAAATTGATGAATGATATATGTTAACTATGCCAACATGGCACTCTTATTATTCATTTAAAAAAATATTACATTAAAAATAAACAAATTTATTTAAAAAATAAATAACATAAAAAAACGAAAAAAGCATAAATTTAGATTTTAATAAGAAATAAAAAAAACGAAACGACAAAAATTATAGCAAAAATTTAGATTTCAATTTTTTTTTATTATATATCTAGATCAATAATATTCATGAGTAATGAATGCCATCTTCAAGAATGGCGCTCTTTTCTCACATTAAAAAAGTAATAGTAATAATAAATATCTGGATTATCTTGCTATTTATCCAGGCATGCATTCTGATGAACAACATACAGCAGTTGCGGGTTCAATTGGAGAAGATGTTCGAGTCGATGGGCGGCGATAAGCTGGAGGAGGATGCTGCCAACATTCTTAAGGAGCTACAGCAGAACCTCAACTCCGCCTTGGATGATCTTGCCACGCAATTTGCTATAAGGCAAGACCCACATCCTTACAATTGAACATTTTATAAATATATATTTACTATTTAATTATAAATTATTTATTATTTAATTATTTTCTACAACTTAACTGAGTTCAGCTTATTAAAAAAATTACATGAGTTCGAAACCTGCCTACATTTAGGTGTGCAAAACGTTTTTAAAGTGTTTTTAACAATAAAACTAGAAAAATATATATTAATATCTATAATATATAAAAAATATAAAGTAATCTATAATTGTATAAATCTAGTTTATATCATAGTTGATGCTTATTTATTTTCAATTGTTTTGTTTTATTTTTTCTAGTTTGGAACCACGCATTACACAATCGGTTCGGGAATTAGGCGACATGCTACTCTCGATCAAGGGTGGAAGTGGACCTTTGACAACCGGAAATCAGGCTGTGCAAAGGAATGCGGTTGCCGTTGAGGCAGACGATGTGTTGAGGCCCCTGATGGATCTGCTCGACGGGTCCTTGACCCTCTACGCCCAGTCCTGCGAGAAGACAGTGCTGAAACGACTGCTCAAGGAGCTCTGGAAGATTGTTATGCGAATTCTGGAGAAGACCATAGTGCTGCCCCCAATGACTGACAAGACGGTAAGTTAAATAATTCAATAGTAAATAATTAAATTAAATTATGAATCTAATCTAATAATTAAAAATTTAACAAATATGTTTAGATGATGTTCAAGCACCTAACTGATAATGCCAAGAATCTGGCATCGAATGCAAAAATCGAAGATATGGGCCGTTTGTTCAAATCGCATATGGCCGGCAAGCAGGATGTGAAAAGTGCCCTTAGCGGTGTAATGGACATATCAAAAGAGGTGGAGAAGAACCTATCGCCTAAACAATGTGCCGTACTCGATGTTGCCTTAGACACAATTAAACAATACTTCCATGCCGGTGGCAATGGACTGAAGAAGACCTTCCTCGAGAAGTCATCCGAGTTGCAAAGTCTCCGCTACGCGCTCAGTTTATACACCCAAATGACAGACACACTCATCAAGACGTTCATATCCAGCCAAGTGCACGAAGGTCTGTAATCAATCAATCAATCATTCAGCATCAATCAAATCTAATAAATCTTTGTTCAAAAGTTGATCCTGAGAATGCCGAAGAAAGTGTGGGCGAAATTTCAGTGCAAATCGATCTATTCTCGCATCCGGGCACGGGAGAGCACAAAGTTAATGTTAAAGGTAACATATATTTATATATAAATATATATTTATATATAGAAAAAAAATATTATAAAAATATTTCCTTTAATCAGAAAAAAGAGGAAAAATCAACATAATTCATAATAAGTATTTTAACAAGAGAGAATACCAGCTGATAACAGGTAGCACAGGGTGGATGTAGCCAAGATATAGGCGTGGCCAAAAAAAAAGGGTGGAGGACGTTCTTAGTAATCTACCTTCCATGTTTGCTAACGTAACTCTTAAATTATGGGAGATGTGGGCTTTTTTCGATTTACACCAACAGATGTATCGTGTTGTGGAGGCAGAGTGGGCGTGAATTTTTAGAAATTCGGTTTCTTTTATTTAGAAATTTTTCTAAGAGCAAGACAAAACTTTCTTAAATCACAGAGATTAGAGCTTGAAGTTGAGCGTTCTTATACCTTTCGCAAATCATTTACTTATTCACCTATGCTGCAAATGTGACCCTTTTGTATGCAATATAAAAATCTGGCACCTCTTTTTTAGCTTATCTTAAGTTTTTCATTAGTGCTTGATTCGTATGTACTCAAGAATTAATTTCACAATAGCATGTAGTACTGTCCATTTTAGACTGCCGAATAAGTCGCGTCGTTATACAAATAAAAACTTTGATTCCTGCAGAATATCGTTATCTTATTTATAAGCGCTGTGAAATTGTGCGATCGGATTTAACAAATCCAACAACTTATAGATATAAATCGATACCAAATAAAAGGCAAATGCCCTGAGATATACAATTAATAAACTTTAATTAAGATGGAATATACCCCATTTATAGTATCCGCTTGATCTTAACTCGATTTTCCTGCTCTCCTAATAGTTTTTTTTTCTTGACCAATTTTCAGTTGTGGCTGCCAACGATCTCAAGTGGCAAATACCTTCTGGCATGTTTAGGCCATTTGTAGAGATAAATCTGATTGGACCACATCTGCAGGACAAAAAGCGCAAGTATGCAACAAAATCAAAGTCAAACAACTGGTCGCCCAAATACAATGAATCCTTCAGTTTGTGAGTACTACACATTACATTACACTATATATTTACCTATGTCTAATTATAATTTATTTGAAAGATTAGTGTTCATTTATATTCCTATTTATAAATAATTAAATACAGAAAGAAGTAATATTAGATTATATATTTAAAATTTTATTATTAATTGTATTTAATTTAATTGAAATTTGCATTTCATAAATTATTAATTATTATTATTATTTATAGTGCCATTGGCAATGAGGAGCAATTGGATTTCTTCGAGCTGCATATTTGCGTCAAGGACTATTGTTTCGCCCGTGACGATCGACTCGTGGGCGTGGCAGTGATTCCCCTCAAGGATATATCCGAAAAGGTATATAAATATTTAATTTAATAGTCAATTTTGTTACTATAAATAAACATATATATTTACTTTATTGTGTATTAAACAGGGATCGGTGGCATGCTGGCTGCCTCTGCAGCGCCGCATCGAAATGGATGAGACAGGCTGGACCATTTTAAGGATATTATCACAAAGGAATAATGACGAGGTTGCCAAGGAATTTGTTAAACTTAAATCGGAGATACGCCAGGAACCGACCATGGGCACTTAACTCTCTCACACACACACATACACACTTATACACACACACACATACACACTTATACACACACACACATACACACTTATACACACTTACACACATACACACTTATACACACTTACACACATACACACTTATACACACTTACACACACACACACACACACACACACACACACACACACACACACACACACACACACACACACACACACACACACACACACACACACACACACACACACACACCACACACACACACACACACACACACACACACACACACACACACACACACACACACACACACACACACACACACACACACACACACACACACTCACACTCACACTCACACTCACACTCACACTCACACTCACACTCACACTCACACCACACACACACACACACACAAAACACACACACACACAGATGTGCTCAATCTAAACACAAATCATGCTTATTCATGTAGGAGAATTTATACATTAAAGTAGCGTTACAAACAGAACTATCCCCAACAAATACATATTTAACAAAAAGAAAACATATACACTCTAAGCTAATATGATATTATTTTGGCATCATATATATCATATATATATAAACACAATCTGTACAGATGTACAAAAAAAAAATATATATACATATACACAAAATTTGCTTCCCCAAAAGAACCAAAATCACCGTAACACATATAGATACACATATAGATAACTATATATATATATACATTCATAATTACATCGGAAATGTAAGATTGTCATTAAACGCACATTCCCCATTTTTTGTAAATAATAAGTACCTGTGTATAAATTTCATTTTTGATTTAGGTTTTCTTTTTCGTTGATTTTAACTATAAATTTGTTAAATATGATTTTTGTGCATAAAATAATTACATAATAATTAATAATAATAGTTTTCTATTGTAACAATAGAATTAGCCTATTATCGAATAATTGTCAAAAAAATATATATATAGATACATAAATAAATAAATATATAGATACATGAAAAAAAAAACAACTGCTTGTAATTATTTATTATCGATAGTTCGATAGTTCTTTCAGATAAGATTTCAGCATTCGCTTTTTCATTTTAGCGCTTCCGACAACTGTGGCTTCTCACACAACCACAACCACATCAACAACGATAACAGCTGCAATAACGAGGAGAATAGCGATGCAAAGGATGTAATAAGGACGAATCAGTCGTGCCAAACTTCCCGGCTGTTTAGAACAGGAATGGAAACCAAGAGGAAACGGCGAACGTGACCCCGGAAACTGACCAATGGAAGATAGTATCTTGCAAGAAGAGAACACCAAAGCCAAAAAAGGACAGAGTCCTAAGGGAAAAGGCGAAGCCGGACGCGATCCTGATCCAGGCGAAGGGCGAAGTGTCATACGCGGATATACTACACAAGGTTAGGTTAAATAAGAATCTGTGGGACTTTGGCAAGTCGATATCAAAGATAAGGAGAACGCAAATGGGAGAGCTGATACTGCAACTCGACGAGTCCTACACAGACACCGCTGCGTTCAGTAGCCTGGTGAGGCACTAGGCGAACAATGGGAGGTCCGCTCATTGACTAGCAGAGTCACTAGAGAGGCCAGGGACCTTGACGATATCACAACAAAGGAAGACGTATGTGTTGCATTGAGGGAACAAACGGAACTGGCAGAGCTACTTTGAGAGCTACGTACGGGGAAACGCAAAAAATCAACAATAAGGCTGCCAACCGTCAGCGCTCAAAAGGCCCTGATTCCTGATTCTGGGATTCCTCAAAGTTGAATGGGTGAGCTCGAGACTCTGAGATCAGGTAACCCTCACTACGTGCTATAAGTGCCTGGAATTTGGCCACCTGGCAAAACAATGCAAGAGCGACCGGGACAGGTCGAACCTATGTAGAAGATGCGGAGGGAAAGGTCGCCAGTTCAAGGAATGCAACCCGGAGCCTCAGTGTAAGCTCTGCAAAGGAGCAACATCTACATAAAACATATAGCTGGAAGCGGTAGATGCCCGGCGGTTAAGAAGGCGCTCAGCTAAAAAAATTAAAAATTAATAGTACAACACTGAGGAGGAAGATGTTAAAAGATGTTAATGTCACAAAGAAGATTCTGGGTCAGGAGACCGTACAGGTGTCTTGCCCTATGACATTGTCCGCTAGAATGGCGACATTGGAGGAACTCAATCTAGACAGGAGAACAGAGCTTATGCAGGGGAAAGGATGACAGACCCTGGCGGTCCGTACGATACCCGAAGCCTTTGCGGTAATATACTTGATGCTTACAGAAGGGAGTATTCCCAAAGCGATAGAAAAGGCAGCGGCTCATCTTCTTGCTAAAGAAGAATAAGCCGATGGACAATCCGTCAGGATATGGGAGAAGCTAATTTATAACAGACTACTGGCCATCCTAGCAGCGAAAAACGCACGTTCAGCTTCCGAATGCGGTTTTCGGAATTGAAGAACCATCGTATCTGCCAAGCATTGTATCCAACTACCTATCCTACCGGGTGTTGCACTGTGGTTTGACGGTCCAAGGAGCTGCGAGGTCACAGCAGCAGTTCCACAGGTTTCATTTCTAAGCCCAATGCTGTGGAACATGATGTACGATAAGGTACTTAGGCTCCAACTACCTCAGTCATGGTGGCCAAGGAGTGCAAAGAAGTAGAGACGGCAGAGATAAAAATTGTCGCAAGATAAGCAGGATGCGAGCTTGGACTTGAACTTGCAGGTCATAAGACATAATGCAATCCCTAACCTAGTGGTGTGGATCGGATCAGATCAGAATTAGGTCACGGCGGGTTCGGAACATGTGCTCTACCATTGCTCAAGGTATAGGAGGGCTACTAACTCAGTGGCCCCACCAGAGTCCTTGACGCGGCACATGACGGAATCTCCGTCACACTGGAGAGATGTCCTCCAGCTCATCACTGAGCGGCGAATGACGGAAAGTGCCTAATAAGGCAACCCATCCCTGCGAAGTAATCCTTTGCATTGGGGTTGTCTTTGAATCGCGCGTGCAGTTGGCCCGGGCCTTCTGGATCTCAAGGAGATCGCACCTCCAGTGCTTAATTAAATAAATAAATTTAAAAAAAAAAATCTCACACATAATGTCGATGAAAATAAAATATATTGTTCAAGTATAAACATGTGACGCTCTAAGAATCAGATAACGGTCTCGTGCGATATTCTCAAGGGGAGCTACTAACAAAACTACTTAACAATATTTAATTAAATAAAAACCTGCTGGTCAGAGCAGACAGTTCGATTTTAAACTTCGTCTTAACTTGACAGCTTCATCGTGTTTCACACAAATATTACTTAAGCTATTTATTTATTTATATTTTTTTTTAATTTCGCTTCAAAGAAAAAATAATATTAATGCATTTTACTTTTTCACATATGTAATTAATGTCGACCACACATATTTCACTTTAAGTTTAAAAGAAGAAACTTAAAAATCAATAATTCTGAAAAAAGTTGGATCGTTCAAGTTGCCGATTTGAGCTTCGTTAATGTATAGGAAACGTGTTTACTTTAAAATAAAAGATTTACATTCATTTAATTGACTGCCTTTATTTGTTTATTACATATATATATATATATTAATATTTATATAGGAGTTCAATTTAAATTATTTATATTTTTATACACATATATAAAGTAATATAGTATTGTATTGTATTTAATGCATGGACCTATCTATGCCTAGCTGTTCATTCCATTCGATTCATTGATTTCAATTTATCGATTATCGATTTATCGATTTAACCCCACTTCTGAAAGAGTCCCATGCGTTGGCATCGACAATTGCTGCCCCACAAATTGCAGCGACAGGAGCTGCTGAAGCAACAATCGCCCGGCCGATTGTCACAGGCCCCATTCCGCCGAATGCAACCCTTTCGATAGGCAGGGACCCGGGCCGAGTAGGCGCGACGTCTGTTTGTAAAATAAGCATTAATTCACGGTTATTGATATAATTAGCTGACTGTCGACGAAAAATATAATAAATATTAAATGGTGCCTTAAAGAAAATATAATATTTAGTTAATGTCGACCATCCACATTTCACTTGAAGTTAAATTAAGAGAAAATATTTTAATGAACAAAAAATTAGAAATTTTAAAAGCACACAAAGGAATTAATATATTTGGCTTACTTTACATTTTACTTACTTATCATTGCTTGAAGCTGGAAATTTTTTGGAACCATCAAATGTATTTGCAACAATTCCGGAATATTGGTTGCCTAGAAAAACAATTTGCAATTTATTTTTATTTATGATCAATTAATTAAATGAGCAATAGTTTGTTTGTTTTTATTTTAACTTATTTTTTATTTAATGTAGGCTTTGCATTCTACCAACAGTACAGTGAGAACAGCACACTTTTTTATTATTTATTTGTATGTTTTATACTTTTTATATACTACATACTTTTTTAAAAACCAAAGGAAAAAATTAATATCTAGGGGTAATCAAGTATAAAATGGGCTCTAAAACCCAGGAAAAAAAAATATTTAAAATTAAGTAAATACAATTTCTGGGGATACTTAACACAGCACAAGTTTTTTAATATCAACCAAGAAATGTATAAACAAGTAAGAGCTCGTAACCACTGAACCCAGCTGTTAAATATATTCCAAAACTATTAACAAACTTGCCTATAATAAGTTTTGCGCCCAAAAGTGAGCAGGTCTATTAATGCACTCATTTCTTATAGCAAGCTCATTTCTTATAGCAAGCAGCGCATGTTTTTATTCGCAAGCCCGAACAGAAGCTAGCTGACCTTGATCAATAAAATATATATATATGCATATTCTGTATAAATAAGAAGATTTTGCCTTTAAAATTATCGCATTTATTGCCATTGGAAATTTAAATGTATCGATAATCGAGGAAATGTTATCGATAAAATAAAGCAAACTTGATCTGCGCATGGTATACGAGAACCTAAATTCCAAATTTGAAGTGTCTAGCTCTTAAAGTCTCTGAGATCTGCATGTTCATACAGACGGACGGAAGGCCGGACAGACGGACAGACGGACATGGCTATATCGGTTCGGCTGTTGACCCGGATCAAGAATTTACATACTTAATGGGGTCGGAGGTGCTTCCTTCTGCCTATGACATACATTTGCTCAAAACCATTATACCCTTTTTACTCATTTTTAATGCGTTCAGGGTATGAAAACCAAGTTTTATTAAATAGAATTGAAACCAAAACTTAATAGTTAAAAGCAAATTTAATAGAGCGGGACACATTTTCACATTATATAATAATAATAATTGTACGAACCAAAAAAGGCGTTCAACGCATTCTCCATATTCATGTCCTGCATATCCGCCATATGTTCGGGATCCGGGAGTTCCCAAATGGCAGCCACTTGTTGCAACAAAACAAGCAATAAAATTGTGAAAACCCCATTAGTTTTAAATGTGAAACGCTTTCGAGGCGGAATTAAATACATATTGAAAATAGACCGATTAAAATTTAAAAACTATTGCAAATTTATTTCAAATTGCGAACTGTGACATGTGTTTTAAAAAAATAACTCCGGAAAAATTGTGGCTGCCACAGCTCAATACTCACGCAATAATGGGGCACGGTCCGAACAATTTTTCTTCTTATTCTTTTCTCTTCTTTTTATTTTCCTATTTTTTTTTCCATTCAACTCGTTTTTCCAAATGCGTCTGCGCCGCTAAAAAAAATAACCACATACCTTTTTGGTGGTTGGGTAGGCTGAATCTCCCATTAAAAATTGGTACATATCAAAGGGTTTGTTAATTCACTGCTAGTTTATGCAATAGTCATAAGGAAACCACTAAAAATTTTACAACATTTATAATTTCGTAATTAAATAATTAAACATAAGCAATCGTAATTTCTTCATATTTACAAATATTCGCAAATTGCTGCCTGTATAGAACAATTTAATATATGTGTATTCTTAAGCCACGCGGAGTTTAAGTTTATTTTGTTTATCAGAAATAATCGAAAAATTATTCACGTATTTTTCAAACTAATATTTAACATTTAATATATATATTAGCTGGTTGCAGGGTATCTGGTAGCCGATCACACTCGCGTTGAACCTTCTTTCTGTTTCATTTATTAGCAACGTAGTTCAATTTTCTTGAACATTGTTTTGTCTCATTAATATTTCAAGTCAACGCACGTCCCATAATACTTAATACGGGCAAATTGGAAAAAGAGGACACAAAAACACTTAATTTCAAGCGCTACTTTTTGGCACACTTCGCTTCAATCGAAAAAAAATATATTAAAATGAATTTCAGTAGCAGTATTAACATTAATTTATAGGGTCAAAACTAATGGTTTTTATTTAAAGCGTTACCATAGTCGTCACGTTAAAGAGTTGCATTTAAAACGTTACTCGCTGCTTTACACACTCGTTACTGTACGTTAGTTGTCCGTTTGCTCAATTTGTTGTTGCTCATAAGCGACGTTAAATTTCGCTAGCTTATAACTGATATCGATTGGCAATATCAAAAGGCGATATCGATAGCCATTACTACCCTTTTGGATTTTTAATGCACAAAACTGTCAGCCGTTAAAAACAATTAAAACTATTAAGCAAATAACAAATATATATTAGATAAACTTAAATTGCCATTCGCATTCGCTCGAACTATTTCCAATACTAATATTTCTTTGTCCCCTTTTTAGCAAATTAAGCAACAGTAATATTTCTAGCTAAAGTAGGAGAAATAGTGAATTACCAAATATAAAAGTGGCATTTGTTATTTTAATGTTTAACAATACTAAACTATGGGTAAATAATTAGTTGTTTTTAGGATTATGCTTTAAATAATGTTTCACAGATATTTAAATATTTTGTATGTACACCGATCGAGTTATTATTTTTGATTAATACATAATTTAATTACATGTATTTTATTTCGTTAAGTCAATTGAACAACTATAAACGAACAAATAAAAAAAAACGTAATGTTTTTTTACACTGTTTACAACAATGTCAAATAGTATTTCCACATGTGTGTGTGTGTGTGAGTGTGTGTGTGTGTGTGTGTTATGTGGTATATGTATAATAAACCCCCAAAACAATGTATGTCCTGATCTCAGCTGAAATGCTTTGTTTTTGATTTCATTTTCATTTTCGGTAGCTTTCTGAAGGGCGAGTTTTGTGTTATTTTCTTTTCTTTTTCATTTCCTTTGAGTGGTTTGCTCTTGCGAGCGAGTCACAATGGCTCACGCGTTCCTTTGCTTACTCAAGCGTTCACTCTGCTCCCTCGCTGCCCACGAGTTCCCTCAGTGCTCACGCGATTACTCTGCTCACCCGCTGCTCATGCGTTCGCTCTCCCTCTTTCTCTTCCGTGTTGTGACGTATTTAAAACTGACGCTCGACAATGATTTTTGAATAATATTCATAATAATAACAAAAGCTCACGCGCGCAAACGCAATAAAAGTCATATTTTATATACGCTATGTGGTCTCATAGCTAGTGAGTAAAGCCGCATCCACCGGTTCCAAGCAACTGGGGCAGGTTAAACTGCGCATTAGCCAATCGTCGATGCAGTTCACATGATAAATGTGCATGCAGGGCAAATAGCGAACGGCTTCCTCGTGGCAAAATTCCACCATACAAATGACGCATTCGCGTGCTGCTTTCTTTGAGCTGCTGTCATACGTGCCAATCGGCAAATGTTGAACTAATCCAATGCGCTTTGCTATTTTTATTTGATCCTCTTCGGACATGTGAGTGGCGGTGGCGGCAGCGTTGCCAGATGTATTGCCACTAACCGCTTGATAGAACAGCTGTGGCATCGGCTCCTGCTACAAAATGCACATATATAACTCGATAATTACCAAAGCTAGTATTGCTTACTTGATAAATTGGCATTGGTCCGTTGTCCTGTGCACTAATGACGCTATCGCTGCCTCGCAAAAGTGAAATGTCATCTGGACTGCTCATTTTCAAGCAATTACCCATTTTACATGCGCTGACTGCGGGCGAAGACAATAAAATTTAAATATTTATTGTAAATTTAAATATACTTATCAAATATACAAATCTTGCAGTAAATTATCCCTGCAACGAACTCAGTAACAAATAATGCTGAGTACTCGATTATTACTTGTAGTAATTACACCTACACTGCATATGTGTATAAATTTGCACTTTAATGCATTCTAATTATGCATATATTTATTCACACACACACACACACACACACACACACACACACACACAGAAGCATATGCAAGAGCAACCAACTTTAACTGCTTAAATTTAACTTCCTTTGTTTAGCAGCTACAACAATTACAACTAAAAACGTAAATAACACATATGTATATTGTATGTTATATATATGTACATATAAATATATATATACATATATTGTTTGTATATGCATATAATTGATTTAAAAATTGTTGTTCATTTCATTATGCTTTAATTAGCACATAAAAAATTAATTTATTAACATACCAGTTGGCTTTTGTGGTTGTAATTACCAATTGACCTCTTTGAATTAATTTTTTTTTTATTTAATGCCAATAAAGATTGTAAAACATCGATAGCAACAGCGATACAAACTGTGCATATTTGCTGTGCTTATAACTATCGTTGTGAAACGATAGTTTGATGATAGGCTTGTTCACATTAGAGATGACAGTTTGTGAGTTGATGAAGAGTCAGCAAAGTGCTTGTATTATATATTATTCTTCATATAAATGTATTGTTTTTGATATTAGCATATAAAAAAATAAAAATGATTGCCTTTACATATTAAAAAACAATATACAAATATTTATATACAATGTGTAATCAACGATTGAACCAGCATACATGGTTAAAAAAAAGTGTAACCATTTGCTGTACGCATTAAAATACTTAACGCTAAAAACTTAACACAAAACAATACACGAAAACAATTGGTTGAGTTGGCAAACAAAAACTATCAAAAAAAGAAAGAGGATCAAGCATGACCGAGGAGACTATAATACTAATATTGCTGGTAATTGTGATGCTGGTTGGCTCCTATTTAGCTGGAAGCATACCACTGGTCATGAAACTGAGTGAGGTATGCAGAAAAACGAGTATATATTATATATGTAAATATTAATGGCTAAAATCTATTTTTGCAGGAGAAACTAAAATGTGTGACTGTACTGGGTGCAGGTCTGCTGGTGGGCACCGCGCTAACTGTCATTATACCCGAGGGCATAAGATCCCTGTATATGGATAGCAGGCGACAGCAGTTGCCACAAGCAGAGGATGCAACCACAAAGGGCATTTTGGTGGCGCCACCGCAAATGGACTATTCGCGAACTATTGGCTTGTCGCTGGTGTTGGGCTTTGTTTTCATGATGCTTGTCGATCAGGTGTCGCAGCGCCAGAGAACGGGCAGCGAAAACGATAAAAATATTACGGCCACTCTGGGTCTGGTCGTGCACGCGGCAGGTGGGCAAACTAAATTTGTTCTCGTTTCTCTGCTTTGATTTTGATATTCTTTGTTGCAATTTTCAGCCGATGGAGTCGCTTTGGGCGCTGCTGCCACCACCAGTCACCAGGATGTGGAAATTATTGTCTTCCTTGCCATAATGTTGCACAAGGCACCGGCCGCATTTGGTTTGGTCAGCTTTCTGCTGCACGAGAAAGTGGAAAGGCAACAGATACGCCGACATTTGGGCATTTTTTCGCTGTCGGCGCCACTGCTGACGCTGCTCACGTATTTTGGAATTGGGCAGGAGCAGAAAGAAACGTTGAATTCGGTGAACGCCACTGGGATTGCCATGCTTTTTTCGGCGGGCACTTTTTTGTATGTGGCAACTGTGCATGTGCTGCCCGAGTTAACGCAGGCACATCAGCACAGTGGAATGCATCGCAAAAATGGCTCTGGTTCCGCTTCCACGTCGTATGAGTATCATGCGCTGGAGGACTCACGCAGCGAAGCAGGCATTGACTCTGCTGGGAGTGTTCAGGTTCACAGCAGCAGCAAACCAGGGCTGCTCTATGGTGAACTCATCATTATGATCTGTGGTGCTTTGCTGCCCCTGGTCATCACATTTGGGCATCATCATTAAGCAAATGAAACATCAGAAAAACTTGATACATTCATAGTTAGTATTTAATTCGTAATTGTATATATAATAAGTTATAATGTAGGGCCTACGCGCAATATTAACATGTTAGTCATTTAGTTGAAAAATGCAAGCAGTTTTGAATTGTGACAAGCGATATCACTTAGCCGCAATTGAACGATTGCAAATCGATTCGCCCAGGCTTCAAATAAATATGTTTGCTTAACATTCCAGCCAACCCTGAGGATCAATCGTGGCGCACAATGACTTTCTATTCAATCAAGCTCTAACGCAACTGTGGAGTAAACTGAACCTTAAACTCAACATTTGAGTTGGCTACCAAGTAACTTCAGCTGTATGGAAATTTGCATGTTTTGTTCCTGATTAATCATATACTGTTGCCTTACGATCAGATATTTATTTAAGCTCATCGTTCATATTTGTGCAATCATACAAGTTTGAATGTGTAATGTAATATTTGCAGACTTAAAGCTCCTACATATTTTTGTTTTCTTATTTCTCACTTCCAATTGCGCAAATACTAAAAATAATAAAACTGCGAGTCAAAATTCATTTTAGATCATTTATTTTTTTTTATTTTGTATGTATTATTGTTTTTATAAATAATATTAATGACTTGAGTATAGGCGACTTGGCTTTAACGCAGTTGGTTTTTGTTTTTTCTTGTTTTCATTCTCGTCAGTGTGTGTGTTTGTGTGTATGGATTTATATAATTATTTTAATTTGGAGTATTTTTTAGGCCACTCGAATTAAGTTTTCTGCCTTAACACATGTGTGTGTGTGTGTAATATCTTAATATAAATAATTTAAGTCCTTGTGGCAGATTTAAAGCGTTCTTCTAAACAAACAGCGACACACATACACATGCACTCGTACCTAAGCACACACACACACGCATACAATTTTTTATATGTGTGTATGTATGTAATTTGCAACTGTGCCATCACTAACAGCACAACGTGATCAACATCATCAACTAAGAGAGCTTCTTTAAGAGAAAGCGAGATAGCATGCCTAACCCAATCTAAGCTGCGCTTAGGCGCGCCGTCTTTCTTGCCTGCTTGTACGCTTTATGAACACATGTGCGTGTATGTGCGCTTAAGTTCACAGTAGATGTATGCATGTATTTGTGAGTGTAGATGAGTGCGAAGGTTGTTTGAATGGTTTGTGTTTTGTTTAATTTGGTTTTAATTTTTGGTTTTGTTTTTGGAGGCTTTGGTTTTGTCGGCTTGGTTCTTAAACGGCCGTTTCGGTGTGACTGTGGGATGAGAGACGCTCAACATCGATTTCGGGTATGTGCAGCTCATCGGGTATATTATCGGCATAATCGATCGATGACGTCTCCGATAAACGTTTACTCAGCGATGTCTGCTTGCGCAACACCTCCGCCAGCGACGTGTTTGTGTGCTCACCGTAACGGGCATCGAGACCTTGCCGAAACGCATTCACCACTCGTATCTATTACGTCACACGTTACGCGTTTGCAGTCGAGAAATGAAAAAAAAGAAAAGAACAACACCGAGAACAGTGACAAAATAAAGACAGAGACAACAATATATATTTGAATATATGGTGTTACAGTTATTTATTCTTTACGACAGCGAGAGTCAGACTTCATAAAGAAATGCAAGATGCACACATACTCATACAAACAAACACAAAAGAGAAATCATAATAATAAAAAAAAACTGAAAACAGAAACACAGCCAAAATGAGTGCAATGCGAAAAATGGCGGACGGACAAGGGGAAAATTGCCAGTATATATAAATACAATTATACAATTGTACGTGTATTTGTATTCATTGTATTTATTCACATTTGCAAAAAAAAGCTCATGCATAAACTCGAACTGTACTCGCATAACTTGCGCGCAAAGCGAAAAGCGAAAGAAAAATGAAAATAACCAACAAGCAAGAGCGTCATCAAATTAGGCACGCTTCGATATTTCACAGGTTGTACGACATGCAGGACTGACATGCAACTATGACATTCAGGTTGGACGCTCAAGTATGACACTCAAGTCGAACAGTCAAGTTTGACACTCAGCAGCGGTTTGATGTTTGGCTCCATCAAAATATAATTTTGCAGACACACATGTATGAAACACATTATTCTTAAGCCATCAAAACAACAACGGTATGCAAAGCGTTTTACGATCCTTCATGCCAGCCATACTTATATATATTTATTTATCTGCATTCAACTTAATCTAAATCTAAATTCAAGAGCATTTTTGGCTTTCATTTGAAAAAAAATTTCTATAATCATTGGAACTTTTAAGAAGCGGACTTGGTTTAAGTTTGCTTTGAATCTGACTGGGCTTTTTTATATACGTTGTTCACAAAAGCTAACATAATGAAATATATCATAAAAATAATAATTTAAAAAACGGGACAAAGGTCTTTTTATTCGTCGACATTAAAGAAATAAAGAGGCCTTTGTCATATTCTTTTAAATCTTCTCTTCCAACGAAAATATACAGAATTTAAAATTTATTAATTAAAACAACAAATTTTTACAGAAATAAAATAAAATTTCTGCTTGTAATTTGATTAGAATATTTTCTCCAACAGAAATTCAATAAGTAGGCAACCATTTTAATAAAAATTCAAAAAAGTAATAATTTACTATTTAAAATTGTTGTTGTGTAATTTTAAATAAAAAAAAAAACACCAACAAATATTCTAATTAAATTTTTAATTTTAAATTTGACTTGCTGCTCACGTTTAAATTAATGAATTAAAAATCGACATAATATATACAATAGGAAAACCAAGAAAAAACGCAATTATAGCTTTTGCATTTTATAATATTAAAAAAAATAAGACCCTGATAAAAAACCTAAAATCAATGAGTTTAAAATTAAAGTTAATTAATAAAAAAATATCCAGAAAAAATCAAGAATTTAATAATAAATGTAAATTATTTTTGAAGCCTATTCTAATTAATATATCTAAACAAAAAAACAATATACAATAAATAATTTATAATTCATTAATTAAGAAACTAAATTATTGCTTAGCACATACAAATTTATATTTAAAACTATTAAAATACAGAACAAATCTGAAACTATTTTATTAATCAAAATAATTTTTTGGCATATTCAAATTAATATACAAACAGACCGATCTTGTGTAAACTATATAAACTGTAAGTTATATGTCTGTATGTCTCACATCATGAATAGATAGATATAAATAATAGCGGTTTTGGGAACAGAGTATATATAACAGAGTAACAGAGTCATAGTCGATATTGTCCGACAGAGCGTTATTATTTTGTGTGTACATAATACTTAATTATTTAATTGTGAAGCAGGTTGTTAAAATATCAGGTAGATAAAATGGGTTAAATAGATCAAATAATTTTAAATGGGTCGAATAGGTAGATAGGTAAAAATAAGGAAAGAAGTCTTACAGCTTGATCAGTGTTGCTCTTGCTATATGGAACCGGAATCAGGCGTTCTTGCAACTCGCCGCCTATTACCTTTGAAAATCGAAGAGAAAGAGAGAGAGAGAGAAAGCAAAAAAAAATGGAATATATATATAAAATAAAGAGAAAAAAATAAGTGGGGGAAGAAGAGAAATACAGGTTCAGAGTTAAGTTAATTTTAAGTGTTGATTTTTTGTTGTGATTAAAAATAGTTAAAGAATTCTTCTACTACTAGTTGAGAGAATTGTCGATATATCGATATACTTACTTGCATACGTACATACGAAATATATATGCATTTGCTGTATGCATGTGAGTATTTTTTTAAGTATTTTAAGTAGTTATGTATGTATGCATATATTTACAAACATATACAACGTAACTGTTAAATAGATGTTTGTTTTGGGGAAGGGGGGCGGGGGATGGGATGGACTGAGTTGGATAGGCATGTAAGTGTATGTGTGGTAAGTGTGTGTGTGGTAAGTGTGTGTGTGGTAAGTGTGTGTGTGGTAAGTGTGTGTGTGTTTGTGTGTGTGTTTGTTTGAGTGTGCTTGTGTGAGTGTGTCTGTGTGAGTGCGTCTGTGTGAGTGCGTCTGTGTGAGTGCGTCTGGGTGAGTGTGTCTGTGTGAGTGTGTCTGTGTGTGTGTGTCTGTATGTGTGTGTGTGTATGTGTGTGTGTATGTGTGTCTGTATGTGTGTGTGTGTGTCTGTATGTATGTAGTGTGTGTGTGTGTGTGTGTGTGTGTGTGTGTGTGTGTGTGTGTGTGTGTGTGTGTGTGTGTGTGTGTGTGACTGTGTGTGACTGTGTGTGTGTGTGTGTGACTGTGTGTGTGTGTGTGTGACTGTGTGTGCGGAATAAAACCGGGATCTCCAAAAAATTAAAATAAATAAATAAAAAATAAACGTCGATTTGAAAATATGTACATTCAGTATGAAGTTTTCAGTAGTATATATAAACATATACATACTCATATATATTATTATATATATATATATATCTATTTATATATATATTTATTTATATATATATTTATTAATGTATATATTTAATTATATAAATATTTATTTTTATATATTTAAACAATTTTTAAAAGTCGCATTTTAAATACATACATAATTAAATATATATCTGTGCAAATTAAAGTTAGCTGATGCGCGAATACTTTGAAATATTTGTGTGTAACTGTTTATGTGTGTGCGTATTCGATGTTCTTTGGCGATAGATTTGCATAATGGTTAGCGCACTTCATACATGTTCGACGAGATCGTTGCGTGTTACGACTAACAGCAACAAAATAGGAAGAGTGAAGCTGTTTGGGAAACTTCGTTTTTGCATTTACAATTTAGCTAATTGTCAATGCAATTTTATTTCTGATAAGTGTTTTTCACTCATCAAGCCTTAAAACTACCATATTTAAAATTAACATGTGTGTGTGTTATGTTTAAATCAGGCCTTAAGCAAAATGCTTGTGTTGAAAAACTCAAAATACGCACACTGCTATGTGAGCGAACGCAAAATGTTTTTAAATGATATATGAAAAAATAGATAACTTAAAAAAAATTTTTGGTTAAGGCCCGATTTAAATTGTACAAAATAAGAATAACAATTTTAATATAAAAAAACAAATATACTAATGTATATTGGGATAAACATTTTACTTACGTAAAATGAAATTAATGTCGATTGTTGTTGCCTATCAACAATACATATTAATATATGTGTATGTATAAATTAGGGTGGACCTAAATATTTGCAAATATTATGTAATGAAGTTCTAATGCTACTGGCACCTATTTTTTGCTATAATTTATGTATGCTATGCACTTTTTTTTTTTTTTTGTGGTACTTGCCATCGCTGCTCGAATTATCCAGTCACCCTAGAATAACTGGAAAACTGTAACTGTTCTTTTCCACTAGTTCATTCACAGCACGCACGCACACAAGCACACGCACGCATGGACACGCAGGCCAGACAAATAAAGATGCAAAAATGTTTTTGTTTTTTGATTGTTGTTGGTATTTTGTTCATTAAGTTAGTAATACGAGTACCACAATAATATAATAGTAATATTATTAATGATGTTTATACAAAAACGAAAAATCATAAACATTAAAAGTATAAAAAATCATGCGTTTAAATATACATATATGTAACAAAAATTGTTGCTAAGCGTTAAACGTTAATCGTTAGATAAATCATCTTAATTGAAGTACATAATTATCAGGGAACGGTAGAAATAAGAAAAACATGAAACAACACACGCTGACTAATAGGCAACTATATATGATGTTTGTATATGTATATGAATATGTGTCTTTTGTGTGTGTAACTCTTGGCGTTAGATTTGTGGTGTGTGTGAATTACGTTTCTACACACACACACAAGCATGCCCAGTTTTCATGTTTTGTTTTTTTCTTTAAATTCGTGTTTCGTTCTGTCCATTTTTGTGCTGTTCGCTTAGCTGCTGCAAATTGCGGACGACGTCAGAGAAGCCGCCACCGCTGCCGACAGCAGCAGTCGGCGAATATGAATGTGAAGCGGATGAGTTTCTGTGTGTTGAGGTAATTGGACAGCCATTTCTTAAATTGCGTGGTTGCTGTGACTGCGACTGCTGCTGCGGATCTTCGTCAATGTAAGATATGTCCGCAGGCAGCGGAGCCAGGGTTGCGTTTGATACATGTTGCTGCTGTTGCTGCTGCTGCGACGTTGGCTTCTGCGTTGACTGCGACTGTGGGTGATGCTGTCTGCTGGCGTTGCTGCTGTAATTGGGACTCAACAGATTTAAATTGTAGAGCGGATGACCGACAGCAGCATTACTGGCTGCCGTCCGTGGCGTACGCAAGCTATGCAAACTGTGCATCGAGCGGCGTTCGCTTAGATCTTCCAGGTTCGAGCGGAAAGCACGAATCACCCGCAACTGAAATCCAAACGAAATTAGACAACAAACGAACAGAACGGGGGGATCGGGGGAGGATGTCATAAACATAATAAACAAACATGTAGCAGTAATAACAATCATAATTATAATTAAACAGCACACAATATGTATTTATAACAATAAACGCTATTTACAAAACATGTCCAAAAATGCATAGCGCAATTGCATGTTTGTGTGTGTGAGCACTTTTGCGAGTACTAAGAGAGTACTGCTTTGATAGGCTTAGTACTAAGTATCTTACCATTCTGAGTAGTGAGTACACATCCACTTTGTAAATACACACATGCTCACACACACACAAACACAGCGTATGCATGTTTGTACATGTCGTAATTTAAACAAAATCAAACGAATTTTTTTTAGATCAAGCCACTAATAATAGTAATCATATAATAAACAATACAAATACATAACGAGGGGCGGATCGGGGGAAGAGGTGGATCATCAAGTGTTTTTATTTTGTCCATTTCCCTATTTGAAAAAAAATCGCTTTTTTAATTAGCATGCAATTTTCGGCAGGGGACATTTTACTACTATAATACTATTTTTTTAATTGACTGCTATTGAAACTGTTGTCGGTATTGTAAAAATTAAAACGTAGGAAATCAGTGGAAATTTGTTAAGATCTCGTGAAAAAAGACAGAGAATAGCAGAGAAAAGCAGAAGAAGCAGCAGATAAAGTATTGCCTGCACTGAATATATATTTATGTACCTCGCATACATACATACATACACTGGTGTTATTAGTGAGGACAGGGAGGGAGCTCCGAAATGCAATTCTAATTGTTGTACGGAAACAAACATGCATGATGTACAACCAAATATAACACAAATATGCCCAACAGGTGGCGTTGCACAAGCATCCAATTTAGAACAGGCAATGTTGCTAACTACAGCACTGTATATATACATATGTAAACTTTAATATACATACATATTTTTACATTCGGCATTTGTGTTAGTGTCAAGCAGCAAATGTGACTGTTGTAGTTATTGGTGTAGTTGTCTGCGTGAGCGGCACGTACGCGTGTCGACTGATTGACATATACACATAGATATACTACAGCTTCTACAATATATATATGAAAATCGACAAGTAGCGCAAGTAAAAATATATTTAGATGTAAATAATAAAATAAAACACACATACATAAGTTTCTTATCAGCAAAAAACACAGACTCACACACATATCCTCTAATTATTCATTGATAAACGTATACGTTTCAAAGATGTTGGCTGGAAAGATGGCTGTTGCATCCCTCCCCGCACCAACCCAGCACATTCCCAGCGATCTCATGTTTGACCAGATTGGTTGATCGAAAATGTTAACAGAGCTTTACTTTACTTTACGTGACCTGTGTACGAATGACACTAACTAACAGATGAATTGTTTATTTATTTGATGGCAAGCCAACTATTGCTTATTGCAGTGAAATAATCTGGTAATTTGTTGATCGAAAAAGAGAAATTGATTTTAAAGTGAATTTATATACATACGAAGACGAATTGGTATGTAGAGCACTTAACATGTTGAGTTTGGCAAAAGCTGCGCTTTCGGCTAAGGTTTGCAGTTGTGAACTTTGTCGTCGATCACACCATTTCTTTCACACTCCGCAGCACCATGCGAAGGCTAAATTTTAATCGGGTGTCGGTCCATCTCTAATGTACACATACACACACACATAAGTTGGAATGTGTGTAAAAAACCTTATTTTAATATTAACTTTGACGTGCCGATTTTGTTTATCTACCTTGAAAGGATGGTTGGAGTTGTTTTTTCTTTAAGGAATTCATAATTTTTCATATTACATACGTTTCTCAATGCTCGTTAGAAGTGTTGTTCATAGTAGTAGAATAGTAGTAGTAGTAGTAGTAGTAGTAGTAGTAGTAGTAGTAGTAGAGTAGTAGTAGAGTAGTAGTAAAGTGGTAGTTGACAGAGCAGATAATAGTGGTAGAAAGAAGACCTTGTACTGTTGTTGTTGATGCTGTTGTTGTTGTAGTTGTTTTCGATTGTTATAGTTGTTGTTTTGATTTGATGCTGTTCTTGTTGTTTTTTTTTTTTGCCGTTGTCGCATTGTTGTTAGCGGTTATCAATTATGGAAATTTATTTATCGCCGTCGCATCGCCTTACTAAAATTAGCACGGCTTGTGTCTATGGTCGTTCTTGTTGTTGCTATGTTAAACATGCCAATTTGAGTTTTGCTTTGGTGCTGTCCGCCATTTTGCATAGTTGCCATTTTCAATGTTTTGCTTGTGTGTGTGTGTGTGTAAGTGTGGTGAATTTCTGTGTATGTATGCATGTGTGTGTCTATGTATATGTGATAACTCCTACAAAAATCAACTGCAAAACTAAAACGCCTTTGTTTCAGCACACACATAGACTTATTATTATGAACAAATTAAATTTTTTGTTTACTTGGTTTATTATAAGCTGTGATTATTTGCAAATGTTTAAGCAGTTTTTATTTGTTCTTGTACATATTAAATTACTCTTTGGTTTTGCTTTTTAAGCTCGCCGCCACAAATTTGACATATATAAATATATACATATAAATATATATATATATATATATATATTAAATCCTAACTACAAAAGATTTTCAAATGACTATAATTGCTATTCGAAAATTATACTAATACTAAATAATTAAATAAGCACATATGTGTACACACATAAATACATATATAAATACACACATACATATGCCATTTTCTATTTATTTCACCTACAATTTGATTTTTTTCGCTTTTATTTTAACCTTGTCATTTCAGTTTGTGTATTAGATGAGTAAATGTCTGTGTATGTGTGTCTGTATGAGTGTCTGTGTCAGTTGTATGCGTATATTAATATTGAACATCGTTACGTGAAATAAATATGTACATAAATATGTACTTCTGTGTTGCTTATTATTGCAAATATGTCATATTACACTTCAGTCTCTCGTATTGGTTCCGCCGGCTTAAAAATTACAAAAATTAACAAATTTCTGATCATTACTTTCGCAATAATTAAATCAAATTTGAAAGCTAATTTATGAATTATATACTTATTTATTTCTAATGTCACCAAAAACCCAAAAAATAAACAAATAATTAAAAATCATATACAACTAAACATCATACTCATAATGAAATTAAAAACAAAAAATAAATATTTATATACATATATGTATATATATATATATATATATATATATATAAAGGTATGCGCATGTGTACATGTAATTAGTTATATATATACTAACTATTTTTATATATTGAAAAAAGAAATCTAAAATTTATTTCAAGGATGATTTCTTTGACACACGACGTCAACGATTAAAATAAATCATTATACCCGATAAGAGAATGATTTTTGAATATCGATACCATCGCAACTGGAAAGCTCAAAATGAGCACATATGTGTCATGGTGGAATGCATGATAGATATACACACATACACACATGTAGCCTCTCTCTCAATCACATATATATTTGTATGCATGTATGACCATAAAATATCACATGTAAAAGAAATTAAACGAAACAAAACGAAACCTGAATTGAAAATTGCAACAACAATTATGTAGATAGAAGAAGTTTATAAACGAAACTAAATCGAAACATGAAAAACGCGAGAGAAAAAAAATAAATCCAATCATTTACAATAGGCATTCAATAAAGTGGAAAATCGTCCTTAAAAAGGCCTACAGATAATTTATTTTAGACATAAAAAACAATACGAAGACTGGAGCAGGTCGTGGTGCACTTTTAGCCTTGGTGAATTGAGAAAATGAATTAAATATATATAAAAAGTAAATTGATCGAAAATTTGTAATAAACTTTGTGATTTTGGATATGCAAGACTTTAGAAGCTCAGTTAAAAAAAGGAAAGTTTGCAGTTATAAAATTGATAAGACCACGTTATTTGCTTGATATTATGTGTTGTCCAGAGTTGCCCAGAAAACAGTTAAAAAAGAGTGTTGCTCAATTCGGATTTTTTGCTCAAAAGAAATCAGTTAAATAGCAAAAATTTAATAAAATAACTGGTTTTCACACACACACACACACACACACACACACACACACATGTAGTAGTTTTATAATTATATATTTATGTGTAAAACATAGACAACAGCTACAAATACGGGCAAAGCAACTACAGAGAACATACACACATACAAGAATAAGAGTAAGAAAGAAAGAGGTGAATTATATAAGATATATATATTTATAAACACACACGCACACACACCCTCGCACACACAGTTATCGTACATACTTACTTCCATGTATATATATGTATTTAAATATATATATATAAATATATATATACACAAATGCGACAATTAATATATAAATTTGAAATTTTAATGTTAAAATGCCTTATTTTTAGAATAGGATTATTCACAACTTTGTTCGAACGCGAAATCGATATATTATTGATAAATATATAAACAATAAAAAGCGTGGGGAAGAATACAAAAACAAAAAGAAATGCAAAATAAATGACAATTGTTTTTTTCAACAGATGATGGCCTTGATAGTGGTGGGTTTGAGATCGTGTTGGGGAGGGATGTGGTGGGTTTCTTGGGGAGATTTGGTTTTGTGAATTGGGAGACATAACAGAACACTGTCTATAATTTTTGTTGTTTGCCAATAAATTTAAATGAATATACACTTTTCTTACCGGTACTGAAATCTGTAGGCGAGTTGAGATTTTACGCGAATTACATATTTAATTATATATATAATATTGTTTTTTGTTTTGTTGGCATTTTTAATTTTTGAATAATATATATATATATATATATATATATATATATACATATATATATTTTTTTGGCGGTTTTTTACGTCAAAATTCAGTCAGTCATTCAATCAATCGTTTTGGGATTGGTTTTTTAGCATTTAAAAAGGAGGGCGAAAAATATGAAATGAGTATTATAAACTTTATAATATATTTTTCTATAAGTTGTTGTTGCAGCATATGTGAAATGAGTCTGTAAACTGGTTCAACGTCCATTTTTTTCTTTTTTTTTCGTTAAGCGAACATACTCTTTAAGAAATTTATTTCATTAAAAGATTTCAATCAAGCATTTGCTCAACTGTTGAGTGAACTGAACCTTAAACTCAACTTGTTGCTGAACAGTGTGCAGCAAATTGTTTTTTTTCTGCTAACACTGACTAACTAATTACCTATTTAAATACATAAAACAGTTGCATTAAATTGGCTTACGATCGGATATATATTCTAGAAGATATTACATTAATACATATGCAAGCCCAGCTTTGAGCAAACTTAAGCTCAAACATTTAGTAAACAGAACCTCAAACGCAACAATTTGAGACAGCTGCTCGATCAAGTGAGAAAACAGTCGATTGGTGCAAAGGATGAAAATACTCAAAATTACGATAGATATATTAAAAAGTATGTTTAGCTTCGATAAACCGAAGCGCAATCGATTAAATCCAAGCTAATTAGGATAAAGGCGTCCTTTTTTTATAGCACGTATTTTTTTATGAGTTATGAGGAGGGAGTGTTGTATGAATAGCAAACTACATTTCGTTTAAAACTACATAGAAAAATTTATTTATGGTTTACGATTCACATGCGATTTTGTCACAAAAAAAAAAAAATAAATAAATCATAAAAAAAACATAAATTTCATTTAAAATTTAACAAAAAAGACTGAATAGAATTCTATGGACCAAAAAAAGAGGAACTAAAATCAATAAGTGTAACAGATCTAAAGAGTAGGGGTTTTGCTGCTTCAACTGGAGAGATTTTTTGTATGGGTGGGGGGGGGGGTTGAGAAACATGGAAGAACCGGAATACCATAAATGTCTAGTGCAAAGGGGAGAAAAGAGAGAGAGAGAGATAGAGAGAGGGCGAGAGAGTTGTGACCTTGAGATAAGGCGACGATGGCGACTAACACCTGCTGAATCAACTTTACAGAAGACAAACGAAAATCGATTCGGTTGAGAAACATGGAAGAACCGGAATACCATAAATGTCTAGTGCAAAGGGGAGAAAAGAGAGAGAGAGACATAGAGAGAGGGCGAGAGAGTTGTGACCTTGAGATAAGGCGACGATGGCGACTAACACCTGCTGAATCAACTTTACAGAAGACAAACGAAAATCGATTCAAAAATAATTCATATATATTCAAAATGGTTGTGTGCAAGTTCTGTAGCAAACGCATCGATATTTTTGATGCTTTGTACGGACGGCCAAGTATATATAGTTTGCACACATTCATAAGACATTGGAATTTCTCGATAACGCTACACTTCGATAATTATCGATATGTTGATGACATATAGTCATAATTTGTTTTGTATTTAATTAACGGGTCTTTTGCGAGTGTTTGAGAGAGTAGAAAGAGTGAGAGAGAATGGAGAGAGAGAGAGAGAGTGAGAGAGGTAGAGAGAGAGAGAGAGAGAGAGAGTGGAGATATCGCAAAGTGATTAATAAATTGTTTTAAGTTAAGCCTGATTATTACAAAATGTGCAAAATATGCAACGACAAACACCGAAAGAATAACAAAAAAAAATCTAGTTTTGATTATTATTTAAAGTAAAGCATTCAGAATATGATTTGTTTGTGTAATTTTTCTAGACACGAAAAAGAATTGTACGTTCGATAAAATAGAAGCGAGAGAGCGACAAAATCCATAACTGGATTGAAGAGAAAGAGACAGAAACAGTTAAAGAGTGAGCAAGAGAGATGGAGTATTAGAGCGAGTGTTTATACTATTACAAGAAAATTTTTATTTGTTCAAAACTAGTTTAACTACAAAGCAATTCATACTTAAAAAAAAACAACGAGGAATTTTTTTCTTTCTTTTTTTTTTGCAGTCAAAAAAAACCCATATTTTTTAATGTCACAGTGTATCACTGCTAAAAACATATTTTCTGTGACAGTTTACATCAGTGATGCACATACACTTGCGGTCAGAATAATAGCACTGCTCAATGGCATGAAAAAATGGAGAGAAAATATTGATTTTTAATACCCTTTAAATTAATTATTTTTCATATATATATATGCATATAATGCATATATATATTTATGTATAATATATATATAGTGTATGTTTTTTTCAGCTTAAATTCATATTTATGTATATTTCATAATTATTATTTCTATAACTATTATTTATTATTATGATTTTTACCAAAATTCTGCTTTTATTTATTTCTGTTCGTTAATTTTCTCATTTTCAAAAAATATTTTTTTCCTACTTTAATTCAATTTAAATAAGTTAAAAGCACTGATAAAATTTTGGTTTTGTTTACTTTCACAATTTTTTATTTGGAGCGTCTTCTTCCACCTCTAAAAATGTATTCATATTTTGTTTGTTATGAAAGTGGTGCTATTATTTTGTTGGCAAATGTTTAACAGAAACGGTTTCGCTAAACATTTTTTATCGACTGTAGTACACATTGTTGCGATTTGAAATGAGCTCAATACGCCTAATTTTTTTTATTTTCAATATATATTTAAATTAAGTACTGAAATGAATTCCCTTTTTTTATTTTATTAATTAATTCTAAGGAGAAGAGGGGCCAGCAGAACCAATTAAAAAAAAATTATATGTTTGTCACAGATTTGAGCCATTTTATATAATTTTAATGGAGAATATCTATCGAAGTATTGGCCATATATCGATAACGACATAACATGGAACACGGCATGTGTACAAAAAAAAAACAAACTCAAAACAAACGCAAACAAATTAATAAAAAATAAACCAGAAAATTAAAAAAAAAAAACAATTTAAATAAAAAATAAAAATTGCAATGACTAAAAACCCCAAAATACAGCTTAATTAATTATATGTATATTTAGAATCAAATAATAATTTGTATGTAACATTTTTTTTAATATTTTTTTTTTTGGTGCATGCGAACGGGACAGAAACACCTCAGGGTTACGAGCACTCAATTATTAACCCTATAGTGACTCAGTAGAAAATAAGTTTACTTTTGCTTGTCAGTCCTACAAATATTATTTATGATTCCACTCTGTACAATTTAAATATATTTTTTTTATAATTCAATTTATATTTATATATTGATGTTTTTTATTTAATTGAGTAGACTTGAATTCTCTCGGGTTTATCTTATTAAATATATAAAATGTATATTTTAAATATATATGGAATATATAAAATATATAGAGAAAATAATAAAAATAAATTGAATTTATAAATTTATAAAATGCTAGAATTGCTTAAATGCCAATTGAAAGTATTAATCCACTATTAGCCTAAATTTATTAGGAATTGACTGTTTAAAAATAAAGCGAGGAACCTAGAGGTTTACTCGTTGCATACATAAGAACGAGTACTCATATGAATTATAAATTTATTAGATTTGTTTTTTATTATTAATTTTTGTTAAGGTTCGTTAGTTTTGTTCAAGCAAGTAAACAATTGAGGTATTCCCTGGCTGCGTTCACATGCCACCAAACGACGTATGTAATATATACACAATTATTTCTTTAAAATATTTTCTATGATTGTAAAAATGTTATTCGAAAAATATTTGATGAAAAATTCGAATGGATCGAGACATGAATCGATATTCGATAATATAGATACAAATATCAGATAATGTACGTTTTGTTGTAGATATAAATACAATTTTCAATCAGAACAAAAACAGAAAAAGAAAATTAAAAAAAAAAGGAAAATAATAATTCAAAGAAAAAAAGAAAGTCAACTATTTGTTCTATACAGGTATAGATATAGAAATATATTCTTTTCTGTTGTTTTTGTACTGTATTTGGTAATTAAAAAGAAAAGAATGGCACTCGTTTTGGGCTAAATAGTTTGCTAAAAAAAATAATAGGAAAGGGTATCAAAAGACTTACTTGGGTTTGCAGACGAGTCAAGCCACGAATCCATAGAATTTGTCCAGCTCTTGGCTTCTTGTCCGAATCAATTGAATCGAATCGTTCTTCACCCAAATTCATCGCATCTGTATATTCCTCGGGATGTCCGCGACCCCACCTAAAATCATAATAATAATAATAATATTATTATAGAAGAAAAGTGTAAGCAAAAAAAATATTTATTTATTTAATTATTAATTATTAGTTATTTAATTAATTATATTTAAGGGGATTGTCAATAAAGTGTGAATGAATGAATCAATTATTTCGTCATACATAACAGTATATAGTGTTTGCAGATGTATAAATAATAGTGTAATAAAATAGTAGTGATTATTTATAGTTTAATCCATCGTATTTAATAATTTATTTTATATTATTTATAATTTGATACCTCGTTTATTAATATCTATAGTATATAACGATATTTTTTTATTTTAAATTATAGTATTTAATATTTTCTTCTGTTCAATGCAATCTGATCGTTAATTTAGGATTTTTATTTTATTTTTTTTAAATTCACAGTAAACTGCTACAAGGCCACAAACTTTTTTGATTAGATAATTCATACAGCCTTCAAAATGTATAACAATCAGCAAGTGAACCGTAAAGTTCCGTTAGATAATTTCGTATGCTCCTCCAACAGAGAGAGAGCTGCCCGGTTTGGTGCGAGCCGCACCGAAATATTTTTCGAGAATATGTGTTGGAGTGCGACGGACGGAGAAGTTCACACGAGCTGCCCTCGCTCCAGGCCCAGACGAGTGAAAAAATCAGAAGCTGAGCTGAGAGACGAGCCAATTGGTTTTACTGTGTGAACTATGCTGAAACATTTGAATTTTGTTTGTATTTGTATTTTTGCTACAGGCAGTTTTAAAAATGTATAGTAAAATTCAGTTGTTGGCCGTTTAAACTGGCTCTGCAAAGATAAATTAATCTACGGCTTGTTAATTGTATAACTTATCATATAATAAATAAAAAAATATATATTATGCGATTTTTGCGGCTAGCTGCACTGAACTGATAAAAATAAATAAAAATCAAATTCAAGCATATTATAATTTAATTATAATTTAAGCATAAAAGAGTATTAATCATCTGCAAATTAATTTATAAAAATATTAAACTTAAGCTGAATTTCTCTTACTTACTTTAATTTTCATTATAACCAATCTATACTTTTTCTATTTTTTGTTTTAAATTACGCTTGCTTTGATTAATAATTAAATCATGCATTTATATTTTATTTGTAACCACAAGTCAAACACAAACTTCTATTATTGATTGTCCACCCTCCAAAAAAGATCCAAATAGGGCAGCAACTGTTGAAACTGAACAAACCAATGCAGAGAACGTGTCGCCTGTGCTAACCGATAGCTCCCAGGGAACAATAACAAACATGGCTTGAGCGCAAACATGTTCCAGCTGTCTGTTAACAGCATACAACAGAAATCTTTTATTTATTTAACATTAAGATTAAATGCTAGACACAAGTATTGGGTACGATTTAATAAAGGGCCAATTGTGCAAAGAGCAAATACCTACAACTGTGATAATGCTAGTAATTTTTTAAATTTTATTTATAAATCCGAAAATATTTAATAATAAGAATAAGTAGTCAAATTACATACTTAAATATAGTAAATAAAAACACACATTAAATTTAAAAATAAAAACAAATTTTAAACAGCAACAAAGCAACAAATAACTAAATATTTAACTAGCAATATTTTTTTTTATTATTATTTATAATTATCTGCAATTTTGGTTGTGCGTATCTTTGGTGCGTGTGTTGTGTGTGTGTATTTAAATGCAAGCCAAGAGAATTTCAAGCGCTTTACTCGTCATCGCTATAGGAGGGAGGAGGGGGAACAGGCATAAGGGGGAAATGAATTGTCACGTATTTTTCACATTTATCACAAAGCAAGTGGACTGGACTGTGTAACATGTTAATTTGTGTGAGTTGAGTTGGAGTGTTAAAAGCCCTGTTTACAGTCATTGAAAAAATCAATAAGAACTTCTTCTGTAAACTGAAATCCAAACTGGTTAACTCGCTTTTAAATAGTTAACAGTTAAGTAACAGTTGGTGTTAACTCACTGTTAATCAAATGTTAACTCACTGTTAATCCACAGTTGGCTGTGTGATAGCTTAAAATAACAAATTTGGCATATTAAATATAAATTATTAATTTTATTTTCGAACTAAAAACAGTGCTTTGAGTGATGCAATATTATTATTATTATAAGAAGATAATGTTAAAACACATACAAAAAGATATAGATAGAAATACTCACGATAGGATTTTGGGCAGCTTTCTGGTGGGCACCGAGGTGATCAACTGGCCCCAGACAAGAGTACCAATGCCAAAGAAGACGCACCATAGCCACTGATCCAGCGAAAGAGCCTTGGTTGAGAAAGCCATTTTGCCATACTGAATAATAAGAACCTGAAAAATTAAGATTAATACAGGGTTAGTTAAACAGAAATGAATTGGAGTTAAACTCAAATAGACCTGTGAAATCATTGTGAATATCCAAATGGTGTAGAAAATGGGATTGGTGAAGAGACCTTCGACAACGTTTCGCTGTCCGTGAATTTTTCTCGCATTGATCTCATTAAAAAGAGTCATCATAACAAACGTGTTGAAGATGATCGTAAAATGTTGTGTGGGTCCAGCATTCAAATCCTGTCCACGGCCGGACTCAATATCTAGTATTAGGTCACCTAAAAGAGGAACGAATTATTAAAATATAATCTATATATATATAATCAATATTAAAATCATATATATCATATATATATGATCGATTATAAGTAAAACGCACCCACAAAGAGCAGGCCGAAGATGATGACCAACTGGTAGAGGGCCTGCCCCAATATGTTCTTCATCATTGTGCGCGATATTAACGGTTTTGTGCGTCCATATGGCTTTCGGAGCAGTAGATCCGGTGTGGGCACTTCCGTTGCCAGGGCGAGAGAGGCCAGTGTATCCATAATCAGATTCACCCATAACATTTGCACGGCCTGCAATCGATTAAAACAAATCGATAATTAATTTCTTCATTAACTGATATTGTATTCTGTTATATATATACTTGTTATTATTAATATCATATTAATTAATTGTGTCATTATTTATTATATTTTTATTAATTAGCTATATTATAATTGTATCATATTTCTTATTTGTTTTATTAAATTTTAATATTAATTGTATTTATCATTATTATATTATTTATTTATTATTATAAATATCATATTAATTGTTAATATTATATTATTTTAATTGTTAAACCACAGTCAATACAATAAAACAATTCAAAAATACGTTATTTTAAACAGTGAAAAATTTAATTAGTGTTACTAACGTCAATGTTTAACGATTAATTTATATTTTTAGAAAAATTAATATATAATTATATTTTTTATATAATATAAAATTTTATATAATATAAAATCTAAATATCACCATATATATATATAATATAAATAATAATAAACCCACACAGCATAAAGAATAAATTGAACCTTGTGGAACATTGGGCAAGGAAAATATCATTAAATTAATACAGGTTGTGTACCATTGAAAAATATATATATATTTACTGGCTGCACACCATTGAAAAATATATATATATTTACTGGCTGCACATTAATATAAAAAAATGCGTTTAATTAGAAAATCGACGAATCCTCAATATATATTATCCACAAATTAATAACAAAAAAATAGGCAAATACGCATTTTAAACAGTGAAAAAACTATTTAATCACAATTATAATCAATATTTAATTTATATATATATATAATATTATAGTTGATAAAGGTCGTACCTTGAGTGGGGAATCCTGAACGGCACATGCACCAATAAATGCAACAATGACGGCAACAACATTCACCGTTAGCTGAAACTGGAGAAACTTCGCAATTGAATCGTAAACATTTCGTCCCCACATCACAGCCTTCACAATGCTGCTGAAGTTGTCATCGGTGAGGATGATGTCGGAGGCTTCCTTGGCCACATCGGTACCAGCAATGCCCATGGCGAAGCCAACGTCGGCCTTCTTGAGAGCGGGTCCATCGTTGGTGCCATCCCCCGTCACAGCGACCACCTCCCGGTTATCCGTTACTGTGCTATCGATCATGCCTAAAATACAAAACAAATTATAATTATATATAAATTATAAATGGATTTAATTTAAGTTAAAGACCAACCTTTGACTAGGGTATACTTGTCGGTGGGTGAGGAGCGGGCAAGTACTCGCAATTTGGGCCAGACCTTGTCAAGCAGATGCTGCTGGATCTTTAAAATATATAGAAAAATTAGAATATTAAATATAATATAGAACAAAGAAAACAATTTAGATATATATATATATATATATATATATATATATGATATATATATAACATAATATAATCGATAACATACATCACCATTGCTGTCGCGAATGCGCTGATTGAATTCTTTGCCCTCCAAAATGAGGAAATCATCGTTTGGCCGCAGAATGCCGCATTTCCCAGCAATGGAACGTGCAGTATTAATATTGTCACCAGTGACCATACGGACTGTGATGCCCGCCCTTTGGCACTTGCGAATAGCGTCGGGCACCTCTGGTCGGACGGGATCTTCAATGCCCACCACACACAGACAAGTCAGGTTTGTCATAATATTCTCCTCGTCATCCCAATTGGGTTCGCCATCGATGTGCACCTCGTTGATGGCCGCCTTGCCGGGCACAAAGTCGCGATAGGCAACGGAAATGGTGCGTAGACCGTCGCAGGCCATCGGCTCGATCACCTCGCGGATGAGGCGCTCCTGCATGTCTCGAGTGAATTTCTCCAGCGTACCTTCGTGTCCATAGATAAACGAACATCTGAAATAATATCGTAAGTCATAATTTATATTTCATATATTATATATTCACTTCTTCATTATGATCTCGGAGGCTCCTTTTGTGTAGAGACGATATCCACCATTTGGTCGCGGGATCACAGTTCCCATGCTTTTGCGCACCGAGTTGAAGGTGTAGACGCGTGTGAAACGATCCTCGGGTATTTCATCGCGTATGGATTGATATTTAACGCCCAAAGCCTGTACAAAACCGAGCAATGCGCACTCAGTTTTATTGCCCACTTGAATGGGTAAGTCTCCCGCATTTTGACCAGGCTGTAAGGTGTTACAAAATTCATACAAATTAATACCACAGTACAGTTCCTAGTAATCTTCCTTCCAAATTTTTTAACTTTAGCTCTTAAATTACGGGAGATATAGGCTTTGAAAATGTTAGGGGCGGGAGTGGGCGTGGCCAAAACATTTTTGGAGTACGATCTTAGTAATCTACATTCCAAGTTTAGGAAATGTAGCTCTTAACATGGGCTGGCTTTTGTCGTTTTTGGGGGCTAAAGGTCCAACAATTTTTTTTACAAATTTCGGAAGGGTACTGCAATAAATTGCAAAAAACTTTTCAAATTTGGTGACTATAGATTTCAAATTGTGTGCGCAATATCGTCTTATCGATTTACACTAACAGGTGTTTCGGTTTAGGGAGGTGGAGTGGGCGTGGCCGTTCAATTTTTTATCGATATCTTAGGGAACTTATCTGTAACATACTTTTAAAATTTTGTGACTAGCTTACCAATTTTGGAAGATAGGCGCATTTCAGATTTCTAGGATTGAATTTCCTGAGGATTGTCGATTCTTGGAGGAGGTTACCATGAAGTCACCTTCCAATTTTGGTCACATCCACAAAATTGTGAGAGATATGCGTACTTATCGATTTACACTTTCCGAAATATCGAATTTGGCGCAGGCACACACCAGTAAATGTTCTAAGTTTCTATCTCCAAGGGTGTCGAAAAAGTTGCGTTCATACAGACGGACAGATGGACAGACAGCATGAAGGATATTGCACAAAACCAATATACTATGACACCTTTGGTATCAAAGTATAAAAATCTATATCTAACTATAAACAAAAATATGTTAAAATTCACACATTATAAATAATAAATGGAATCTTGTATCCCCAAACTAATCCATATCGAGTACTAACAAAATCTATAATATTATTATTATTGGGATACCTGCACTGCGACATACTCATTCTATTCTGCCTCCTAAGTTTAATCTATATACTACAACTATCAATGTTTAATATTAACATACTAAGAAATCAAATCCAAACAGCATAAACAACGAACTGAAGCACATAGCAATCTACATATGTCTTTGTATAAGTTCTTACCATTATATTAGAAGTATACGCAGAATTGACCGATATGCCCATTGTGATCAGGTTGCCAACATGTTGTGGAATATCGTTTAACGTTGGCAACACCTTGCACAGTTTCTCACAGATATAGGATTGGACGACAGTCATTCGATTAGTCGTCAGAGTGCCCGTTTTATCCGAGCAAATAGCCGTGGCATTTCCCATCGTTTCACACGCATCCAAATGACGCACCAAATTATTATCCTTCATCATTTTCTACAACAAAAAATATACAAATAATAAACAGATATACATATATCGATTAACGCACCTTCACAGAGTAAGCCAGCGAGAGGGTGACAGCGAGTGGCAAACCCTCCGGGACAGCAACAACTAATACTGTAACACCAATAATTAAATGCTTGACGAGATTATTGGCATAGGTATTCTTCCAGGGTTTCTCATCGATAACGAAAGTTTTCACACAGAACTGTATTATCAATATGATGACCGTGAGTACGGCTATCGTTGAGCCCGCATAGCCAATTTGTATCGCCAATTTGGTTAACTTCGCTTGCAGCACAGACTTCTCCTTCTTGTGGCCAGTTTCGGCGGCACTCGTCGTCGACGATTGCTGCACATGATTCCCATCCGATTCCGATTTGATGGCATCGCCTCCGCCTCGCGGAACTGCTGGCGTATTGGTTGCTACTGCTTTCATTGGTGTACGTCCATCAGTATCACCTATTTATATATATATATATATATATATATATATATATATAATTTATAATTAATTAATTATTAATCTTTTTTAAAGTATTTGTATACCCCTGCAGACGATATTTCGGTGTCTAGATATATTTTTTTTATAGTACTATGTACACATTTGATTATTTTTTAGAACCAGTTTATAGGACCAGTTAATTGCTGTGTTTAACGTTTATAGCTGCAAGGGTATTTGTTTGTATATTTATTTTGTGTTACATTTAAATACCTAAGCTAAAACTGGCAGTACCCTATATAGTAATGGTATTCCATTCTTTAACTATTTTAGAGCTCTTTAGATATCTACTATCTAAATGATTTAAAAATACAATAATCAGAATTTATTTATGTTTATGATGATACATATTTTGTTGGGTAGATCGATTACTACCGATAGCAACATTTATGTTCTTCGTCAACTAGAGAAACGATAATCGATAAGAATTACAATAATCCATTAGAATTTCATTGCTACAACTGTGGCATTGTCGAAATGAATATTATTGAAATAATTGAACATTGAAATCGATAAGAAATTGGAACCAATTTAAACCTAATTGACGATAGTTTTTTAACCATAAGAAAAAACGGTTTAAAGCTCTGGTCTGCAAGGGTATTTTTGATCTTATGTTTTTTTTAAATTTGTTTTTACAGTTGTTTTATTATGTATTCTTCTCAGTGTAATTAGTGTAAAAAAAAAAAAAATAACTGTAAATCTGTAATAGTATTAATTTTTAAACTATTTTAAGTGAATTCACCTGTCAGGCTCTTGCTCTTTTGCTTGCTCGCCTTTTTAGCTTCTGAATTATCGATAATTTTTTTAATCGGAGTTTTAATTAAGGTTCGATCCATTTACGTCATTTTTTTCAATTGAGTTTGTTATTATTTTTTTTGTGTTTTTTTTTTGGTGGTTGTGGTGATTTGGTTTGGTAGGTAGATGAAGGAGTTTTTAAAGATGGGTCAATCAATTCGCGTCATGCAATATTGGAATATGAAAAAATAAAAAATAAACCATAGGCGATATATATATATAGAATTTAAGAATATCGATAAATTGAAGTTCTTATTCTTACTGTGTGTGTTGTATAAGTTTTTGATGCTAACCAGGGCAATTAATTACTTAAACTAATCTATTTTTTTTTTATACATTTAAGTGTTTTTTTTGTGTAAGTGGGATTATTGCTTAGTGTATTTGTATGAATGTATATCTATATACATATGATACGCACCCTTCTTCATCTTTTTGATTTCGGCCTCCTGTTCGTCGACAGCGGCGCCGAGCAGCGTGAAAATAATTCCTGCCTGTGAATTGACGCCGACGGCGGTGACAACCATCTTGCCACTCCCCTCCATCACGTGGGTCCCTGAGAGAACCATCGGATCCGAGTCGGCACCCTTCTTCACATGATCCGATTCCCCTGTCAACGATGATTCGTCCACCTAAACGAATACACATTACAATGAACATTAATCAAATAATGGTAAGTAATTTAAAATATATATAATTATATAAATAATAATCAAGTAACTTTTAGATATATATAAATAATTACATCAATAATATATAAATATTTTAAGCAACTCTTCGTATTTAATAAAATAATGATTAATTGCTGAATAAATTTTTAGGAATTTGACAGCCAGTATTCAAAATTGTCAGCCGCTATTCATATTTCTCGTTGATGGTTTTTGTAGAGTTCCGTATAGTTAATCTTAAATATAATATTAATTAAAAATTAATAATTAACAGCCATTCGTAAAGTGTTTAATTCGAATTTGTTTCCGAATATCAATGACGGCTTGTTTTATTTATTTACTTAATTCAATTTATTAATTACGTTTTATTTTATTTAATTTAGGTTTCCTTTTTTTCAAAAACAATCTTCGGTATTTGTTGCCAAATTTATACCTCATAATTAATTTCGTTAATGATTTCGATTACCGTAAAGAAGATCTGATTTGGGGTTCTTTCTGGGTTATCTCCAACCCATTTTGCTTTCAAATAGGCCCACAAATATTATAAATATTTCTTGTTTTTTAATTTAAATTTATATATTAAATGTTATTTTTAATTTATGTTTATCTATTTTTTACTTTTGGTATTTTGCCGTGATTAACTTGAGTTAACATTAAATAAAAAATTAAAGAGGTATATAAATATATTAATAAATTAAATAATCGGTAAATACATATATATGTTAAGAAATTTATAAATACCTTTAAATCATTGCTTTGGATAAGGCATCCGTCTGCGGGCAAAAGATCGCCGTACTTGATTTGAGCAATATCGCCGACTAGAATATCGCCAACCGATATCTGGCAGACTTCGCCGCCCCGAATCACGGAGAACTTGTGCTCGCCTTCGATCCGATTCTGCAGACCACGAAACTGTCGTTCCTTTGAGTAATCGTTGAAAGCGGTCACAATCACGACCACAATCACCGAAATTAGAATGGCGAGACCCTCGATCCAACCATGATGTTCATCCTCCTCTTGCAGTAGAGCTGAAGATCAAAGAATATATACATTATATACACAATGCATAGAAACTTAATAGATAATAAATAATTTAAATAAATATATACAAGATATTAGGAAATAAATTAAATATAAAAAAAAGAAATGTTTTCAAATGTGTATTTTTTTAAGTTTATAAATACGTTCTTACAACTAGTAGCAGACTTAAAAAATAGAATGAGCAAGAAAAAATAAGTTATTCTACGCAACGTTTTGAACTTATTTGAATTGATTTCAAATTTAAAAAAAAAATACTCTTTGAATAACGCAGAAAATTAAATAATTAATAATAATCATAAATATAAACATTAGAATAGCAATAATAACAAATATGAAAATTATAGATAGCCAATTTATATTTTTAATGGAAATAGGAAAATTGTCAGCAATAAATATTATTTATAAATATATTTTATTAAAACTGTTGAAATATCATAGCAACGATTAATACTTAAGTATCGTTATATCGATTATTATCTAAGCTCTGGTCACGCACTCGCGCATAATAAAGATATTTCATAATTAGAAACTGCGTTTGACTCTTCATTTTTCCGCGTTATTTTTACCACAAAAACACATATATATATATATATATATTATATATATATATATAAAAACATCATTAGATTACCATCATAATATAATTAAATATATCACAGTAGAGTATAGACTTACGTGCGTCCTCATCGGCGGGCTTATAGAATGATAGACCGAGTGAAACTAGCGCAGCTACCTCTAAGATAATAAGTGTGACATCCTGAAGTGCCTCCCAGACAAGAGTCAGAAACGTTTTCGGCGGTTTCGGTGGTATTACATTCGAGCCAAAAGTCTCACGTCTATGCTCCTCATCCGCTTTCGACCCGCTTAGGCCTAAATCGACAAATAAAATTTTAATTAGTTTAAATTTATTATTTATTAATATAATTTTTCTACCTTCATTTGGAGATGTGTAGAGTTTTTTGCATAGCTCATGAATGCCACCATATTCATTGATTTTCGCTATGCCTTCGCGGCCGCGATGCTCCATGATATCGCGTAATTGCTTAAGTGATACCCCATATTGCGCCGGTCTTCCATCGATTGTGGCCATTGGTTATAATATCTGTTCAAAATAAAAATATATATGCATACTTTAGTAATCATCAACAATATCTGTGAAATAAAACCTATATCAGTAGTTTAGATGCTAAATGTTTAATTGCAATGCAAAGAAAATAATAAAAAGTTTTTCTAGTTTTCTTTAACCTTGAAAAATACATATTTGTTTAATAAACCGATTAATATTTGGATACGGAATGTTTAAATACAAAGAAATAACAATTCCAAGTTAAGTTCGATTTAAATATTTTATATATTACAAGACAACTACAACCAGAAATTTTATAAATAGTTAATAATTTTATTTTATTTTTATGGGAATTTAATATATTTAGTTTTTGTGTCGACTGACTTTAGGTGACATCAAATAAATAAATAGCACAGCTAATAAGTTTTCACATTTGCATCCAAATATCTCTTGTCGCCTAGCCCAAAAGCTTTGGCTAACGGTATGCAAAGCACAGGGTGTTCGAGCACAGCAACGAACTTAGTACATCGAACATGTTCGATTTTAAAACGTTAAGCTTACGAACTTGTCACCGAACATGTTCGATTGTAAAACGTTAAGCTTACGAACGTGTCACCGAACATGTTCGCAAAAACGTTAATCGCTGCAGCTGTGTGCGATATGTAAATGAACAACACCATCCCCCTTCCCTTTCCTTTCCGACCATTCACGCTCTATATCGACTCATGCCCAACAGGCAGTATAGACACAGGCAGACAGAAGCACGCGACTCGATACATACATATATATTATAGGTTGTGTGGATAACACAGACACACATGTGCGTTTAATAAAAATGTCGGCGGTCAACGGCTCTGTTTAGCCTCACATAACAGCCAGACACACACACGTACACACACACACATGCACTTATATTTCGAAAATAAAACAATACCTTGGCAAAAAAAACAAAAAAAAGTTTAATACGCGACTTTCGCATTTAAAAAAAAAAGCACATTCGATATCGACAAAAAAATACAATGGCTTAAAAAATTTTAAAACACAAAGTAGTACAACAAATAAAAAATACTAACATAAAAATAAGTAAAAAAAACCCCTAGATAGACATGTGTACGTATCTATATATGAACATCTAGTAAGATAGCACATAACACATAAGTGAACATGTCTAGTTTAAAGCATGAACTCTGATGACGTGTTATAATGACGCAAAATGCTGCAGAGAAGTCTTTGCAGATCAAAAAGCAATTGCTTATCGCAGTAAAGAGCGAAAGCAAAGAAGAGGAAGCAGCCAGAGTTCGAGCCAAAATATTGATAATTTGCTAATCGCAAAATAAAATAATCTTTGTATTGAATTCAACTGCACAAGATCATCAAATTGTTAATGCAGGTCAGGAACACATTTTTTACGTGTTAAAAATACTTTTTTTATGAAAGAAAACATTTCAAGCAATTAGAAGAAAATTTAATTTTTTGCTTGTAAACCTAATATTTAATTATATATTGCCCATACATATTTATGTATTTTTGATACCTATATCTTTGTGTTTTTTTTTTGTATTTATATTCTTTTTAATTATTTTTTATACTCATGTATGTATCTTTACTCTTTGTCGTCGTTATTTGTTATACATAAACGCACACACACGACATGCATACACATATTTGTATTTTTTTCAACTGGACGCTATGTTGCCAACTATGCCAACTACACACAATACATGTATAAATACACACTCGCATGCATACATACGTTGGAAAGGGCATCGGAAATACTTAATGCAATTAGCTTTATGCAGAGCATATGCATTTGGATATGCAAGCATGTGTGCGTAAAATTTTCGCTTGTCCTTTTTAAGCCACACTTTCTATGTTTATCAATGACTTACAGCTGGGGGAGATTGAGCGATAGAACACGAGGAGAGCAAGCTAAAGCCTATTCATAGCGCTCTCTTTCACGCAAACACAATTTGCAAATAATACGAACAAACGTAAGCAGCAAGTTTTGTTAAAAAAAAAATAAACACATTTTTCAATCGGCACACAATTACGTCATACAGCACAGATTTTTAATGTGCAAAGATTTTTGTGTGTATATATCTTGGCATTGGCATTCTAAAATTCTTTTGGCTGTCGGCTTGGATTTTCGTTATTTTATGCAGAGGAAATCAAAATGAAACTGTAGTATATGCACATATGCATAAATAGTTATAAATATACATATAAAGAGTTATTACATTATTGATTTCTAATGGGGCTGGCTCAAAGATGACAAATAACGGGATGATATCACTTTTATACATACATGTCGATATGTTTTTATGTACGTCGATTTGTATACTTGCCTACACATGCCATGTCTGTCAACGATATGTGTGTGTGTATGTATGTGTATTTGTATGCATTTGTGAGTGTGTGTATGCTTGTATGTATTTGTGTATGTTATGTATTTGTGTGTGTATCCCATATGCAATACGCTCAATATAAATATTTGGTGTAGAGGAATGCTTATGCGAAAATCTTTGCACTTATACACGCAACTTGACATATATATATATAGATATTTGTTTTCACTTTGAGTTAATTATTTACCCAAATTTATTTGAGTTTTCGATATTTTTGTGGGTGTTGCCACGCGATTTAAATAAAACTGCAGTAGGCGAAAAAAATCGAAAATGGAAATACGAAAAACGCAGCGCAAAAACAAGTTCAATCACAGCACGTAAATAAATTAATGTTATATATTAGCTTTAAAAAAAACGTAAACATATTATTTATTGCCGTTGTCCTGTGACAACAATTGTTATTACCAGAAAAGCTAGTTTTTTTTTATATATTTTTTTGCCAGCACAACGGATAAACTCGCAAGGTATACACAAATACAGAATAATGTGACCAGTTGGCGTTAAGCGCATAAAACAAAAGCAATTTAAAAGAAAATATATTGTTGTTGTCGATAGTTTTACTTGTTGTTCAACACTTGACGATTGTCGACTGGTGTTGCCAGATCATTAGCTGTCAATTTTTTAGTTTATGGGTTTGATGTTTTGAATATATATTATTTTAATATATAAAATTTAATAAATGTCAAAAATTAAATTACATATCTGTTAATTTTCCTTAATTTTTCACACTTTTATATATTCAAGAGTATTAATAAGAAGTCGCATTTTTTTAATGGTCGCTGACTTAAGTCACTTTTTTTATTTTGGTGGTTATCACTCACACTTTTTATAACTTTTTAGCGAGTATAAGACGAGAGGAGCAGCAGCAACTGGGACTTTCATTAACTACAAACGAAGATTGCGCTCCGCTTTGCAAGCCAGCCTTCTATTTATAGCCTATTTGTGACACATTTGTACTAGTGTGTACATTTGTACCTAATATGTACCCACTTATCCCAGAGTGACAGTTATTTGTCCTGCTTATCGCAGTGTAGCTGCATGTTTTTTTGTTATTTTCTTTCATCAGTCTTTTGTTTGTTTTGATTACGTTAACAATGCGGCGTTCTTCTTCTTTGCCTTGATTTGCGTGATAAGCGCATAAAAATCACAATCTATCTTATCAGTTCTCAGCTGTATGCTGATGAATGGAACAGAAAATAAATATATATGTATACATATATATATATATATATATATATATATAATATTCAATAATTAATTATTAATTAATAACTATATTTATATTTTAGGTAAAGTAATATTTTGACGCTATTTTGAATTGGATGCAGCAGGTGGATACTGGCAGTGTGAATAGCCTCTTTCACAGCTGCGCATAATGGCCGCTAGCTGTCGCTTTAGGTCTAGTGGCAATAATGAGTTTTATTATGCACCCAAAACAATAACAATAACTCTTTACTTTAACAAACTGACTTTTTTTTTACTTAACATATATACTTAATACATTTTTATATTCTAGTTATTTCATTTAGGATTTTTTGAAAGCTACAATTGGAAAAACTGCAATCGCTTACGTAAATGCAATAAGCAGCATTACGGGTTATGTAAAACGTATGAACAGTTACAATAGCATACATACATACAAAAGTACTTCTATGTATACGTATGTGTATTTGGATTCATAGTTCAATTTCTTACCTACCAAAAAACGCAGAGAATTTAGATTGCAAAAGCGTCAAAAACACAAATCACTAAACACAACACTTATAAAAGTTGCAAATATTTTGTATTAGCACATCGCGACATTAAAAAAAACTATATATAGTTAATAGTTTATTTTGTTTTTAATTATGAGCCCACTTTAAATCAATTGCATACTTTCAGGCGTACAAAATAATCTATTGCAACCATGAATTTGTATGCGTGCTATATTTTTTCTGAACCAAAGGCCGAATCGAATTTCTGCGAATAAGACAGCTGGTCACATTAAATATAGAAAATATATCGATTGGAGCGTGAGTTGGACCGGTGCCGAGTCAATGGTTCGATACTTGAAGTGGGAGTTGCAATCAAGTAATCTTTTTTCGATATGCATCTTTATAAATATTACCATTAAGCAGACAAAACATATTAAAAATTAATTAATATGATTATTTTTATTGCGCATATCGATATATACTTAAAATTTATTAGAAATTAATTCAAGTTATATTTTTATTTTTGCATAACATCAAAAAACAAATGAAATTATTTAGTTATTGCTTAACTATTTTTTTTATATTTATATTTTTAATGAATATTTTATTTTATTATAACAATTAAAATATAAACCATAAAATATTGCTTTGCTATTAATGCTTAATTATAGTTTGGTTTTAATTGTGCATATTATCCATTTCCAGTTATATTTTTATTTTATAATTAACTATTTATATTTAAACAAAAAATAGTGTTCTTCCCTCGATAGCCAAATTGAGTTGCGCCTATCGATATATCGATATGTTGGGGAGCAACCTTAGTCAACAGAGCAATCCTCCCAGCGCTAATGCACAGCGATGATCCAGTTCGGCTCACTGGCTGAGATCTTTTTGAGTTGCCTCTGTGTGCGTCGTTGTCGTTTTCTTCGGCTTTTTTTTGCGCATTGTATGTGTGCACAAATATTTGACTGTGTCGCGTTTTCATTTTATTATTGACTTAAATTTCAATTTTAACAAAGTGCAATTTTTAATTTGGTAAGCGAGAAGGTAAAACAACAATAATTCGCACTTCATCAAATTTGTGTGATAAAATGGCACCAAAATTTTGATACCGATTTTTGATGAGCGTCGTCGTCCATTTGACGGCATTGCCAGGTCAACATAAATTGTTAGCATCAATGCAGCAATCACAGTGCTCAATAGTTTATTTCGTATTCATTTAAATTTTTAATTTTAATTTGACTAATTTTATTACAGTTTTGACAAGCAAAAACATGAATTTGAATTGTAAGCAAATACGTTAAAAAATAATCTGTTTAATTGCTGAAAACGGAAACAACCAAAAGAAAACCCTGATTAACGATAAACGATAATTATGGAAAGCGCATCAAATAATTCTGCCGATGAACTGAACGCGGAACAGATTGTTCGAACAGACTCAAATTGCTTGGCACGCATCGATATGGAAATGGATGCCACATACCAAACTGAGAATCCTACTAATAATAATAATACGTTGGCCAATAATCAATTTGGTTTTCGCTGGAAACGCGTTTTAAATCCAACGGGGCCGCAGCCTCGTCCCCGCCACGGTCATCGTGCCATAAATATCAAGGAATTAATGGTCGTTTTTGGTGGCGGCAACGAGGGAATTGTCGACGAATTACATGTTTATAATACAGGTATTTATTTTTGTGATTTTAAATGAGTTTTTATTTTGAGTGCGTTGCTTGTATGTCATGCAAAACAGGGGCATGATATACTTTGCCATTAACGGTAATTGAGAATATCGTAGTCGTGTTTCGTGCTATTTATGAAGCTGCATTGTCTGCACAATACGATACTTGGTTGAGCGGCTTACCATTGTGATTCGATATTCATACAAATGCACTATTTAACAACACTGTATATTTAGTCTGAACTTCCTGTGGCGTGTCGAACACTTCACTATCGCTAAGCAAATTGCAATTTGGTGCCACTGGTTGGTTACACTGCAATCGATATTTAAGAATACAGCATATCTATTCACGATTGCCAATCTGAGTCGGCACGCTACAATTGCTAATTTCAATTGCTAATTGTCAATTTCTAATTATTAATTTAGTCACCAATCAATGGTATGTGCCCGTGCTGAAGGGCGATGTGCCAAATGGTTGTGCCGCTTATGGATTTGTTGTGGAAGGCACCCGCATGTTTGTCTTTGGCGGCATGATTGAATATGGCAAATATTCAAATGAACTTTACGAGTTGCAAGCAACCAAATGGGAATGGCGCAAAATGTACCCAGAGACACCGGATAACGGTGTCTCACCCTGCCCCCGGTTGGGGCACAGCTTCACAATGGTCGGAGAGAAAATATTCCTGTTTGGAGGACTGGCCAATGAATCGGATGATCCCAAAAATAATATTCCCAAGTAGGTGGCAGTTATTAATAATAGTAGTTGTAAATATGTTTTTTTTTTTCTACTTTGGTTTCTTCGCGATAGTAATAATTATATTTGTAAGTATGTAGCAATTAATGTTAATATTATTAGTTGTTTGTTTAATACCAAAAAACAATATTCAATATTTGTTAAAAATATATTTATTAGTAGTTAGTTTCGATTAAAATATAAAGCTTATTAAATTAAAAATAAATTTTCAAATTTAATATTTTTAAAATTCTAATTTTCGACTATCCCTTAGCGAAACGGAAAAATCTTAAACACAAATAGTAAATTAAAGTCATAATTATAAATGTTAGAGCGAAGTTTCCCCGCGTCAGGGAATGCCTGAATAAGAAAAAAAGCAAAGTACCATCAGCGTTGTGTATTCAACCAAAGTTTATTCAAGACTGTTGCGATGTTGTTAGTTAATAGTATTGATATTCATTAATGAGGGCCTTAATATATATATATGCACGCACGGTTGCATTGAATGTAAATTAACATTATTTTCAACACCCTTAACGTGTTCCTTAATTAATTTTGTTTCCTTTTAGACAAGTTCTTAGTTAACATGTCTGCTATCATGACATTTGACAATATGCCCCTCATTTACAGCTTCACGAAGTGTATTTTTTTTGTTAGCTCCACTGTAGACGCTAGATTTAGGTGAGGTAAGGTAAGAAAGGCTGTTAGCCCGATGGGTTGACACACATAGGCCATGCGTGGCCTGTTGTGGTACCGTGTAGGATCTGAAGAGGGATTTCTCCTACACTCGTGCTATGAAAGCGTCCTGAAAAAATTAGACATTTGCCCAGCCAGTTGCGTTTTTAAATTTTCCTGGCCGATCTCGTGTTTTCCAGCTCGGAGAGGCCCGTTAGGGAGTAGTTTCCCAGGATTGCCAACCATTTTTTGGCAAGTGCTGGGCAGAAGCAGAAGAAGTGCTATGGGGATTCCACCTCTTACTCATCTTTGCAGCTTCTGCAGAAGTCATTATACGGCATCTGGAGTCTGTTGGCATGAATGCCGACCAGGCACTGCCCCGATAGAGCTCGGATTACTGTAGCGCAGTTTATCAGACTCAGATTACACAACTCTCTATTGTGCTTGGCGTTAATTTTAGGCCATGTTTGTTGTACTGTGCGGACGCAGATAGCATTTTGCCATTTCTTATATAACCTGCGCCTGCTCTCTTCTTTGATATTAAGCTTGCAGGTTGCTAGAGGCAAACTCATACCTTCCTTATCTGCGAGGAATAGTAGTAGCAGTACTTAGGCTTGAAAAAACACTGCAATGTGTCGGGAGGCTGAAGGATAGCTGTTTAGTTTAGTTTACTAGTCATGAGGTCACACGGAGTTTGGGGGTATTAATATCGCGACGTATGCAACCGTTTGGCAGCCGCCCCCTTCTATGTCTCGCAGCAATTTATTTATTGCTCTGTTCCAGCGGTGACAGGACACCTTCTTGTGGCGCACCTTTACTAACATACCTGGAGAGAGTTGACTACCCAAGTGTAGATATCACAGTCCTGCAAGTGAGCAATTGATTGATCAATCTCACTAGACTGGTGTCAATCCCCAGGCCTAACAGATCTCTAGTTATAGTTGCCGGAGTGACGTTTGGGAAGGCACCTTCAATGTCTAGGAATGCTATTAAGGTATATTCCTTATGGAGTAGCGATTTCCCTGTAATATTGACCACAGAGTGAAGGGCTGTAACTGTGGATTTGTCCTTCCTGTAGGCATGTTGAGACTCCGACATAAGACTGGAGTCAATGGATGTCGTAAGGTGAAGACTTATGAGTCGTACCGGAATCTTTAACATGAACGATGACAGACTGATGGGTCTGAAGTCCTTGGCGCTGGTGTGTGGTGGCTTCTCAGCTTTGGGTATGAAAGTTTTGACTGGAGCCATGTCGGTGAAATTCGACCAGTCTTGAGAATCTTCTCAAGATTTCCTTTTAGCCCGTCTGGTGGCTTTTTTTTGTATTCCGCCAGAATTGACTTGTATTCTGATCATTGAAGATCGTTTTTTTTTACGATTTCGCCGCATTAAAGAGGGACCTACAACTTAGTCGAAGGACATTTAGTTGATGTGTCCACCATTGGGGTTTATTCTTGCGCATAGGCTTACTGATAGGGCAGGCTGCCCTAAAAGCCTTATTGCATACTATTATAAGGGTGTCTGTGAGATTACAGAGGTGAGCTAAATTGTGCGGACCTTTGGGTGGGTGTTCCGAAAGGGTTCGATAAAGTTTGGCTTTAAAGATTTCCCAGCTCGCTTTCTTCTGGCTTAGGAAGTGAACTGATTTTGTGAACCTTAATGGAAGCTTGAATTCTATGAACCTGCGATCAGAGAAGGAGCGGTCGCCAGACAATCTCCAACCTGTCAGTTGGTCACTCATGGGGTGTGAGATAAGGGTCAAGTCTATGACATCTCTCCTGTTTTTTTTTATAATAAAGGTGGGATCACTTCGCGTATTACATACTAAAAGGTTAGTATTGAGGATGAAGGTCAAGAGTGACTCACCCCTCAAATTTTTGTCCTTACTCCCCCAATGAGTGTGGTGAGCATTGGCGTCACAGTCTATATTTAGGCAGATTTTGTGGTCCTCGCACTCCTGGACGAGTGATCTTGTGATGGTGCGCTAATGATGTCATGGGCCATATAGGCAGATAGTAGCCATATCGGGGCTGAGTAGAGCTCCAGACTTACCGGTGTGTTGTCGCCATTACTGAAATGATGGAAAACGCAGGTACGTGCTTTACCTACATTTTACAGTGGTGAAGGATTTCACCCTCACCACTGTGTTGTTGCTGTCGTCCTCATGACATGGCCTCAAGGCCCCGAGTCAGAGTTGACGCATCCGACGTATAGCCCGGCTCCAAATCATCATCAGTTACTCCGATCTCCGGAGGAGGGCCCTGCTCGACTGTCTTGTCAGAGACCAAAGAGTCTCCTCTGATAGATCCGAATCCAAAGTTCAGCTCGCCCTTGGCAGCTTCGATTGGGGCCACTGCCTGATTGGTCGGCCCTTCTATGGCCGCAATTTTACCCACCTTCCAATCATGCGTAGGGAGTGACGGGTTGCATAACTGCAACAAACGCAGTACCTAGTCCGGTTCCTTCAATGGACCGGGATCCAGATGCGTGCACGAGGTCTACTTGGGACTTCGCTCCAGTCGACAGCGACCAGCTTCGCCATAGGGTAGACATAGCCGACCTCTGCTACGGCAGGCTTGTACAGCTCCACCGAGCGTACGTCTAAGCATATCTGCATACCGGTGCTGGCCCAGGCAGCCTACCAAGCATCTGTAGGCAGCGGACAGCTAGGCCTCTTCCCTCTCACTAAAGTTTGGCAGCACCATGTAGCCCACTCCAGCTTGATTCGCCATTCGGCTGGTGAGTTGACAGGCGCATTTGCGTTCTGCAACTTCAGAATGCTTGCAACATTCCTCCTTTCAGCGTTCGTAGACTTTTTAGCCGCGTCGCTGGTGGTTGGCAGTTCGCCTTTCGCCCCCGCTCCTGTCGGCAGGAGTCTGATGGGTCAGGGTTACCGCCAACAGCACTCTCACCACTGGCTAGGCAAATAGGTTTTTCCGCCGCTTTCGCCTGGTTACCGCTTTTGCCAGGCTTTCGAGCCGCTGCCTCAGCTGCGTGTTTGGGATTGCTGTCTGCCAGTTTTGATTGAGTACCGGACTCTTGGATTTTTATTTTTAGTATCGAGATATATTGTGAATTCCCACGAGTTGCGGAGAAAATATGCCCACCTGCACAGAGATCCGCGATGTGCTGGTAAGGCTGATTAACATCGGAGGTCTATTTGTAGGCCCCCAGCCAGGCTGACTATCGGCACGGGTCGCATTACACCTTACACCGGCCCGTTACCTCGACACCATGACTCGGTCCTTTGCCAGGGACAAGACTATGGAAACAGACCATGTCCGAAGCTAAGGGCACGAGTTTTGCGGACAACTGCAATGCCATTACCAGTCGGCACCCTAGTGAAGGGTTCAGTTGAGGAATTTCGCCAACCACTCTAGACGGTCAACACCGCAGGACACGCTTCAAGCAAGGTGCTCGCTGTGCGGATCCATGTTCCGTTCAAAATATCCAGTCTTGTTGTAAGAGCCAGCCACATTAGCTTACCCACTTGTGTTTGGTACGATTTCGATCCACCTTGGTTGGCTTCCGTTGCAAGCCGTCTGGTACCCAGCACCCAATGGCGTAGCTGCAACTTTCCATACCATTGTTACGCAAAAGATCCTTCATGTATTGTGTATGGCCCAGAGTGATTTCTCCAAGTTCACCCTCACGTTGATTTTTTATGCCAAGAAACAGTTCTTATGGCCCCTTGTCAACGCATTCAAATGACTTCATAAAATCAGATTTAATACTGACTTAAGTCCGATTTCGATTGACAAGCTATAAGCAGATCATCAACGTAAACTAAAATTAATGCCAAATTATCAAATTCACGCAAAACGCTGTCGAGCTTAGTGTTCCACTCCCTTGCAGATTGCTTCAATCCATATATCGCCTATTTTAGCAGCAACACTTTGTCCGTTTGATTGCCTTTAGCATATCCTTGTAGTTGCTTCATATAAACAGTATCTTTTAGATCGCTGTTCAGATACGCAGTACAAATATCCAGTTGATGACGCCAATATAAATCGCACGCTATCCAGCCTGCAAACCGGTGAAATCGTTTCGGGGTAGTTAAAACCATACTGCTTTTTCCACCAGTCGTGCCTTGAACCGTTGTTTTGGCCTTGAGCATCCCGGTTCAAACTGTAGACCCACTTGCAGCCAATTGCACGATGACCTTTCGGTAAATCTGTCAGCTGCCAGATTTGATTCGTAATCAATGCCTCATAGTCCTTATGCATCGCTTCTTCGCAAAACGAAAAATGCGAACCGCAAGTTGCGGTAGGTTGTTGGAATGGGTTCATCACTTGTATTGAGTACAATATATACAATGTGTATTGTACACATTGCATTGAGTACATTAAATTGCTTCCCTGGGCGACCCGGTCTGCTCGTCCTAAGCAATTTTGGTCTTCAAGGTTCGAGGGCGTCTGCATTGAGTAACTGACCATGCGGTATCCTTTCCCCTTGTGTTTAAACTTGCCCTTGTGATGACCTTTGTCCAGTGCCACTTCAACGGAAGCAAAAACTTTAAGATGGCTTATTATTGGTTTCTTACCAGTCCATTGGTGTCATCTTGAACAGTGCCTTTACTGCCTCTGCCCACAGTGACTGATCCAATCATAACAGCTCCAATAAGCATCTAGCCATCTTCACAAGTGTACGATTAGCTCGTTCTGTCACACCGTTTTGTTGTGGAGTGTACGCCACCGTAAATTTTCGTGCGATTCCATTGTTTTTCAAATAATCATTGAACTTTTTTTTTTTACATATTCGCGCCCGTTGTCGCTGCGAATACACTTGATCATCTTTCCTGTTTGACGCTCTACCACATTTTTGTACTCAATGAATTTGTGAAGACCTGGTCCTTTCTATTGAGGAAATACACAAATATCCGCCTTGATTTGTCATCAATGAACGTAAAGAAATACTTAGAGCCGCCAAGAGACTTTGCTTCGAAAATGCCACACAGATCAGTGTGCACTAGTTCCAGAAGTTCTTGCGCTCGACTTTCTGTTGATCTTGGAAGTGGCTGCACGTGAACCTTACTCAACATGCACCTCTTGCACGACACCCTTTGCAACACCTTTTCCATTGATTGCACACGGAAACTATCATAATTCAGGTAACAATATCTGTTATGCCACAATAAGCTGTCTGAATTAACAGCCGCATAACATCTGTTACGATGGATTTCAAACATATACAAATTTCCTACTCGTTTGGCCTCGAGTATACATTCGCCGGCTTTAAAGACTTGCACTTGTTGCATAAATTGCTACGGCTTGACCCAAAGACATGAAATAGCCTGTCAACTTTGGCACGTGCAAAAAGTTACATAAGACCAGTGTACACAAATCCGTGTTCAATTTCAACTTCATCTCTGCTTTTTGCTTGCAAGAAACCGGGGCCCGCCAAACCGATCGCTTCGGTGTGCTCCTCAAAATTTAAAAATACTGTTTATGACAACCCGTATGACTTGATGCTCCACAGTCCAAGCACCAGCCGAATTTCTTAAAACTGCTTGCATCCAATGCGTTTAGTAAGAAGCATATAATAATTTTTGGCAATTCTTTTGCAACAATTCGCCTTAAAATGCCCTATTTCACCACAGTTGTAACAGTCAACATTTTTCAGTTTCTGTAGTGACCTTCGCACTAGCGCTATGCCTCTGTCTAACTGTAAAGACCTTTCTGCGACATTTCTTTGCTTTTCAGCGCTCTCTTTCCTCTCGCCTTCTTCCACCAACTTTATACATAGAATTTCAAACGTTGGAAGACTGTCTCGCGTCTCGATGGCGACAACGAAATTCTCATAAAAATCTGGAAGACTGGAAAGTTAAATAATGACCTTGAGCTTGTCAACTATTGCTATTCCAACTTCGGCAACCTGATCCTCGATTTCATTAAATGTGATCGAGTAGCTAGCCATGCTTTGCCCTTCCGCCTTGCGTGAATTGAGCAACTTTTTGTATAGCATGACCTTACGCAACTTAGACCATGCCTCCTGCGACGTTATGCACGTCTTGATGTATACCAACTGCGATGCCTTAACACTAAGCGCGATCGTTGCCAATGCCTAACGATCCAGCGCACTCGTGTTAATATTTTCGCCCACATCAGACTCCAGTAAATCTCCCGACGTAACTTCCCATAGTTCCGCATGCACCAACACGCTTCGCATCTGTATGCTCCAAGATTTATAATTCTGTTCTTTACGCTTCTCAATTTGATACAATGCACTCATTTTTATATTTTTGCGACGCAATTTACATTTACATACACGCAACTGCCGAGTTTTTCTTTTCACACATCCGAGTTCGTACCTCTGGGTATCGAGTCAATAAACTTTAACCAATCTTATCAAGCCACGTGCTCTGGGCCCATAACATGTTAGAGTGAAGTTTCCTCGCGTCAGCGAATGCCTGAATAAGAAAAAAAAGCGACGTGCCACCAGCGTTGTGTATTCTACCAAAGTTTATTCAAGACTGTCGCGATTAACAGTATTGATATTTTTTAATGAGGGATTGAACATATGTATGGAAGCACGGTCGCAAATGAACACCATTGTTAACAATAAATAAATAAAATAATTTTTAATAATTTTACATTTTTCCGTTGGTTAACTATAATTTTCGACCCGCCTGCTCTCAGTCGACAAAGCAAAATCGAAAAACAAATATATATATTTAATTCAAAATCAAATTTAATATTTTTAAATTTATAAATCACTCTCACCACTGGCTAGGCAAATAGGTTTTTCCGCCGCTTTCGCCTGGTTACCGCTTTTGCCAGGCTTTCGAGCCGCTGCCTCAGCTGCGTGTTTGGGATTGCTGTCTGCCAGTTTTGATTGAGTACCGGACTCTTGGATTTTTATTTTTAGTATCGAGATATATTGTGAATTCCCACGAGTTGCGGAGAAAATATGCCCACCTGCACAGAGATCCGCGATGTGCTGGTAAGGCTGATTAACATCGGAGGTCTATTTGTAGGCCCCCAGCCAGGCTGACTATCGGCACGGGTCGCATTACACCTTACACCGGCCCGTTACCTCGACACCATGACTCGGTCCTTTGCCAGGGACAAGACTATGGAAACAGACCATGTCCGAAGCTAAGGGCACGAGTTTTGCGGACAACTGCAATGCCATTACCAGTCGGCACCCTAGTGAAGGGTTCAGTTGAGGAATTTCGCCAACCACTCTAGACGGTCAACACCGCAGGACACGCTTCAAGCCTGCAAGGTGCTCGCTGTGCGGATCCATGTTCCGTTCAAAATATCCAGTCTTGTTGTAAGAGCCAGCCACATTAGCTCACCCACTTGTGTTTGGTACGATTTCGATCCACCTTGGTTGGCTTCCGTTGCAAGCCGTCTGGTACCCAGCACCCAATGGCGTAGCTGCAAGTTTCCATACCATTGTTACGCAAAAGATCCTTCATGTATTGTGTATGGCCCAGAGTGATTTCTCCAAGTTCACCCTCACGTTGATTTTTTATGCCAAGAAACAGTTCTTATGGCCCCTTGTCAACGCATTCAAATGACTTCATAAAATCAGATTTAATACTGACTTAAGTCCGATTTCGATTGACAAGCTATAAGCAGATCATCAACGTAAACTAAAATTAATGCCAAATTATCAAATTCACGCAAAACGCTGTCGAGCTTAGTGTTCCACTCCCTTGCAGATTGCTTCAATCCATATATCGCCTATTTTAGCAGCAACACTTTGTCCGTTTGATTGCCTTTAGCATATCCTTGTAGTTGCTTCATATAAACAGTATCTTTTAGATCGCTGTTCAGATACGCAGTACAAATATCCAGTTGATGACGCCAATATAAATCGCACGCTATCCAGCCTGCAAACCGGTGAAATCGTTTCGGGGTAGTTAAAACCATACTGCTTTTTCCACCAGTCGTGCCTTGAACCGTTGTATTTGGCCTTGAGCATCCCGGTTCAAACTGTAGACCCACTGCCTCATAGTCCTTATGCATCGCTTCTTCGCAAAACGAAAAATGCGAACCGCAAGTTGCGGTAGGTTGTTGGAATGGGTTCATCACTTGTATTGAGTACAATATATACAATGTGTATTGTACACATTGCATTGAGTACATTAAATTGCTTCCCTGGGCGACCCGGTCTGCTCGTCCTAAGCAATTTTGGTCTTCAAGGTTCGAGGGCGTCTGCATTGAGTAACTGACCATGCGGTATCCTTTCCCCTTAAACTTGCCCTTGTGATGACCTTTGTCCAGTGCCACTTCAACGGAAGCAAAAACTTTAAGATGGCTTATTATTGGTTTCTTACCAGTCCATTGGTGTCATCTTGAACAGTGCCTTTACTGCCTCTGCCCACAGTGACTGATCCAATCATAACAGCTCCAATAAGCATCTAGCCATCTTCACAAGTGTACGATTAGCTCGTTCTGTCACACCGTTTTGTTGTGGAGTGTACGCCACCGTAAATTTTCGTGCGATTCCATTGTTTTTCAAATAATCATTGAACTTTTTTTTTTTACATATTCGCGCCCGTTGTCGCTGCGAATACACTTGATCATCTTTCCTGTTTGACGCTCTACCACATTTTTGTACTCAATGAATTTGTGAAAGACCTGGTCCTTTCTATTGAGGAAATACACAAATATCCGCCTTGATTTGTCATCAATGAACGTAAAGAAATACTTAGAGCCGCCAAGAGACTTTGCTTCGAAAATGCCACCCAGATCAGTGTGCACTAGTTCCAGAAGTTCTTGCGCTCGACTTTCTGTTGATCTTGGAAGTGGCTGCACGTGAACCTTACTCAACATGCACCTCTTGCACGACACCCTTTGCAACACCTTTTCCATTGATTGCACACGGAAACTATCATAATTCAGGTAACAATATCTGTTATGCCACAATAAGCTGTTTGAATTAACAGCCGCATAACATCTGTTACGATGGATTTCAAACATATACAAATTTCCTACTCGTTTATTATTTATAAATCAATAACATTTTTACTACCTGTTTTGAGAAGTAAAAAGCTAGAATTTAAAGCAAAAGTAAATATAAAATGAGAGTAAACAATTTCTCATGTAAATATTTTACATAAATAAAGTAAATTTTTTCAATTTAAATTACTTTTAGGTATCTGAATGATTTGTATATATTGGATACGCGTGGCGTGCATAGTCACAACGGCAAATGGATAACACCCAAGACATTTGGCGATAGTCCGCCTCCCCGGGAATCGCACACGGGTATTTCGTTTACGAGCAAAGATACGGGCAAATTGAGCCTACTCGTCTACGGCGGAATGAGCGGTTGTCGCCTGGGCGATTTGTGGTTGCTTGACACGGGTAATTCTCTATTGCGAATATTATATATATATATATATTTATATATTAATTATAATTGTTATCGATTTGGTTTTTTTTACAGATTCCATGACGTGGGAGAAACCAAGAACTCGAGGACAAGCCCCACTTCCGCGATCCTTGCACAGTGCAACAATGATTGCAAATAAAATGTATGTTTTTGGCGGCTGGGTACCACTTGTGATAAATGACTCGAAGGCGACAACAGAACGTGAATGGAAATGCACAAATACGCTTGCCGTACTCGATTTGGGTATCTATTGTATGGTATATATATATATGTATTGTATATTATAATAAGCTTTTTGTGTAGATACGATGACATGGGAGAATGTCACCCTGGACACCATCGAGGAGAATGTGCCCAGAGCACGAGCCGGACACTGTGCGGTTGGCATTCAGAGTCGTCTCTATGTTTGGTCGGGGCGAGATGGTTATCGCAAAGCTTGGAACAACCAGGTTAGGGTGAGATGATCTACACTTATAACTGATTTTAACAATATGTATAAGTATAATATGTATATAAAGAAGTATATTTTATTTATATACCTATAAATTAAAGTGTGCGGAGTGTAAAGAGGTAAGCTCAAATTTAATAGAAATCTGTAAGATTAGGTGTGTCATAATTATCTCACAGAGTTAAATGAGCTCAACTTATTTATAATGTCATGTTAAGGAAAAAAAACCATGAAAAACTAAAATAAACGTTAGTAGCTAGTAGTGATAATATTGTAAAATGTGATTAAATGAAACTATTTATTATTAATTTGATTAATTTATTGTAAAATAACAACAATATCTAGAAATATATTAACTAGACTTTGGCGTGTGTAAAAATATTAGTTTTGAAATAACAACAAAATAATAAATATCAATATTCAATATATTTATGTTTACATTTGTATATTAATATATTTATTTATATAATTATATCCAAGTCAAGACAAATTTTGAATGTTAAATAAATTATTTATTATTATATTGTTGTTATAATTAAATTATTTTTATTATTATCTGTTGCAGGTGTGTTGCAAGGATCTATGGTATCTCGAAGTGACAAAGCCGCTTTATGCTGTCAAAGTGGCGCTGGTGCGTGCCTCCACCCACGCGCTGGAACTCTCCTGGACGTCGACAACATTTGCGGCAGCTTACGTGTTGCAAATACAAAAAATCGAACAGGGCCCGGTGAGTGCCACAAAGCAGCCGCCAGCTCAGAGTGTGGCGAATGCAGGTGCCACTAATGGAGGCGTCACAGATGCTGTTGCAACAACAGCGCCAACTGCAAGTGCAGCATTGAAATTCGATAAGAGCCCCACCTCCGTGTTGCATCCAAATGAGGCAAAAACGCCGGCCGCAGTGTATGTGGCACAAACGCCTGCGTCACAACTAAAGCCGATATTGGCTGCCACAACTGTGACAACTGTGCCACAACAACAGCCACAATTATCCATCATAAACAGCCCAGCTGCAACAAACACAACAAACAGCAGTAGTGGCGTGGCGAGTGGCGTTGCTGCTGCCGGTGGCATCTTACACAAGTTTCGGCCTAAAGATGTGGCAAGTGGCACGCCCAGTAACATATTGCAACTCAGCTCGACGCCGAGTTCAACTGGTGGCGCCTCGTTGCGTATTATACCGAGTGTTGCAACGTCAGCTGGCCAAACTTTGCGGCTTGCCACAAGCAGCAGCAGTGGCAGCTACAGTACCACTAGCGGCGCCACAACAACAATACTAAACGCAACAACAGCTGCCGCAATGCAACAACAACAGCAACTGCAACACTCAACGGCAACAACTACAACCACAACTGCGAGTGCAACAACTTCCATCGGTGGCAAGCAGTATTTTATACAGAAACCATTAACACTCGCCTCCAACGTGCAGCTACAGTTTGTGAAGACAAGCAGCGGTGGCATGGCTGTGCAAACATTACCAAAGGTTAACTTTAATATTGCCAAGGGTGCTGCAACACCGGGGCAGGGGCAGGTGCAGACACATGCAGCAATATCCATTTGTAATCAACAACTTGCCTCGGCGGCTGGTGGATCAACACAAATTCAGGTAATTACTTAATAATTACTATTAACTGATAATTAAGTATTTAATAATTGTAGACATATTTAAAAATTGGTTGATAATATAATTCTGTTAATCCTCAACTATTATTTATAAATATTATGGCAATTAATCGATTAATAATTGAAAATTATTCAATTAGTAATTTTAAATATTTAAAATGCTTATTAAGTATTCACGTACACCCAAAGTGGAATCGCTAAACAATTCAAATTTTGCATTGAAATTATTATCACAAATTGAGGAAGTGTTTTCTTTTGTAAGTTTATATCATACAGGTTTAAAGAGAACATAAAAATTGAGTAATTTAACTAAAAAAAATAGTTAGGAGGCATGTGGAGATAGGACGAAAAACAAAACGTAAGCATTCCATTTGAACAGACTCCAGAACTTTGCTGAATCAGAGAATATTGTGGAGAAAGAATCCTAATCCAGATTTGAAAATTGAAATAAAGAGTTAATTTTAATCGTTAAAGTCTCTTCGAAGTTCTTGACGCTGAATTTAAAACAAAATATCAAATATTAATTGATGCTCAAGAAGTGAATTTAAATCATTTTTGCCATTTAATTCATTCATCTCCAATTGAGAGGTTAAGAAATATTTATATTATTTTTAGTATTACTAATTGAGATATTAATAACTTCAACTATTTTAGATTGCTGCTGGTGGCAGCTTGCAGCCGAAGACAGTGATGGCCTCTGGCACAATAACAACTGCAACTACTGCTGGCAATCAACTGACGCAGCTGCAACAACAACAACAACACCATCAACAACAACACCAACAACATCATACACAAAAGTCACTTGTGTCGGGCAATGTGCTAAAATTGGTGTCGCCACACAGCGTTGCCGGTGGCAAGTTAATAATGAAAAACTCAAACATATTGCAAATGGGCAAAGTGACCCCAAATGTAATGGGTGGCAAGCCAGCGTTTGTCATCACCAGCAACAAACAAGGCGCTCAATTGGGTAATCAGCAAATAATCATTGTTACCACGGGCACAACCGGTTTGAGGAGCGTGTCCTCCACTGGTGCCAATACAACAGTCATGAGTAGCGCCGGCAGCAATGCCACAAATATTGTCAGCATTGTTGGCTCTACGGGCACAACAGCGACACCCTTGGTTGTTGGTGGTGGCACCACAACGCGTACCGTTATCTCTGCCACGCCGACCAATGTGAAAATGGTGCGTAATTTAACGGGTACCGCCGGTATTGCTGGTAGACCCATTACTCTTACGTTGCCCACCTCAACGACAACAACAACTCAACTGATAACTGCCGGCAATCATGCGCAGAAGTTGCAACAGAAGACGGCTGTTTATATTGGTGGCAAGCCGGTCACAGTAATGAGTGCCTCAAATGCGGCAGCCAGCACTACAGGCACCAACAAGTTGGTCATGTTGCCAGGTGCAACGGCGGCGCGAAAGGGTTTCGTCAATATTTTCAATGCGGGTGGCGTCGCAACGGCTGCGGGTCAACGAACTTTGACCCTCTCAGCGCGGGGTGCTACCCTTAAGACTACCACACCCATTGTACCACTCAAGGAGAAAATTGTGGAGGCAACAACAACAACAACTCAGCAGCAGCAACAATCGATTAATATTGCAAAATTAGCCGATTTGGATGCAGATCCCATAGATGATATTATTGAGCAACTAGATGGCGTCGATGATTCACTCAAACAGCCGAAGGATGATGAGCATATTAATGATAAGGTGGCCAGAGATGAGCAGGAGAATGCCACATCTACATCCACACCCGCTTCAACATCGGGAACAGCTGCGGCGACAGGATGCGAGACGGTGCTGGGTTTGGGGAAAGCAGCTGTAAACGATGATGTTTCTGGTGTCAGCAGCACGACGGATGTGCAGCATCCGGCACAAGCATGTCAGGAAGAGAATATGGACACAAATGTAAAGATTCATTTGTTATTATTATTATAAATAACCTCTGCTGATTTTTTAAAATCTCTGCTATAATTTATAGACCAATCTCTCGGTGGCAGCTGCTGCTACTGCTGTGACTACAACTGGAGCTGATTGCAATCAGCCGACTGCATCGGAGACGGAGGCTGCCAATATTTTGACGACTATCAAATCAGGGGAGGCTTTGGTACTGCTGAAGGACACAACCATATCGACGACAAGCGAATCGGATGCAGATCAAACCCAATTACCGCTAAACGTGCAGCGTCAGCATCAGCGTCATCATCAAAACGGTGAGTTGCGCTATGAAATAATTATAAAATTGAATATATGTATTTAATTAACATTTATCTTGCAGTGGAGGGCTCCCAATTGGATGCGTTAGCATCGGCAGCTGTGATGCAGGCGGCGACTGCATCGGCAAATTCCAGTAAAACGACTGCGGCTGCAACCAGCAGAAGTCTGCTCGATGGCAGCTCCTCCTCCACCTCCGCCTCACCCTCCTCAGTCAACCAATTCAGCTATAACAAACCGAATGAACAAACTAAAAGCTGCAACAACAACAACGACAGCAATGTAAGTGAGAAAACAAGTAAAGAATTCGCTATTCAAAATAGAGATCGATGAGTAGATACCCTGCATTCATTTTATTTATTTATTTATTATTTATATTACTTGTTTATTATTTAATTTTTTTTAATATTTTAAGTTTTATTTAATATTTATTTTATTTATTTATTTGACTTATTTATTATTTATAGAATTTTTTATTTGTTTGATTTATTATAGAAATTTTTTTTATTTATTTGAGTTATCTATTTGTTTTATTTTTAGTTTAATTTTTTATTTTTAAATTGATCGTTATTAGTCGAAGTCTATATTAAAAGGGTTAGAGCTAGATTGAACCGGCTATTGATGATTGATCTGCTTCTGTCTTTTCGAAATTAATTCAAATATATATCTTGCTTTGTATATAAATTGATTTTTTATTATTTCTTTCGCACATAAAAATAAAATTTAGAAAAGTCGAATGGATGTAATTTCAGTTTTAAGCTATAATAAATTATGAAAAGTAAATTGAATTTTATTTATTATTTAATTATTTAATCGATTAGCTTACAATATTGACAGATGGCGATAAATTTGAAAGAAAAATTCAATAAATCAGCGCGAGTGTTTTTCAATATTTAAGTCATTTTATGTACATTATTTATGTGAATATTATAAATAGTTTATATATATAAATTAAACTATTCCTTATTGTTTTTATTTAAAAAAAAAACGAATCGTTTTGTTTGAGTGCTTTAGTAGAACTGATTTTGTAAACTCTTGCTTATCATAATTAAACCGCGGACTGCTGACTCTGCCGGCATCTTGTCGTTTTCGCTTTGGTCGCTGCAGCTTTGTCTCTGTTGTCCTATTGGTGGAGGGATGGGTTGTTCTATCTGGGTTTTACGATGGTCCTCTAGTGAAATATGCTGACGGAGGCGGGTATCATATTACTTCATACGCTGTGGTTGTTTTCTTTGTATATTTCTGGCTGAATCCGGCGTTGCCAAAATATGCTGACGATAATTGATTCTGGGTACTTGCGGCAGAGTCTAGCGTTGTTGAATCATATCATATTACATATATTCTAGTTTGTCATTGGTTCGAGTTATTTGTAATTATAATTCTTAACTCATCTCCCCTTGAACGCGGACTTTCTCGGACGCGATGTAAAACCTTGTTTGCATTATTTGATTCTGCTCCGAAGGATTGTCTTCCTGTCTGTAAGCTTCTCCTGTGACAGTTTTTTATTTGAACCAACGGGTGACTATGATCATTAATAGGATGAAGAGCGTGGCTGAAAATTCTAAATTTACTGTTGTTGTGGTTGTGCTACTGTTTCTGAGTGTTTTTAGTTCCTTTCAATTTTTAATGTTTATTTCCTTTAAAATTTGTAATGGTAGTACTTCCTCGACTTCTGACTCTTCCTCTATTATTTGTGGTAGTGGTGGTGTTGCTTCTGCAGATGTCATTGCTTTTTATAGGTAAAGGTCTTTTTCTCCTCTGACTGTAAAGTTTTCAAACTGGATGAGGAAAGTTCCCCTTAAATTCATTGGTTCTTCGTCAAATTTTATTTCCTTTTTAAAGTTGTTGAGCAGGATCGTTCGGGTGAACAATTCTTCGTGGTCGGGTGCGTGTTAACTATTTATCAATCAGCTTTTTTGGTTTGAGGATTCGCGTTATACAAGTGTCGTTACTAAGTCTGTTAGTTTAGTTTTTCTACCTATGTTTTTATCGTTATGGGTTTAAAAATTTTCTATGGTTCCCAAAATTGGTTGGCTATATTTAATTATGGTATTGAAATTTAACTTATTGATTTCATTATATTTTTGTTATGGTACTAATAATAATGTTGTACAGATTTATTTTGATACTAATGGAATATTAATGATATAGAATTTTTTTTCCGTTTGTGGCAATTTTGATTTTTGCAAGTTTTAACAAATTCTTCGGGATTTATAAAAAATGAATATTTTCTATATAATAGGTTTTAAATTTTTTCTGTTTCAATTTCTGCCGATATTATTGAGTTTATTTTATTCGGTTTTGCCCAATGAATGGCGTCAATTATATTATTTAGTTAGTTGGAAATTAGAACTTTATATTTTAATAGTGTGGCTATTACATTTTGAAAATTCTTGTCTATGGTTTCTTTTATTATTTTATATGTTTTTTCAGCTAATTCGTTCATTCTTGTTTTTAGCCTTTATTTATTATTGTTTTCCATTTCCAAACTATGTCCAATGCATCTATTGCTCTGGCTTTTTTTGTTTTGGTTTCAATGTTCTGGTTCTACTTTTGCGAGTTCGAATGCAAATAAGGGAAAAAGGAGTGTGTTTTATTTATCTCGTTAAGTTTGTTCAATAAGTTACCGAACGTTATTTCGTATTCTTCAATATTGAATACGTAAATTATTTTATAAGGGTAATTTTCTACGGCTGCGACGTCTCTTTTAATGGGTATCATATATGAATGAGTGTAGTCCCTTATGGTCGCTAGACCGAGACATATTGGTAAGAAGAGTCTGTAAAATATTGTGATTTTAGATTATTTTTATGAATTATCCGGCCACTTTGTGTTTTTATAGTGGTATTTTTTTTATTCTTCTTTCTTATATTTCGGAGTGAGTTTTGAACCTAATCTTTTGTCGATTTTGCAATTAATTATGTTGCTTTTTTTGTATACTTTATTATTTTTTTCTTGTTATTCTAAATCATAAACAAGTTTTTTTTTTAATTTGTCTGTGATTTTCTATTTATTTCTAACTCTTGGGGAACACTGGTGGCTCATGCTCCGAAAAAAAAAATCTATTGGGATGCTGGAATGTATGGATTGGTTGTATAGTTTAATGGATTTAAATATACCTTCGATATTCATTATTCCGTTATCCTTCTACACCCATCTAATCATATCAGTTAGTTTTGAATGAAAACTTTCAACTTGTCCGTTGCTGATTGAGTTGTATGCTGCTCATGTAGTGTCATGTAGCGTTTAATCGGTTATCCAATAAGAATTTATTGGAGCGGAATTTAGAGTTCTTTCGCTGTCCATAACAACTAATTTGGGCATTCCGAGGGGATGTTTAATATCTTCGGTTGCTTTTGAATTGAAGTATTTCATCTGTGCGTACTTTGAGTAAAAACAATATAACTCTCTATCGTATATGGAACAATATGGATAATTTCTTTGTGAGTTTTACATGCTTTTGTTATTTTTTCGATTTTGGTCTTTAGGTTAAAAAGGAGGAGTTAAGTATGTGAATTTTATTTTCATGATGATTCTGTTTCTGAAGTTTATAAAAATAGTTGGTTTTAAAGACGTTATGGGGACTTCCATTACTGGAATAAGATTGAGTGGCGACTGAGATTGAGTGCGAACTGTTATCACTTTGTACTGTTGATGTTGATGTGTTATATTTTTCAGGTTTTGGGGGATTTCTGGATAGAGCGTCTGCAACAACGTTGGAAGTTCCTGGTTTATATCTTAATTCGTTATTATTATCTTTGATGTAACTCTTCCATTTTTTTAGTTTACCGTAAGGATTTTTGTTGCACAGAGCAAATATTTGAGGTTGATGGTCTGTAAAAATGATTACTTTACCGTAACATTTCTTATTCATTAGTTGAGTATTTTTCTTCTGATTTCGAGAGTGTAAGTAATGGGTATATCCTCTTGCCCGAGAACTGCACCGATGACGAAATTTTAAATGGTTGTCAAAAGAAATTCTTTTTCGAAATTGATGATTCGGAAATGTGGTATACTTTAGGACCGAAATTTCTCTATTGTACAAAGTTAGTGGTTTGAGGCAGTTTATGAACTGGAATATGATTTCTGGGTGGTAAGGGTGGTGATTGTTGACTCAACTTAAGTAAGAAAGCATTTCTATGTTCTTGGTTCTCCACGAAGTTACACAGATGCAAGGCATGGCTCATTTAAACCTCGGACGAACGTATCTAAGGCTTTACCGCAATAATTGTTCGACAAAGCTCTAATTACCTCTCATGCGTCTTTTTTGTACCCCTATTTCGTTACGGATAAGGGACAATTGATGGTATACCATTCGATTAGATTCCTGAACTGACAGTCGTCCTTGAGTTAATGAAAACATTTCATAATTGAGAGTTGCTAAATCTTTCCTATCAGCGTAGTGTTCTTTTGAAAATTTCTCTCCAGTTCATGGGAGTGCTATAAGATTTTAGCACCGCATTCGCTTCATCTACTATTTTATTTTGGATTGGTAATTTTATAAAATAATATTTTTAGGTTTCTTCTTGATCATTATAAATGGTCATTATTAAATTCTTTGCGGTCTTTTTTTCCAAGAACCAAAAGCTGTTTGGTCTCCGGAAAAATCTCTGATCAAACAGGTTATTTCGGGAACTTTTTCTTGTTCTTCCCTAATCTCGGATTGGTAAATGGGATATAGATAAGATAATCGCTACATTCCGTCCAGCGTTGATAAAATATGCCGATGATGCGCAAGTGTTGTATGACATTTATTCTAAATATTATTATTTTCTTTATTTAAATACTTCCGCTTGTTACATAGAATTTTATAATCGCATTATACCCCTTTTAAGTCACTTTTATAGATTAATATATTGCTGTTTTCCAGACTGTGTCCACTAATAATAATAGTAATATAATCAATGACAACGACAAGTGGCATACGGTGGGTATTTTCAAAGAGCTCTCTCACACGGTGACCAGCTACATCGACTATAAATATTTCAACGAGGCGACGCAGCGCGACAATTTCGACTCGGATCATTTGCCAGATTTGGCGCAATATCCACGCATCAGTTTGGATCCGGGCACCGCGTATCGCTTTCGCCTCGCTGCCCTTAACACCTGTGGGCGTGGCGAGTGGGGAGAGGTAAATTGAATAATATTTATATTAATATTTATAATTAATATTTAACATTTCCTTGATCTACTATAGATATCCAGCTTTAAGACTTGTCTGCCTGGTTTTCCTGGCGCCCCGTCCGCCATCAAGATATCGAAGGATATAAAGGAGGGCGCCCATTTGACGTGGGAACCACCGCCGGCTCAAAAGACAAAGGAAATTGTCGAATACTCCGTTTATTTGGCCGTCAAACCCACTACAAAGGACAAGGTCAGCTCGCCCCAATTGGCCTTTGTACGCGTCTATGTTGGTGCCGCCAATCAGTGCACGGTGCCCAACGCATCCTTATCAAATGCCCACGTTGATTGCTCCAATAAACCAGCGATTATCTTTCGCATCGCTGCCCGTAATCAAAAGGGATACGGTCCAGCGACACAAGTCCGATGGCTTCAAGGTAAAGTTGATATAATACTTGTAATGTTATTCCTCTACAAATCATTCATTATATTCTTATATCAATTGTATTATATTCCTATACACTTACACACTTCAATTGAGTCTTCGATTCTATGTTAGACATCGTCTCCTGCTTCATACATGAAACCTTATAGAAGTTCTTAACTTCTAAAGTGGATATGAATAATATTACCACTTTTTCTTTCTAGAGCTATTCTAGTTAGCTCCGGCGTCGACCCTATTTATCAATGATACATTTTACATATATAATTTGTATATGTTATTTTGTACATTTTTTTTGGATTGGATTTTTTTAATTTAAATATTCAAATAAAGAATTAAATTAATAATATAATTAAATTAATATATATAATATAATATAATAGTTATTAATTAATAATTATTTAATAATAATTATTACTAAATAATAATAAAAATAAATAATTAAATAAATAAAAATAATAAATTAATAAATAATTAAATCTATTAATTTAAATAAACAAATAAGTAAATAAAATAGAACATTTCTACTCCTATTTACACAGATCCAACAACAACCAAGTTGCAAGGCGGCGCCGCAAATGCGACCAGTTTGAAGCGGACGCAGGAGAAGACTGGCGGCGGCGCCTCGTCGGCAGGCAGTGCCTACAGCTCACCGCAGAAGCGGACGAGGGGCTCCGGTTTGCAGGGTACCGAATGATTATCTTTATCGTTATCATTATCGGCGCGGCAAATCTAACTGGAAGCAGTCTTGTATATTGTACAGTGCATCATCATCATCCATCAATTGGAACGAATTTGTTTTGCAAATTATTGTCGAATAAAGTGCAAGAGAAGATCTGGATTTGGTCGTCTTAGTTTTTACTTAGTATATATATATATATATAAAAACAACTTTATAGTTTTAAGTCCAAGCTCGGAACACACACACTTACAAGCAACCAGCACAGATACACCCAAACAACCAGCACACAAACACACCAGCACACAAACACACCAGCACACAAACACACCAGCACACAAACACACCAGCACACAAACACACCAGCACACACACACACCAGCCCACACACACACCAGCACACAAACACACCAGCACACAAACACACCAGCACACAAACACACCAGCACACACACACACCAGCACACACACACACACACACAAACTAATAATTAACATATGAATTTAACATCAAATTTTATGATTGAAATCGACAAGAACAAAAATCAAGAAAAATAACAGAAAAAAAGGAATTCGTGCGTATTTTATGTATATGTATATGTATATCAGTTTACTTGTAATACAAATACGTAATAAATATAAATAGTAAGAAATTATATAACAATTTTGTACTTATGTTAACTAAAAATTAAAAGCAAAGTCGAGTATTAAATGGGTAAATGGAAGTTGCGTTTAAGAAGCAATTTCCATGAAAAAAAAATGCGACTCCACTAATTAACAGTAAGTAGCAGCTTATAATTTAAAAAAATAAAAATTTAAAATTTACTCAAATTGAAATGGCTCGTGTAAAATATCGAGTAGCTTAGGCACGCTAACAAGGGCTTCCAACTATCGATGAGTAAACATACCACCATTAGCGGCATAGTAGTTATCGATGGTAGGTATTGAAGCCTAAAGTCCTGCTTTGAAAAAATTCAATTTGTAAAGTAATAAAGAATTTTTAAAAATAACACCCAAAATGAGATATTCTGCAAAGTAAAAAGACGAGTGATCTTTTATCGATTTAATTACGTTTTATACTTATAAGTATATACATATTCCTTTTTTAAAACTCTTTTTACAATTTCAAAATGTTTGCTTTTATATATTCATATATATACATAAATATAAATATATATATATTTAAATATATATTTGTATACATATCTATATATATACTGAATGTTGCTAGTTTTTTTGAGTACAATGAATTTTATTGCACATGAAGTGTGTGTTTATGAATCAAATGATTAAATCCCAATTAAAAAAGGAGATTGTTCAGAGCCAATGTAATATATGTACATACATAAAATTCAACATGTGTATGGCTCTATATATTTATATATATATATGTTTATATATATATGTATATATATATATGTATGTAAATGCATTTGTATTTAAAACAGATTATATCTATAAATGAGAAACAATAAAAGATATTTAAAAGTTAAAATATAATTAACAATCGATTTCACAAATTTACGCAAAACTATATGTAATTAGGCTGAGAACATGTTATCATTAAAATGAAAACAGTATTGACAATAATATTACATAATTAAGCATTAATGGTTGCGTTAAAATCTTAACGAAATCATACATTTTTTCTTATCGGAATCACACAAATTTCAAATGAATGAATGACTTATAAAAAAGTATCGAACATGGAACATCCCTATTTAAAATATAATAGTTCGCTCTCTTTATTTTTGTATGTTTTTTCGTATGATTTTTTTCACTTAAAATACGCAGCATATTGTACATGGTTTTTGTTTTTTTTTTTTACTATTATTTTTCGTTGGTATTTAGACTAAACGTATGTAGACCTTAATGCATATGTCTACTAGCCTATTGAGGAATAGTATTTTTATGTTTGTAAGTAAATAGCCGGATTCCACACAACATTTCAGACATTCACATTCGCAACAAAAATGATCACTAATCGAATTATTTTTTATTTTATTATAATAAAACAAATAATTCAAATAAAGGCGAGACTAATAAATAAGTAATAAATTACAAATAATTTAATTTATATTTTCTTTGCAGCATTAAGTTTTAATGAACTATAAATTAATTGAAAATATGAGCTTTTATTTATTATAAAATCGAATTTCCGAAATCCGACACATATTCAAATAATGTTGAATGTACAGAAATGCTGCTCGTGGAACTCTCTCTATAATTATCGATGATGTATTTGCGTTAACGGTGTTCTTATGGGTATTCTGCCCCCACCCATGAACACTTTAAAATCACAGCATTGACACGAAGTTCCAGATTATTCAGTTCAGTTTGTTGTTGTACTGTGTACTGGGTGCTGTTGCCTGATTTCAAATTAAAGCTTATCCTAATTGTTACCAAATTTGTTTGAAGCACTGTGCTCAGTTCGAGATATAAATATATCGATAGGCAAAAAAGAGTGCCAAACAAAAATGACGTATAGAAATAGCACTGTTGCCTTTGTTATTCTTATGTATAAAATGAGCAAATATAAAATTAAAAGTAAGCAAGTTAAGCTCACGTTGTCAACAAAATGTAATTATGTTCGTTATTGATAATTTTGCTTGTCCATAACAGCTACATCTAGAAATAGCGCGCGCTCTCACAACGAGTGTTTTGAGCAGTGTTGGGGCTTGCCGATAACTCTAGTCAATTTTGTATCGAGCTGCACGCTGAAATTGAAGCTCTGAGCAGTGGTGGCTGCACGATAAATAGCGAGATGACGCTTTGGCGGTGTTTTTGTTTTGTTTGCAAATATTGAAATCAATTAGATGCGGCTTCTTCATGAATTGTGTGGATTTTGCTCCGATTGCGATTGCGGGGGCTGTGTTTGCGTCGTGCTTGGTGGAAAACGATGTGGTGATAAATGAAGATCGTTGCCATTTAATTGACGTTGCTGCTGCTGCTGTTGTTGTTGTGTTTTAGGTTCGATTTTGATGGCGTTGTTACTGCTGCTACTGCCTGTGTTGTTTGTCGTTGCCGTTGATGTGTTGGCGTTGCTACCATTTGTCGCTGCCACCGAAGCTGCCAGACGAAATGCAGCCTCCGTGTGGGAGCGTAAAATGGCCTCCGCCTGTTGGTGCATGCGCAGCGCTGTCTCCGGGTGGTGATGTTGCTGTGTGGAACTGGAATTAGGTGTCACAGCGTGCTGAGAATAATTCGAGGCCTGATGATGCGCCTGCTGATTCGAATGCGAATGCTGATTTTGATGATGCGAATGCTGATGCGGATGTTGATGTTGCTGTTGCTGGTGGTGATGATGATGATGATGCAGTGATTCCATTTGATGCATTGCACCCAGATTGGTTTCGAGGGTGCCGCGCATCATGCTCATCACCACCGATGAGGTGTCTGTCTGCATTTGCAGGTTAGGAACATTGATCGTCGGCGATCGACGCGTGTTGCCAGCGCTGGTCAGTGTATGCTGCGGCGACAGCAGCGGCAAATGCGGCAATTGTCCCGTCTGCTGTGGATGCGTATGCTGATTTTGTGCAGCGTGCAGCGGGTGATCGTTAGCCTATAAGTAAGTGCGAGAGAGAGAGAGAGAGAGAGAGAGAGATGGTAAGGCAAGATAAAAGGTAAAAGAGCACACTTAATGTTATCGATAAGTGTCGAGGAGTGGCCATAACGAAACTTTTGCTGGAAACTTGTTAATTAGTTGCTTATTCGATTTCTGCATTTTGATTATTTTTCAGATAATATACATGAATATGAATACTACGAAATGTGTGAATCTGACCTTTAGCGTAGTAGTAAGATTAAATGAAGACGAATAAGTCTTTGTGGTAGCTAATGTATTGGGAGGAGAAGATTTTCTTGGTTCTAAATTGCTTTTCGACTCATTCGATATCTCTCTTCGATATCCAGTCTACCCAGCTAACTATGTTAATTCAATCCCACATGAGTGGGGAAAATGAAGAGGAAGACCTTAAGAGGATCGACGGGGGATTACTCCTAACCCAACCCACGGCTTACCTGCTGTTGCTGATGTGAGTTGGCGGGATTGTTCATGCGCATTGCTGCAGCCAGGTTAACAACAGCCGCTTGAACCACGGCGCTGCCCGGTCCGGCAGCCACAGCGGCGTCGATGGCGCCGTCCTGCGACCTGGAGCCGGCGGAGGCAGCAACAGCAGCTGCCGCAGCAGATGCGGCCGCCATCAGAGACATTCGATTCGCATGCAGCTCGGCGTCCATGCTGTACTGGCTTAAATTGATTTTATTTGAACTGCAAATGCTGTTATTATTATTATTATTATTATTATTGTTGTTGTTGTTGCTGCTGTTGTTGTTATTGTTGCTGGTATTGTTAATATTATTGCTGTTGTTGCTGTTCAAGTGCTGACTGCTGTTCTCGTTCTCACTGAGGCCCAGCTCCTGATCCGAGGTGGATGACGAGGACAGGCGACCATTCGAGGAGCACTCGGAGTTCGCCGACGGCGATGGACACAACGAATTGGAATCGCCGGCGTTGACGCCACCCAGTGGCAACATACCCGCATTCTCGCGCACCACGCCCCCACCAGTAGTTGTGGCAGCCAGTGTGACAGCCAACAGGGATTCACGTTCACGTTGCTCCGCCGCAGCCCGAGACTGTAATGTAAATGTTATTTGAAAGCATTGAATGTGTTAATTTGGGTATCTTTTTAGATCCCAGAGCTTAAGCTTGAGAAGGATATTTCTTCTGCTGATCTGAGCCCCAGTTAAGCGTCATTTGACGACCCCTATATTACTTAAACTCCACATATATGTTGTCTTCCCATTTAAATGTTAATCAGAATAAAATAGATTCGGCCTCTTAACTGCAAAACTAATTAATGTAGCTTTGCTTCTTATTTTACACTTAAAAAACAAAGTTCCCCAAATTTCAGTAAAGTGAAAATCGACCTTAAAAAAAAAAAAGATTTTTTTTTTAGAAATAGAATAACTTTTATAAGCCGAGCTAGTAAATTTCATTACTTTTTCTTGCATTTATAAAGTATATCCTAAAGAAAGAATTTTTTGTAAGAATAATTTCTACTTTTTTTTTTCGAAATTCAATTCTTACTAATAGAAAATATTTCTGAATATAATTTTGGACTTTGGCAATCCTTACAAAATTTTAGAAATATTTCTACTATTCAGAAATTATTACTCAAAAATAGAACATTTTTCTATTAATATTAGGGTTCTTTCAAGTTAATTATGTAAAACAATGTAAAATGTTTGTTAAAAAACACTAGTCTTTATAACATAAAAATAATAATAATCTTAGGTAAAAGAAAAATCTTTTATAAAAATGAAGATAAATCTGGCAATTTACTAAAATTTTTTTATATTTTATATACTTATAATATTTATGAGTGTAAATCTACTACACTCACGTATAAATAATTTTATTAATAAATCTTGCCACCCGTTTCCTATAGTTAACCATGTTTGGTGTTATTTTTTTTAGCCAATTTTGTTTTGCAGTTCCGTTTGGGAATACAAGTAATTTTTTGGCAGTTCCTCTTCAAAAAACTAGGAATTTATGCTCAAAAGTTATTTCTCATTTATGAAAATTCGAATTTAAACTAATGCCACATACCAGAACATATTGTGCAGCAAATTGATGCTTGGGATCCATGCGCATATGATCCATATGGGTGAGCAGACCTAAAAAAAACAAACAGAACATTAACAACCAATAAAGCATAGATATGAAAAGAAGTTCGTCTTAAACTAACCATTTTCGTGGGTGAAGACCGCCTGACAGACGGAACAGGGCCACATGCGGAGACTGCTCGTTAGCTGGGAGGTTTCCGCATGGCTAGCGAGATGCTTGCGCAGGGAGCCCTCGTTGACGTAGTGCTTGCCACAAACGGGGCAAGGATGATTCGCGGTGCGTCGCTTGCCGATGTAGCTATCGTTCAGGCTCGATACGCTCGTCGTCGTCGTCGAGGGCTGAGCACAGCTCAATTCGGCGGCGCATTGGGCGGCCAGGGAGCAGGGACCAGCTCCTCCAACTCCTCCTCCTTCACCTCCACTATGAATACCATCACTGAATTGTGCAGCTGAAATGAGAGATGGAAAAAAGTGAAAGTGAACGACTTAAATTTTATTTCTTGAGCATCTATTAAAATCCACGACCAAAAGATTCTCTTCACTTTTATTTATATATATATTTAATTCTGGCCTAGGGGTTTCCACAATATTCTCCAAAGTAGCAAAGTAGTATTGGAATCTGTGCAAATGGAATGCATATGCATACTACTTATACATATATACATACATATTGTAGTTCATAATATTTATTAGCCTGATTGGTGTTTATGTGTGGGTCACCTGATTATTTCTTATTTTTTGAATTGAAATTCAAATATATAATTTTGAACTGAATTGAATTTATATTGTTGTCAACTTACGTGGTTCATTTGGCGGTGGTGTTTTCTCTTTGTGGACATGCTTCATGTGATCCATTAGAGCCTCGGTGCCGAGGAAGAGTTTGTGACACACCGGACATGAAGTCGCATTGGGTCCGCCTATAAGGGCCGCATGCTGCTGCAAGACACCAAGATGCAGCTGTAGCTCCTGAGAGTTGCAGTTGTCGTTGTGCGATGCCATTTATGAGATGCCATTTTGCATTTGGTGCGTGCAGAGAAAGTATAGATGAATATGATGGTAGTGCATATTATATAAAAAGGGAGAAGGTAGCACAGAAAAAAAAAACAAAAATATATCTCGAAGTTCACTTAAAGCTCGGAATTGTGTCATGAATGTAACTGACAGGAGTGTGGATATATGTGTGAATTTGATGCCCCTACCGCTGAAGGGTGCCGGTACTCACCTTGGATGTGTGCGTGCGCAGACTGGATTCAGTGGCAAATCCCTTGCCACAGATATTACAATGAAAAGGTCGATTCTTGGCCCGCTCCACCTGGGCATCGTGATTGCGCAGATGCTGCTGTAGATTCGACAGCTGAATGAAGGCTCGACCGCAGTCCGGCAAATGGCATTTATATGGTCGTTCACCTGCAAAAAGGGATATCATATACCAAGTTTACTTTGATGAACCGATTTCCGTTACTTTATAATTTATCAACTGCTTGAATTTTATTAACATCAAAAAGCAAATATTTTTTCTCACTTGCCCAAGGCCCACCTATTCATTGTTTGTTATTCATATATTTAACCGTAGCCTAAAAAAACAGTGCACAACTTTATAAAATGTTTCTAAAATTAAATATTGGAAATACAATTTTAATTCAAAATATATATAAATCAAATAGTAAAACAAATGATACATAAAAATCAATCAAGAGAGAACGTTGCTGTCGGGCGCAACCGACTGTGAAATACTTTGATACCATAATTTATTCCAGTGGATAATAAGTGAGAAAGGGTAATAATACCTGCCAAGTTTGGTACCTGTTTCTCTTAAATTGGGGAGGATATAGGCTTTCATCGTTTTTGAGAGCGGGGATGGGTGTGGTTCCAAATTGTTTTCCGGATATTTGAATGGTGTTGCTAGCAATATACCTTTTAGATTTGGTGACCCTAGCTTTTAAATTGAGTGAAATATACGGTCCTGTCGATTTACACTAACAGGTGTAGGAAGGCGAAGTGGGCGTGACCATCCAATTTTTATTTTAAAATTTAAAATTGTAGGGCGGTGGAGGTGGGTGTGGCATATGTTAAACTTTGAAGGGCATCGCCAAAAACCTACTAATCGAATTTGGTTACTGTAGTCTTAACATTGTGGGAGATGTGTGTCTTTATCAATTTGCGAATATTGACTTTATCGATTTCCGAGCCCCCTGGTGGACGTAGCAGTCTAATTTTTGCATATCTTCGGTATCAAAGAATAAAAAAGTTTACAGTAGATGTTTAAAAAAATAAATATTGAAAATAACATAAATATAAACTCAAATTAACAAATAAAATGATATAAAATTAAATGTGAATGCCTGGTCTAAGAAATTGTGTGATGGTTTGGATGGGTCTGAGCTGATTAACACAATCTTAATGACAAGGCGCCTGTGTTACCGTTTTTAAAAGCATAGCCTCACACACATCCAACCTCCCCACAACCACTACCTACCTCCATCCTATCGCCACATCTCAATTCGGGCCGGACTAAAGTGTTACTCGAACCGTGCCGAGAGTCAACCTGGCTGAGGGCTGACAAATAGCTCAGTCTTGAAACGGTGGGCTCAGGCAAATGGCGAATGCGGATCTCTGCCCGGGTAGACAGTTACTTCTCTGCAATTCGTGGGAACTAACGTGAAAAGTTCACAAAATTTAAAAGTACCGCATGGTCTCCCTGTGGAGAATGTCGCAAGACGAATGTAGGACCGAACCCTGAACGGGCGGAGGTCCTCACCTGCAGATGACCATCCTCCACATCGCGATACTCCACCAACAAATAGGAGAGTGCTAGGGCGCGGCTGATCACCGTGCAGAGACAGCTACTAAAGTTGTAGAGAATGGCCTGTGCATGTATGAAAGGAGCAATGCGCATCTGCCCGATAATAGCCTTGGAGCCTTGGAGCTCATCCCACTTCACTGTACAATAAGGCTCCAACAGAAAGCTTCGCTTCTAATGATATCTGCCAGAGAGAGGCCTAACTTCTATCAGATGAAGTGCAACTACTGCTGCAACCAAGGGTAAAAAGTTAACTGAATATGTATTCATATTCGAGCGAAATTTCACAGTTCAAATGAGTACTAAAAGGAAATTGTCGACTCTAGATGAAGTCCACCCTATGAAACCGCACACCATAAAGTGGTACACCGATGGATCACTTACCAATCAGGACACAGGCCTTGAAATGGTGGAGCCTCGTTATCCTACCATGAATCCCTGGGGACGCACACCAGCATATTTCAAGCTGAGGTGTGTGCGATAGGGAAATGTGCGGAATTCAACCTAAATCCGAATACGGATATATCCATCATATCCGATAGTCATGTAATAAACGCTATAATGGGGACGTAGATAACATCAAAAGTTGTCCATGAGTTCCGTTCCAAGCTTGACCTACTCCGGCTAACCCTTAGATGCAGGGAACGGATTGGCTGATGAGCAAGCAAGAATAGGAGCAGAGAGGGCCTAACAGGGCCAGAACCGTTTTGTGGCTTAGGAAGGCACACACTACTACTGAAACTTAGAAACGAAGAAACACAGGGGGGGATAACGGAGCTGGGTAAAGACACCAGGACTCCGACAAGCCGGATTTCCTTTGGGTGGTTATAATCATAAATGATTTAAGCAAGTAATAACCATGGGGAAGAACAGGCTAAGTATACTTATCGGTTTATGGACAGAACCCTGTACACTGAGAAGTCACCTAACTAAACTAGGTATTTGTAGTAACGAACTATGCAGGTTTTGTGAAAGCGAGGAAGAATCCTCAATGCACACCTTAGCAGAGTGTGTTGCGTTAACCAGGAAAATATGCAGCATCCTAGAGATGCAGGTTATGAGCTTCAAAGACAGAGAAGCCCTCAACCCTGCAAAGATTTTAACATTTGTGCAGGAGCTGCGATTGATGGAGGGCTATTGGCTCAAAAGTGGCAAAATTTATATAATATGTCGCAGTGCAGGTATAATGATAACAATAATGAAATGAGAACAATTAAATTAAAATTTTAAAATTTAAAAAGGGTAATAATAAAGGTTTTAAGAATACAAATTTGAAATAAAAATTATACAAAATAACTTTATCGCATGTACTTCTGGTGGGCTAAACAAATTATTTTTTGGTCTGAATTTTTTTCTTCTGCGTTTTCTCCAATTTATGTAACAAATATTGGATCATTTTGCACTTAAATAGCCGCAGATGTCTTATAAATATTTCTTGAGTTTTAATTAAATGGATTTAATTAAAGTGCAAAAATTAAATAGTTTAGGACTTAATAAACCATTGGAGTTATTTGATAATATAATGATTATTTAATTACAACTAAACCTACACCTGCACCACCCACCCGAGTAGGTTCTTTGATAGCACTGCATCTTCATCGCAATATTTTTCAGTTCGTTATTTTTATTTTTTAAATATTTTAAATATTACTCTATAAGACACTTTGCTGTTCGCAACGTCTTGGAACGTGCAATTGGAGTCTGTAATTGACTGATTGACTTCATTTTAACGAGATTAAAAAGTAAGCGCTCGGAAATAATGTTGCAGACAGTGTGTCAGTGGCAGTGGCAGTGGCAGTGGCAGCGGCAGTGGCAGCGGCAGTGGCAGTGTGGCAAGAGGAATACTTATGGGTCGCTGTCAAAGTTGCAGCTATGCAGCAATTACGTGTTTCAGATTTGCAGCAAAATTAATTTCATTTGAACGCGCAATTAAATGAAAAAGTGGCAAGTGGCAAGTGGCAAGTGGCAAGTGGAGGTCAGTGACGCAAGACACGAGATGCCGCCGCTGAAAGGTACGCAAAACGAACCCTTTAAAAGAAAAAGGACTAAATCGTTTAAGCTACTTAGAGTCACTTTGCGAGCGACAACGACACCTAACCGTAATAGTAAATGCAAATAAATAGCGACAGCGTGCGGTCGCCAAAAAACGCACAATTACCCAGGAATCCCTTTCGAATAAACCTCCCATTCACCCTTTCTCATCCACCATTCTCCTCCAGAAACAATCATCAACTCGCCAAAGCCAGTGGAATCGCCAGTAGTCACCTCATCAGTTGTTCCAGCAAAACTTCACTTTACACCTCGAGCTGCACAAAGTCGCGCCTCTTATTTGCACGGGACACTTTAAGAAACTTCAACTACACTCGAAAAAAATCTTGCCCCAACATAAAAATCACTGAAAATGATATGAGAGTCTGAGTTTTAGAAATCAATTTTTGGGCATCTAAAAAACTATTTTTTAAAATTATAAATATTTTCTATAATTAGCATGAAAAAAATGCTCATGAAAAAATTCAACAAGAATTTTAATCAAAATGGCTTTTTCTATATTTTTTGTCATTTTCAATAATAGTTTTCATTAATAAGAAACTTAAATATGAATATGCACAAAATATAGAAAATTATTAATAGAAAATATTTCCAAATATAACGAATTTTTTTGTCCATAAAATAAAAATGTTTACCATAAATTTATAAAAATATGATTAATTTATAAGGAATTAATTAATTAATTTTCAAAAATTTTAAAAATAAATTTAAAGTCGAAATAAAAGTCAAAGTAATAAAATCAAATAATGAATTCAATATTTATTAACTTTTAAAGAAATCAAAGTTGACTTTAAGAAAAGTAGAACTTTGGGTGTTCTTATGTTCTTATTGCTATAATTTAGAAATTTATTTCAAATTAATGGAAAGCATTTCAAATTGCTTTTGGTATATTTAGAAATAGTTTTCTCAAAATAAATTTAAAGTCGAAATAATAGTCAAAGTAATAAAACCAAATAATGAATTCAATATTTATTAACTTTTAAAGAAATCAAAGTTGACTTTAAGAAAAGTAGAACTTTTGAGTATTCTTATTGCTATAATTTAGAAATTTATTTCATAATAATAGAAAGCATTTCAAATTGCTTTTGGAATAGTTGAAATAGTTTTCTCAAACGCAGAAATTTTGGAATATTAAACTGGCAAAAATATTTAGAATAGCGTGTGATTTGTTTGGCAGTGTTTTAAGCGCTTTGGACTTTTAGCAAGTCTTAAGGAATGTCACGTTCTCTCGAATACGAGTACTTGCCACGGAATTTCGTGACTGGTGTCGCCTCCAAAGCTTGTACGCTGCGGCTTTTGCTTAAGCAGATGGAAGGGGGTTGGATGAGGCTGGTTAATAGCCTCTCCATTATCTGAGTTGTTGATGCTGATGCTGATGCCTGTTTAGCATCGTCTAATTACCCAGACCAGGCCAGGAAATCACCCGAAAAAAATCTAAAAAAATCTCAAGTAAGACCTGAAATAATGACGTTGAAGGTCGTAGAGTTTTTTAGCTGGGCACAAACTGGTTTTTAATTAAAGCGTATTTGCTTCAGCTTTTCAAGAAAAGGAAACCAGAAACTATGCATAAAACCAGCGAAAAAAATTATAAAAAGAAAAAAATTATTAATTGTAATGTTTCAATCAGGTGTGAATATAACAAGCTACCCAAATAAATAGAAAGAAAAAGCAGAGCGAAAAAAAAATGTTTTCAATGCAACTAATGACGTTGAATATTTTGAGAAGCAACCCTCTCCACGATTTATATATTTGCTATTACTTTATTCCCATAGGTATTTTTAGTCGCAGCTGGCGCCAGAAAAAGCCGGAAAAGTCGCGACGAAAAGCACTCAAAGTTTATTTAATTATCATTGTCATTTTGGCATTTCGGCATTTCGGCATTTTGTCATTTTGTCATTGGCACCAACCAAAACTGCCAGTTAAATATGACGGGTCCTGCTAACTGTATTCATATTAAAATAATTTTTTCTTCTACCGAAGTAAAGATGGCACAGTAGAAAAATGTAATATTTTATAAATTATAAAATATTTCATATTGTGTTAATATAATTTATTTATTCATTTGTGTATTTATTAATTTTTTTAAAGCCACCTAATTTCAGTCGACATAAAAAATACAAAAAGTTAAATCATTGATTTAAATAAATTTAAAAATTATCTATTTAAGTTAAAACTAAGAAATATTTTAAGACTTAGAAAAAGCATGTCTGAAAATCTGCAGACAAATTAATATATATATAATTTAAATAACATATAATTATTAATAATAATAATATTTAATAATTATTTCTAAAAAGCAGAATAACTTTATAGTGTATAGGGCGAACATTTTATGTGAGTCTAAGAAATATTAAATAGATTAACTTCCCTTCTTTTTAAATGTATTCAAATAAATTACTTTATTTTTTTTATTTTTTACGCACGAAAAATAAATATTATGGTAGTAATTTTCATACTAATTTATTTTTTTGGCCTGATTGGGTTTATTTCTGGACCTTCCCCCATTCATGCAACATATCTTGGACCGTTAAATTTAAATTCCCACAGAAATCTTCTAAAAATTTATATATAATTTTAAATTTTATTTTTGGTTTATTTTAATTTTTTACTTTTTGTATTTTTTCTGCCGACTAACTTTAGTTGACATTAAATAAATAAATAAAACAATAATAACAATTTTGAGTCGCAAAAATAATATATTTTTTTCCACAAAATGTTTTTGTGGCGGATAAAATAGACAATTTGCTCCACGTTGCAAGTTGTTGGCTGGGTTTTAATTTGTGAGAAGTACTAAGCGTTTCATCAGCTTTGCAATAATGGGGAAACAGGACAACGAGCCAAATATTAGGAGTAATCATAATAAGCAAATGATAATAAGAAATCAAGCTGCAACCGGGGATACAAATTCTACAAACTCTAATTACAAAGAGTGCAAATTAAAAACATGGGACTACCCTTAATGTAAGTAGCTTCGTTAAGTGAAACTCTGGACGAATATATATATTAGGCAGGAATTGATAAATAAATAAATATAATGATTACTTTAAATGATAATATCATTATATTATATAATCTATATATAAGTATGATTATATTTGTGAATATATTTTTAACAATTTTTTTTAATCGCGCATCTAAAACTGTTTAAGAAGTAAAATATCCTTCTAAAATCAATTAAATAACTAAAAATTAAAGAAAAAAATAGCGATCAAAAGGTAAGTTTTAAATTTGTCCAAAATGTAACATAAAGGATTATTAAATATGTAATTGAGATAATTTTGAATTGTTAACAAATTAAAATAACTTTCGACATGATTACAAATATGTTTATTATTTTATTTTATGTCGACAAAAATCAGGCGAAACAGAAGAATTCAAAAAGTAGCCAATTTTCAATGAAATTCAAAACTTATATTTAATAATTATGATAAGAGTGAACTCTGATTTGATTAGATGATACAATCTATTTTATTTCTTAAAGAGTATTCGAGAAATATATAAGGAGTATGCAGTGCAAGGAATAATTTAGATAAAGTGGCCTGAAGTTACGCAGAAAACAAAAAACACTTCACCTGGAAAAAATATATTTACATTATAAAGAGAGCTCAACAAACTATATACAGTTACTTTATTGCTGACGTTAAACTTGAATATATTTATATTTATTTAAAAAAAAGTATATATTATATATTTAATCTGATATTTTGATCAAATATGCACATATATATATCTCTTATATTTTTTTTTTGAGTTAGAGCCGTCAAATTTGGTATTTATATTAAAACCGTATTAATTTCAGATTTTTCAGATTACTAAAAACATTCTTCAAAGATCGGTAGAGAATTTCTTAGTCGGCTACACCCGACTGCAACGTTCTCTGTTTTTTTGTTTAAATGGAAATTTAATATTAAATATCTTTTAATTTAATTTCAGCTGTTTGTATTACTATTTGTAGTGTTTTGTCAAAGTTAAATAGTTTTAAATAAATAAACTATTATTATTATTATTTGTGGTATCTCTTAGGATTATTACCAAGCCCAAATTTATGTTGAAGGATTCAACTCTCATCGAGTTAAAACTATATTAACCCTAAGATTGCTATGAGTTTTTTTCTGCGTATATATAAACTATTTAATTTTATTTTTTACTCCTAGGGGGTATAACTTACCGGTGTGGAGGCGTGTGTGCTGCTGGACGTGGGATAGTTGCTTAAATCTACGATCACAGTAGGAGCATTTGTATGGCTTCTCGCCGGTGTGGACGCGGATGTGCTGGACAAGCTGATGGTTGCTGGAGAAGCTCTTCAAGCACTGCTGGCACTGATGGGGCTTAGTCTCAGCGCCCGGCGTCGTTCCGCCGCCGCCCATGCTAGCCGTGCTGGATACGCCGTGGGCACCGATACCAACCCGTGGTATCTGCTGTTGGATCTGCTGCATGGCGCTTTTGTGCATGAACAGCTGCAATTACGTAAATCCATAATTCGTTTGCAATCGATGAATATCATATAATATAGTAGAGGGTATACAAATACCTATAATTTAGTTTAGATTTCGATTATGATTTGCATATGTGTTAAGGATGGCAATCGAAAAATCGATACTAATCGCTATCAATATTTACTTAGACCTATGACCTATTTCTAAATAAGGGTATGTATGTTAAAGAATATATTTTTGTAGTAGCGCTCAATAAAAACATTTATGATCATTAAAAATAAAATTAATTCTAAAATGATGAAAAATGTAGTTCTTAAGATAGGTAAAAAATAGTTAAGATGGGTAAACAATTATTAAGAAAAAAATGTTTTAAGTAAATAAAAAATAATAACAAAATAAGTCCCGTAATAAATAAATAAAGCGTAATTTTCTATATAATAATTATTATTTATATATAAAATATACATATATATTTATTTATGATATATTGACGATTTTTAAAGAGTTCTCGACTTGCAGACATTTATGATTTGCCATTTTCAATTTAAGTTAAATTTTTAAATTGTGTATTCTTTAATTTTAATAAAATGTTTAAAATCCTTTGCATGAATTGCAAATTGTTTTTAGTGCACATTAAATAATTGAACCATTTTAATACTTCTTTACTAATCCGTTATTTTTATACCTTTAGCTTACTATTTATAATTTTAAATTTTAGTTTATTAAATTTATTTTCAAATGTAAATTTAACTTTTATACTTAATACCACATTAGTAAATAAATAAAAACTAACGTGTTACCAAATTTATTTGATTAATTTCTATGGTTATATTTCCAGCCATTTTTTTATTTTAAACAAATTAATTAAAATTTAACCAAGAAATGGAATGCAAAACGAATAGGGTCAATAAAAATGTGTGTGTGTGTGTGTGTGTATATTTGCACTAGATACTTACTGCATTTGCTGTTAATATTATTAATTTCTTCGCGTTCTTAATTTTTTTATTTGCGGTTTTTTTCGTGTCAAGGTTACGATCTTGTCATATATTTATATAAGAGTACTTGGATAATATATCGACTTTCTGATGGTATCTTAACGCACAAACTGCTGTCGCGTCTGTGTTGCTAGGCTTACTTATAGATGTGCCACAATTTTTTGAAATAATGCTTTATATTATATATATATATTTCTGTGGCAAAAAAAATGTGCTTAAAAAATAAACAAAAAAAAAAATATGTTGGTTTTGCTGACTTGTTTTTGACTTGTACAACATGCAACTATACACATTTTTATAATAAAATTTCAACAAAAAAAAAAAAAACAAAACAAAAAAAAGTTAAGAACAAGACACAAATATATATATATATAAATGATATAAATGGGTGTTTTGGTTCAAAGAAAAAAGCAATGAACAATGGAGCTCGCATTTTGTGCTGATTGTAACAAAAACTTTATCAATCAGCAAAAAAAAAATTAAATAAAAAAAACAATTAAGAAAAACATGCAGCATTTAATAAACGGAAGAAATTCGTTTCCCTTCGTTGGAATTTAAAAAAAAAAAATATTGTTATTAACTACAACGTTTGTATATATTTAAATAGTATTTGTGGATTACGACTAAAATGGGTCAACAGGAGATACCTATATCTATATCTTTCGCCCAGTTGACCCACATATGAACAATGTGCCAAGAAAGTATTTTGACCGAGTTATAAATTCAGCTTTTTACTAAGAAATTAATTTTTTTTAAATATGCCTTATGCTCTATCTGATCTGATTCGATTGTGTGTAATTGAAATATAATTATTATATTATAATTTTTAAGCTTGCTCTACTATTTTCGTAGTACGTTTTTTGATGTATTCTCAGGTTATTATAAAATATTAAATTATATATTTATAACTTCACCAAAGAGTCCATTAACATATGTATGCATGCGGTTATACGTGCATATATGCATAAATACATATACTCGTATGCTTATAAAATATATAAGTATATAAGTTATAAAATGGGGAACATTAATACGTTTATTTATTTATTTAGGAAAATTTCTAGGATTGTTTTTTATTTTATATTATATATATATATATTGCAATTTGAAGAGATCAAAACACTTTTACAAAGTTTTCAATATATTCAAAATGTCAAAGTTCATGAAAATTATTAATATTTTATTTTAAGTAGTTGTAAGAAAAATAAAATAATAAATATTGATGAGAATTTCATGAGATGTCTAATTTTATAGCTGTGACCTTTCATTGTCTGATTTGATAATAAATGCTGCAGCTAATTCCAACACGCTTAAAAAATTTGAGAGTTTATAAATGAAATCCGTGATAATTATTACGAGAGAAAAATAAAAATAAGAAATTTATTTATTCATTAATAATTCTAAACATAAACAATAGTGTTTAAGATAGGCCTGAAAGGCTTACCAGAGATAACAATAAAAATAATTATAATAATATAACAAAAATAATAAATTACAAAAAGTTGAGCAGTTCCACAGAATTGTCGTAACTGGATAAATATTGGAATTAATATTTAAAAAATACGCCTGGGAAAAATCTTAAGAAGTTACTCAAGCTTAGACTTTCACACATGCACACATATATACACATTTATATATATGTATATATGGAGTTAACAGCAAGCTGCATATAAGAAATACAGTTGTAGTTATGTTTGTAGTTGTATTTGTAGTAGGTGCCGAGAACGAGAAACGATGGCAAAAAGCAGAAAAATGGACACACAGGCAAGGACAGACACACAGACACAGCAACCGACACAAAGTTAGACAGAAGGCAGCACGCAGCAGTCGGCAGCAGAGCAGTGCGGTGTTCTCTGGTTGGTTGGTCACCAAACGGTTTGTTTGCACTCCCACCGATTCGCCGTTGCCGTTGCTCGTCATTTGGCCGAGGCGACTGCACTTTTCTACTCTAAGCGAACGCAGGCCTCCCTCCTCCACCCCTCCCACACTCTACACCTACGCTCGCCTCTGCGTTGCTTTCGTCAGTCTTGCCCGCTTCGTCCGTTTCGTCCTATTGCTTTGCAAACGCATAAAAATGGCGAGCTTTGGTCGACAGACGGCGCTGTCCAGCCAACGGCAGTTCTGCGAATCGCCGGCAAATGAGATTGCGATAATAGCATGCTTGTATATGTGTGTGTGCGTAGCAGGGTAAAAGAGGAGACTGTGACTATAAATGGACGTGGGTCAGTGAACGGTTCCTTTTCTTTTTCTTGTTCTTTTCTGCTGCTGTTGTTATACAGGGGAAATGCACAGAATCCTAAAAACTGCGCGCACACAAGCGCTCTTTAATGTACATAGCTAGGTATGTGTGTGTGTGTGTGTGTGCTTACATGCGTTATGAAAGTAACTACAGAATATACAGTAATTTCGTTTTTCTTTAAATATTACTTTACTCTTATTTATTTATGTATTTATTGATTTATTCATTTATTAAAGTAAAATACACAAATGCCACACAAAAAAGTTCAAAATGTATAAAATAGTTGAAATAAAAATAAAATTTAATAGTTACATTTTCAATTAAGAAAATAAGAGAAATATTACAAGTTCTATACGATTATTTGGGTATTTAAATGCAAAATGCATTATTATAATGCTACATATTTCGTCTGACTACATTTGTATAGTTTATTTTTTTAAGATGTTGAATTTTATTTCATCCAAAATATTTATTATTTTGACCTCCTATACCTTTGACATAACATTAACATCAAATAGAAAAACGCTTTAGCATAAGCTCTTGCTAGCGAGAAAGAAAAAGGCAACTCTAGGAATTGGGGCGGAGGAATAGGGCCGAAAGATCATTTGCTGTTGCTTAATAACTGTATCAAACCTCACAATATGTGTTCTCCTTCCTTTTTTAAATCATGTCTTAAATCATTTTTATTTTGTATCAAATGTAAATAAATTGAAATGTGCAGAACGCGAAAAATGTGTATACGTAGCGCAATATTGTAGCGCAATATGTTTGCGTATAATGTATAAACTGTCTTATATACACGTGCAACATTTTTATCTCTCACTTTCTTGTGCACATTTTTCTCTAGCGCTCGGTTTGCTTATTTTTCTAAGCACGCACTAGGGATAGGTTGGCAAGGGGCAAGGGTTTTGTGCGCCAATGAATTTCTACTGCGGGTATCGTCTGTGTGCCAGCCTGTGTATATGCATGTGTGTGTGTGTGTGTGTAGGGAGGAGCTGCAAAAAAAAAGAAAGAAGAGCAAAAACAGAAGGAAAAAACCGACACTGGTCGAAGGCGAGCAATATGAAAATGGTCGCAAAAAAAGGTAAAAAAAAGGGGCCGAACAAAACAAAAAGTGTGTGTGTGTGTGTGTGTGAGCTGCTGCTCTTGTTCTTCGTCTTTTTTTTTCTGTGTGTGCCAAGGGTGGAACAAACTCAGACATACAACACACACACTCACACAGACGGGTAATTTGTTTCTTCGGCTCCTTCCAAAAAAAAAACACACTTGTATGTTTGTTTGGATGTGTGTGTACGTGTGTATGTATGACTGCTTATTCACACATACTCACACACATATGCACGCGCTTGCATATGGACATTGTATTTGGTTAAATTGTCTTGCGATATTTTTGTCTTCGATGTTATTTTTCTGTGTCTACATATACGTCTGCTCATACAAACATACATACACATGCATATAAGTGTGTGTGTGTGTGTTTATGTCTAAGTTGATTGTCTTTGTTGTTCCTCCTTTCGCTCGTTTTTTTCAATTTCCTTCTTACCTTTTTAGTCTTTTCTTATTCTTTCTTTTCCAGAAAGGAAAATAGGCACTGTTTGCACTGTTGCAAGTGTGTGTGCATGTAAATTATTTCTTCTGCTATGCTCTTAGAAACGAGTATCGCTTTACAAATCTGACTTGTGTATAAGAGTGAGATCGACCAGCTTATAAGAGCTTCTTATAAATGTCTGCTGCTGTATTAGTGTCTAAGACTGATTTACAAGAGAAAGTAAATCAAAGCGATTACAAGAGACGATATTAATTAATTGCTGCTTCAAATTGTGCAACGATCAAGTTGGGAAATATGTATGTGCGTGTAGAATAGTGTCTCTGTGTGTGTTTCTGTATAAGTAGCTGAGTAAACATTAAGGTGTAGTGCACTGCGTACACAAAGAAAAACTTACCATCAAAAAATATCATCAAACAAAAAAAACTAAAAAAAAACATTTGAAATGCATTTAATAAAATAACATTTATTGTTCATAAAATAAGGACGTAAATTATTAGACGCTTAACTTAAAATAATAAAAGTGCGTAAAACTAAACTTAATATTACAGCTTAAAATATGTATGCAAAACACATTAAAATATAAAATAAAGTAAAATATATCATTTGTGTGAGAGAGACAATAACTTTTTAAACTATTTCTTTCTTTTAGTTTAACTAAAAACTGTTTTCTTGAATAAATCATCGAATTTGAATTATTTACAGTGTATTTCAAATTCGCCGTTCATTCTTCTCTCTCTTTTTCCAATTTCTCTCTCTCAATCTCCCGTGCATGGCTAGCCTATTAACTAAGAAACGGGCTTCGCTTCACGTCTTAAGTTTTTCACTGTTATCCGAGATTGCTGTTTGTGCCTGTGTATATAATGCGTTGGAAAATGTGCACCTGAATGTGTGTGCGCTTAATTATACACTCATATATACATATGTATTGACGTGTGTAAAAAATGTATATGGATATGCGTGTGTGTGTGTATTTGTATATACATATTTTGATTATTTTTTAAGCTTAAAATGAAAGGAGAAAACAAGCAACAACTTCCCACAACTCTGCAGCAGATATATAATATTATATACCAAATTTTGTACTCAAACTAAAAATAATTTAAATTTACAGAAACAGAATATTGCAAAATGGTTTGTGTATTTGCTAAGTCAGTGTCTACCTTTCTCCCTCCCTCTCGTTCTCTCACATGACCGTAGCTGATCAACAGCGCACATGTTTGAGCTCAATTCCGTGCTAGCTTTAGCGATCTTTGTTCGACTCAACCATCGATTAAAGCATGACAAACATAAGAGACCAAATTGAGTATAAAATGAAGAGAAAATAGCCTGCTTGTGTGTGGATGTGGTTTTGTATTTGCATGTGTGTAAATGTGACAACTACATAGGTATATAGATATATGTGTATGTGCATTCTGTGTTCGTGTCTTCAACGTGGAAGAGTACTATACACAACGGAAGAGATGCCAACTCACTCGTTGCAGGGTCGACCAACATTCTTCAAGTGTTCGTTCGCTGATCGCTGCGGCGCTGCTCGACCGCGACAGCTGAAGCTGCAAAACGAGAAGAAGATGAATATCAGAAATAATAATCGCAAGAACAAAATGTATCACATTTAAATATCATCTAGTTTTGAGAGCCACAAATATGAAACAAAAAACAAAGACAATAAAGCTAGATAAATAAATATAATTACACACAAACACACACACATAAATATATATATATATGATAATTTAAATTCAATTATATGTATAAGTTGTTAATGTTATTATTAATTTGAAATTATTTAATGTTCAATTTGAAATGAGTAAAAAAAACTGAATTATAAATATTTAATTTTAATTTTAGATTTCAATTTATTTATTCTATATTAATTTGCTTTCAATAAAAATAAATCAATAACATTTATGTGCACTTATAGTTTTCATATTAAATTTCACATGAAATTTAATTATGCACTTTTAATTTGAAATCATTTAGAATTTAATTTGCTATTGTCTAAAATAAAGCAAAAAACAATAATAAATCAATCAATTTAATTATATATCTATATAGTTTTGGTCAATATTGAATAAAAAAAATCGAATATTTGTATAAATTTTGGAAGTTTATATATTTTTTACTTATATAAATTGAATTTAAAAGTTATATTAAGATTTTTCGCCTTCAATTTAGGCAACATAAATTGAAAGTGAAATATAAAAAAATGAATGAATCAATAATTTATATGTATATTTTTTTGGTTTGTGTGTGTTTATCAATAAATCTTTCACAGAGAATACCATAAATCTCAATTAGGGTGACCATCATATCTATTTGAAAGCCCATAGAGATTTCTGAAATTGTTCTTCTCAGCTAGAGAAACTATTAAAAAAGTAACAAATAAACACAATAATTTACATAGATTTTGTCTTAAATGTTTTGTTAATTGTTTTTTTTTTCGTTGTTGTTGTAACAAATTTAATTTAATAAATAAATCATTACGTGCGTTTGTTAATTTGCCAGTTAGCAAATAATCGGTTAGTCGTTTGTTATTACAAAAATTAGCTATTTAATTAGTGATTTCGTTTGATTTTTTTTCTCACACAAAATATAAAATATGGGAATTTAAAGCAAACTGAATTTGTTAATCAATTTTTTTTTCTCATTCATTTTGTAAAAAGCTAGAAAAGTTGAATTTAATTATTCATTATTTGTGTTCTCATTGCTCAAGTTTATTTTATTTATTTAAGCAATCAAATTGAATATTTCAATTTATATTAAGAAAATTAGAAATATTACCAGGAAGTAGTAAAAAAACAAATCAAGCATTTAAATGAAATACACTTTAGGCCTGTGTTTTATTTGTGTTTTTTTAAATTAAAATAAATAAATAATATAAATTTAAATGAAGCAAAAAGTTTTCGGCATTTCAATTAAAATTTTGGTTTCAATAAGAATAATAAGTTCTTGTCTTTTTTTTAGATTAAATTTAAAAAGCATTCAAATTATATATTAAATTTAACTGAATTTGTTAGATTGTTGCTTGTATTTCTCTAACAATAAACAAATAGATAATTTAATTTCCCTTTGAAGGTTTTACTTCTAGCTATTATTATTAAAATTAACCAATAAATAACTTAGATTTAACAAATAACTAAGGATTTTCATATTAAACTGATAAGATTATAAATTAAAGTTTATTCGACTTTCATTTGCATATTGCTGACATTAAATTGTTAAATAAAAATAAACTTTTCTTGCCTAAACAGATATTAAAAAATAACACAGACTACATTTGCTTTATATTTCATTTAAAAAACATGTATATTCAATTTTATTTTGAATTTATTTGTAATTTTCAGACATTAAGCTTAATTTGGAATTTTCTCAGCTGAACTTAAACAAATAATAAAGATTAGTTTATTTATAGATTAAATTTAAAAGCTTAATATGAAATTATATTTTGAATTGAAGTGACTTTATTTCATTCGCCTTTTTCTGATATTAAATATAAAGTAAATGAATAAAACTTAAGCAATTAAAATAGATATGTTTGTTTTTTTTTAATTTAAAAAGCATTAAAGCTACATTTTATTTTGAATGTATTTGATTATAATAAAGAGTTTAGTTTTGACATTTCTCGCCAGAATTTAAGCAAATAAAAAGGATTTTTTAGATTACATTTCAAATTTTGTTATGAATTTATTTGATTTTCATTTATATTCATATATTCTAAAAATAGCTATTAAAAAAAAAATAAATAAATAACTACCTACTAAAATTGAGTCCTACCAGCAAAAGTCTTAAAGTAAACCACAACAAAATAATGGAAAACAAAATGTGAGAGCAATATTTTTTTCACAAACAAACCAAAATCAAGGAAAAAAACGCGAAGGGTTAATTTGAATTTCGAGAGAGATTTTTGTTCAGATTGCAAAACCAAAATTACATCGTGCTCCTTTTCACAGTCAAGTGTCATTTTCTTCAAAACTCAAACAAAACGTAACGAATAATTTCTCTTTTCTTTTATATTTTTTTATTTGTGTGTTATTTTTTTCGCGCGCGAATTTTGTTTAATTATTTTATATGTCAAATCCCAGCGGCCTGCATTGAGTTAGGTGTTTATTCTTGTGTATTGCATTGGGTTACAGAAGAAGGGCCAGAGGGAAGCTGAATCCATCAATGGCCAAATCAGCGGCAACAAGCACGTTTTTTTTTAGCATATGTGTGTGATTGTGTAAGTGTGTTTATGCGTATGTTAAATGCGTTTGCATGCGTGAATGCTTGCATGTGTGTTGATTTTGTCTTAACCGGCTCAAAGCTGATGTCAAAGCTTAAGTAGCGGTTATCGGTTAATAATTGTGAACGTGATCGTGACACTGCGCGAACACAATTAAATATGATGTATATTTTATATTCATATTACGATATGTGTTTTTTTTGGTTGTTCTTGTTTTATGGTATTTTTTCACTGCGGAGTCGCACACAACCTGACAGCCCGATGTCCTTTGAACTTCTGCCGGCGCCTTATCCATAAACGGGATAGCAAAACGTCTTATACTGTGGCGTCGACGTCGACGTCAGCGTCGCTGTTTGCGTTATTACTAGCGTCGCAAGTTGTGCTTCTCTTTCTAATTTAAACATAGCGGCCGTCCGTATGTATGTATGTGCGTTTGTGTGCTATTATTGTTTTCTTCAAGAAATTATGCGCGAGTGGAAAAAAAACCAAACACACAAAGAACGAGAAGAAAACAAAACTCGTTCGCACTCTGTTGCACTCAAGCGCTCGCTGTCTCTCTCTTTCTCTCTCTCTCTCTCTCTCTCACTCCCTCATTAACAGCAGCATCGGCGGCAGCGGGCAGAGCAGCGTTTATGTGTGTTTGTATGTGCATGTTTAGTTGTGTAGTTGTATAAAACTAAACTTGCACTCACCACTCTCTCCCGCTTTCCCACTCTCTCTCACATACACCCAACCCAACCGTTTGAATTCCACCCCAGCCACAAAATGCACAAAACACACAATAAAAAAAATAGGAGGGGAAATAGCAAAAGGTAGAGGTGGACGTGGGGAACGTTTATGAATTGGGGTTACTTGAGACAAAAAAAAAATTACGCTAAGCTAAGAATTTCTCTCTTACTTGTCTTTTCTCTCTAACTTAACACACACACACACATTTAAATATAATTCAAATTTTGCTTAGTGCGGGGATATTATTTGCGGCTGCTTCTTGAGCTGAAGAGAAAAAGTCACCACCGCGCAAAAAAAATCAAGAACAAAATCATCTCAAGCAAAAGTCGGCAAGGCAAGGAGAGCTTTGAGCTTCTCCAAGAAGTGGTGCGCTAAGCTTTTCGGGTGGGGTATAAATAAGAACAAATTTATGATTTGGGAAATTTCTAAGCTTTGCTCTCTCTTTGTAATTTTGCTAGCTCTTGTCGATAATGGCCAAAGCTAAGAGAATTTATGCTCTCTTCGAGTCAGAATTTTAATTTGACATATTTAGCTGAATATTTAAAAAATTGTTCGTGTGTACAAAGACATTTTATATCTTAAATATTATTCATTTAAAAAAGTAAGTGTATAATACACAATATTTAAATTAAACATATAATTTTATAAATTAAATTCAAATATAAATAAATGTATATAAATTTGTATAATTTAATTTGATTTGAAAAAAACTTCTAAGTGGAGAGTTTAAATTTCATTACTTGGAATTTTGGAAATTATATTTTTTATTTTATATATTCACAATGGAAAACATTAAAAAATGTGGAAAAACACTGGTTTTTATTATACTTAAAAATAAATTATAAGTTTAAGAAAACTTGACAAGCTTATAGTATATAAATATAATTAAATTAGGTGTTCAATTAAATTAAGCCTTAATTTAATAAAAAAAAAGTCTACATAAAGTTAAATAAATAAAAAAGAAGGAAAACATGTAAAATTAAAGTTGAATTTTTATAATATATAAAAATATAATTGAATAGTTAACTTGAATAGAGAAAATAAAAATAATTAAGCTAAATATATAAAATAAATCATATTTTGCTAGAAATAATAAACGATATTTAATTTGAAAAACAAATATATATATTTTTTAAATATATTAGAAATTTTATTAGAAATCTACATATTTACTGTTAACATTATAAGAAAATTAATTTTTGCTCACCTGAATTTCATTGGCCAATTTTTCGTTGTTATATTTCATGTCCGGTGTTGAACTACCGCCAGATGGCGTTATCGAGTGTTGCGGCGATTGCAGGCCTTGCGTTATCGTTATCGGCTTGCTGAGCAGTGTCAGCGTCGTGGGACTATGTGCTTGGTGAGGGGGGTGTGACGACTGCTGCTGCTCCTGCTGTTGTTGTTGCTGCTGCTGTTGTTGTTGTTGCTGATGCAAATGTTGCTCGGCGTTGAAAAAGCTATCGTTGTATTGTTGCTCCGATTGTTGTTGCTCAGTTTGTTGCTGCTGTTGCTGCTGTTGCTGCTCCTGTTTTGGCTTCACAGTGACCGCATGTTCCGACTGATCAGTCGCCGTCGCTGCGATGCCAGTGCCGCTGCTGCTATTTTGCAGCGCAGTCGATTTAAGATGCGCTGCTGCTGCTGCTGCCGCGGCCGCATTAAATAATAAATGATGACTGCTTAAATGTGTTGCCGCCGCGGCAGCTGCTGACGCAGCCGCTGCCGCTGCTGACGTTTGTTGATGGGCAGCAAATGTTTCGCTGCCATAGCACTGCTCTACATGTTGCTGCAACAATTGACATTCAATGTTGTTCTGCGAATGTTGCTGGACGTGTTGTTGTTGTTGCTGAGCGTGTTGATGGGCGTGTTGTTGTTGTTGTTGCTGAACATTTTGCTGCTGCAATTGATTTTCTGCCAATTTTGTGTTTAAGGGCAGGCGATTTAAATTGTTGCTAGCATTCGTCAGCTGCTCCTGCTGGCTAGACAAGGGATGCTGGTGCGCATTGGGATGGGGATGTTGCTGTTGTTGCAGCGACTGTTGTTGCTGTTGTTGTTGCTGCAGTGCGAATGGGCCTCTTGCCTGCTGCCAAAAATCGGTGGCATCCATTTTGAACATGGGTGCTTGGGGGCTGCTAAACTGCGACAGCAGCCACTTGTCCACCTTCGCTTGCGATCTCCGTAAAAGCTCCGCTTGACCCAGGGCGGAACAACTTTCTTCTACTTCTGCTTCGTGCTGCTGCTGTTCGAACGATGAGAAAAATATGAAAAAACTAGAAAACGAAAAAACAGCAGCAACTCCACAATGCCCTGCAAGCAAAAAAGGAAAACTGAGGTAGAAATAATATATTTATATATATTTATATATATAAATATATATTTAATATATTTATATAAATATATATATATTTTTTTATATATTCATTAAATAACTTTACTTCTTATTTATATATTTATATTTATTTGTATGTTTATTTAACTATTCATTTATGTATTTATTAATATATTTAGTAATCTATTTATATATTTAATAATTTGTTTACCCATTTATTTACCATTCGTTCTTTTTATTTGTTTATCCATTGATTTGTTCATTTATTCATTTACTTACTTATTTATTTAATGAGTACTAATATCAGTCGAATCAGAAAAATGCAAAAGCTAAAAAATAAATTAAATTGAAACAAAAATTTTATATTTAAATTTATATTAAAATTAAAAGAAATATTTACAAGATGTATATATCTAAACAAACACAGAAACAGACACAGACATAACTGTCAAGTGATTTTTCTCAAACGTATCTTAAAGCTCATTTAAAAATATCCTTTTAAACGTCATACAAAATAATAACTAGAAAATATCACTTTGGCATTTGTAAAAATTATTAAAGCTCAAATGAAACTTTCTTGGCTCAAAAAATATTCACACATTTCTCTGATTGCTGATAAGCTATATTATTAAAGTATATATTAGATTAAATATTCTTTTGCTTTGAAGACGTCTTCCCTATTTTGAGATATGTTTTTACCAAGTTATTGTGGTAATTACCATTTAATTTAAGCTATTCAAAAAACTAAGTCGTACTTAAGGATTCTTTGAATGTAATCATGTGTTTCCTTATCCTTGCCACCAGCATATCTTAGTGAAACTTAGATCCGACGATTGCTTGCGAATCTAATCATTATATTATCACTTGCCATAATATAATGATTAGATTGGCTTATTAACCATCAGATCAAAATCTAGTTTTTATTGATGTACTTGTACATTTTTAGATCAGTAAATCTCTTCTATAAATAGACTGGCACATGAATCGTAATAATCTGGGAAACAAAAAATTATCCCGATCTCAAAGTGAAAAATATTTATTTAAGACACAGTTAATTTCCTAGTCTAATCAAGTCACTTCCGAAGGAATTCATGATTTAATTTGTAATTTTATTTATAATATTTATGATAATTATTCTATTTTATTTCTGTTAGGTTTTTAATTAACTACTACTACTCATTGGATTTTTTCTGCGTTTTGTTTTTTAATTTTTTTTATTCTAAATTTTAGTTTATTATTCACGGAAGAGTTTTTTTTTACTTTTCAGGGATCACTATAATTATTATTAAATAAATATTAAAGCCAAGTCAGTGTGATTATCGGTTCCAATGTATCTGTAGGAATATATCCGTATTTATATCCGCATCGGATGACTATTCATGTTGATGCCAGTTTTTGTATTATTATTGTTACAAATAATTTCAATTAATTTGTGAATTAATTTAATATTGGTCATTATCATATAGCTTGAATAGGAACAATCGGTCGGTTTCGTATATTTAGGGTTATTTATAGTTAGTATGTGTCAAAACGCTAAATTAACTTGAGTATTTCTGCTTTATTGGTTGCTAACGATTTTTCTAAAAAAAAACAAATCATTTAATAATAAAATTTGAAGAGAAAAAGTACAAAATAAAAACTAATTTAATCAATATGATATCATTCTAATTACGTATTATTTATGATTATTTTAAAATCGTCATTAGTTATACATAGTGTTTTATAAATTTTCGTTATAAAATTGAAAAAGTAATAGAAATTGAAATGAAAATATTATTTTAATTATGATATGATTTCAAATCAATAATATTTATGGTTGTTTAAAATATGTTATTTTTATATTTGGTATTTTAAACATTTTTATTGCTAAATCTTAAAAATTAAAAGGAAAAACATAAAAAATAAATTCAATTATTATTATTTGAAATCGTTATTATTTATGATTGCTTAAATATGCCAGAATTTTGTTCATTTGGTATTTTGTTTCAAAATTCGAAAAACCTTTGCTTGAAAACTTGTTATTGAGTTTGATGATTATTTTAAATATATATATTTTTGTATATTCGATGTTTTAATCATTTTCTTGCAACATTTGAAAGGTAAAAGTAGAAAAAATTCAAATTATATTATTGTTATCTGTGATTATTTTAACATTTTTTTTTTATTTTTGGTGCTTTCCAACTGTGTCTGGCAATATGTTGAAAATTAAATATAAATGATTGTTAAAATTTTGTTATTGTCATTTATAATTGTTTTAAATAAGTAATTTTATTTTCTTAGGGATAGAATTCGTTGACGAACTTATTGCTTAGTTGTTTAAACTGTGCTACTATTTAAGGAAATAATTATGTTGAACTTTGCCGGATGTGTATTTTTCTTGGTTGTTGTTTAACTTGATTCCATACCGCAAATAAAGGTCGAAGGTTGAACGTTAAATTTCGCTTATCGATGCTTGACCATTGCATTGAGAGAGCGATAAAAAGAGAGCGAGAGGGAAAGCGCGAGAGAGAGAAAGTCTGTTTGCTTGACACACTGATGATTGATTGATTGACCTGAGTATTTATTGAATTGTAGAGAAAACAACGCAAAAGTACAAATATTAAAAAAATCGCGCACTTTTTGCAAACACACCGAAAACGCCGCCGTAAAGTCGTCTTCGTCGTCGTCGTCGTCGTCGTCGCCGTCGTCGTCGTCGCTAGTGTCGCCCCTAGTTGAGGCTAAGGATAACCTGGCGGCACGCGAGTCATTGAAAAACTAATTTTGTCGCTGCCACGAAACAAGTATAAATATGAATCGTCGTCGTCGCCGTTGCCGTCACCGTCGCCGTCGCTGAGAATGGTTCCGTTCACATCTCGCGTGCTTAGAAATAGAACTTTTGCTTAACAAAAAGCCAACAACAACAACGAAGACGTCGACGACGACGGCAACTGCGAAATTTTAGCAGGCGCTGCTAAAGCGCTTCGCAGCGCGACAGAGGAATGTAAGTCAAACGTCTTCGCTAGCACACTTCGTTCTTCTTCGTCACGTCAAGCGAAGCGTCTTCGTGCCAGCAAAGCCAACGTCAGCTCCAGCGTCCGGCGCCTTACGTTAGTCGTCGTCTCTCTTAAGTTTGCTCTTGCAAATTCTTCTCTTCTTCTTCTTAGCAGTAACTGTATTTGCAGCCGGCCACTTGTCTTGTCTCTCTCTCTTACGACAATGATCAGATGGTGCTTAAGAAGCTCCCTTTGCCTGCTGTTAATGCTGAATAAATACCCTTGCACATATACGCATATATGCATGAGTATGTGTGTTATGAAAACATATATATACATATTTATATTTATATTTATATTTATATTTATATTTATATTTATATTTATATTTATATTTATATTTATATTTATATTTATATTTATATTTATATTTATATTTATATTTATATTTATATTTATATTTATATTTATATTTATATTTATATTTATATTTATATTTATATTTATATTTATATTTATATTTATATTTATATTTATATTTATATTTATATTTATATTTATATTTATATTTATATTTATATTTATATTTATATTTATATTTATATTTATATTTATATTTATATTTATATTTATATTTATATTTATATTTATATTTATATTTATATTTATATTTATATTTATATTTATATTTATATTTATATTTATATTTATATTTATATTTATATTTATATTTATATTTATATTTATATTTATATTTATATTTATATTTATATTTATATTTATATTTATATTTATATTTATATTTATATTTATATTTATATTTATATTTATATTTATATTTATATTTATATTTATATTTATATTTATATTTATATTTATATTTATATTTATATTTATATTTATATTTATATTTATATTTATATTTATATTTATATTTATATTTATATTTATATTTATATTTATATTTATATTTATATTTATATTTATATTTATATTTATATTTATATTTATATTTATATTTATATTTATATTTATATTTATATTTATATTTATATTTATATTTATATTTATATTTATATTTATATTTATATTTATATTTATATTTATATTTATATTTATATTTATATTTATATTTATATTTATATTTATATTTATATTTATATTTATATTTATATTTATATTTATATTTATATTTATATTTATATTTATATTTATATTTATATTTATATTTATATTTATATTTATATTTATATTTATATTTATATTTATATTTATATTTATATTTATATTTATATTTATATTTATATTTATATTTATATTTATATTTATATTTATATTTATATTTATATTTATATTTATATTTATATTTATATTTATATTTATATTTATATTTATATTTATATTTATATTTATATTTATATTTATATTTATATTTATATTTATATTTATATTTATATTTATATTTATATTTATATTTATATTTATATTTATATTTATATTTATATTTATATTTATATTTATATTTATATTTATATTTATATTTATATTTATATTTATATTTATATTTATATTTATATTTATATTTATATTTATATTTATATTTATATTTATATTTATATTTATATTTATATTTATATTTATATTTATATTTATATTTATATTTATATTACTTGGCTAAATTGCTGGATATATAGGCTTTTACCGTTTTTGGGGCGGGATTGGGCGTTGTCCAACATCTAGATTTTTGAAGGGTTTTACTTTTATGATTCTATCGATTTATTTTATCGATTTATCGATTTATACTAATATTTAACAGGTGTATTGGTTTTGGGTAGGCGGAGTGGGCGTGACCATCTAATTTTTTATCGATTCTTGGGGGAGTTACCAGGAACATACGATCAACATATTGTGACTCTAGCTTACAAATCGTGGAAGACATGCTCAAGGATGGAGTTTGCCAGCAAGATATTTTCAAAGTTTGGAGACTCAATCCCTAAAATTGCGGGAGATATGAGTATTTATCGATTTACGAATATAGTTCTTATCGATTTGATAGCTTCTCAGTAGACGTAGCCCTCAAATTTTTATACCTTTTATCATTAGTATCAAAAAATAAAATAGATTTTTGCTTACCACTCAATAATTATTAGCATTCCGGCAGTTTGTCAAGACAGATAGACGCCTTCCGGAGCTGGGCAGATATATATTTGGATATAAGGTGGTTGAAGTGCGGATTATATGTATATTTTATATATAAAGATGTGCTGCTTAATTGGTGTTTTTTGTTTATTACTTTTTTCTGCTCGTTGTTTTGTCGTAGTTCTCATTTAAATATTATTTTTATTTTTAGTTTTATGCATTATTGAAACTAGTTTGAACTTAAGGCCGGAATAAGGCACACGTTACGGCTTCGCGATCTCGTAAATTGAATGATAAACATTTTGTTCTCTTCTCCTTCTTGTTTATTATATTTTTTATATAATGTTTTTTTTTTTTTAATTTCCAAATTAATCATTTTGTTTGTTTCTTTCTTTAGTTACTTTTGTTTTGCTTACATTATCTTTTTGCTTTTAGAATCTTGTTAAACCATTCGATTAAAGTTAATTTGTTTATTTTTTACTTGAAAGTCTTAAATATTTTTTGTTTGTTTTTAATTGTTTGCTAATTCAACTTGTTACTTTTTTCTTGGTTTCATCACAATTTGTTAATTTTTTATTTTTTATTTATTCTTTTTTTTTGGTTTTTATGTTGTACGCCAAAAATATCACCCAAATATTGATTTGTTTATTTACTTTATTTACTTTTTCGTCTTTTTTCTCTCGCTGGGTCCCCACTCAAATAATTAATTAATCGATATCGTTTAATCGATATTATTTATAGTTAAATAAAAAAATAAAACTAAATGCGTTATAATGTATTTTAATAATATTTGCGTTTTTTGGTTGTGTATTAGTTAGTGTAATGTAGTGTAGTGTAATCGTAATTGTTATCGTTATCAAAATTATGACCAGCTACTGTATATGTTACACATTTGTTGGATTATATCGACTAGCTTTATATTCTTAGTATGCGTATTTCTATTTCTTTACATATATATAATATTTGCTTACAATTATTTCTGAGTGTGTGTTCGAGTTTGTGTGTGTGTGTGTATGTGTAAATGCTAGCTATATGGTAAGTGGTATTCAAAACTGTCTGTTCCGGTGTCAGTGTGTTTCCGATAATCATACAATGAAAGTATTTTGATGCTGATCGGTTGGCTTTGAGCAATAATTATTTTGGCTAAACTCTAGGCAAAAACTTTAAATTTTGCACAAAATAAGTGGCTAAATTAAATTAAAAATTTATTGAATGTAGATTTATTTCTTTTATTGTCCAACCTTTAAAATAAACGTCCGCTTTATTAATAAATGTGACGAATGTTGAGAATGTTGTGTTGTTGTATTTGAAAAATAAAAGCTTAAATTAAATTAAAATTTTAATATTTTTAATTCCTAATAAATTTTGTGAAGTTTGAATAATGTTGAGAATGTTGTGAATGTGGTTAGTCATGAGAAAAACATAAGTGAAAAATGTAATAATAATTTTTATTAGTTATTTTATTAGGTATTTATTTGATCGTTGTTCAATTTTGTTGATTTTATTTTTAGCTGGTTTTTTATTTCACTTTTTAATATTTTTCTTGTTTGCGTTTTCGAGTTTAGTTTTTTTCTTCGAGTTTTAAAATATAATTATTTATATATCAAAATTGTTCTGCCCGTTCCGTTTCGTTAAATATACTTAAGCTTTGTACTTTTGATTCCAATATGTTTTTTGCAATACTCTCTCTTTATTTTGATAAATTTCAAATATTTATTTTTTTTGGCTTGATTTGATTTGGTTGAGTTTGCGGTTGTTTTATTTTTGCTTCGTGTTGTTGTTTGTTGAATTTTTTATTTAGATTGCTCAGGTCGAGATTTGATTGATTATATATATATATATATATATATATATATATATATTAGTGATATATAAAAGTAATTTAAGTAAGTATATATGTGTGTGAGCGAATTAAAATAAATAGTCTTAACTGTTATCCGTTCTATTGCGTGACAAACTGAATTATGGTTTAGTTGGCATGTTCTATTGTTATTTGCTTCATTATGGCAAACATTTGTGGCTTAAAAAGTTTTTTGGTCTATTGTTGTTTTTTTTTTTGTTAAATTATGATGATCTGAAATCGAAAGTGAACGATCAGTATTCTGGAATATTGAGGGAGTTGAGAGTTTATTCAAGCAAAAGTTGGAGAGAGTATCATTAAAAAACAAAAAAAGAAGAATTAAAAATGAAAGAAAAGTCATAATAAAATTAGAATGAGACAGAATTATTAGTAATAAGTAAATTATAACGAAAAAAATAATGTTTAGTTTTTTTTTATGAAGAGAAAAGGAAGAAAAAAATAATAAAAAAAAAGATTGTAATGTTATAAAAAAATGTAAACGTAGATAGAAACTTTGGAATATTATCTAAAGTTATGTTAAGGAATGGGAATCTTGTAGGGATTTTTATACTAAAGTGTTATTCTTTTAGGAGGACAGATTACACGGAAAATATAAAAATAAAATCAGTAAATAAAAAAAGCTGAAAATATTAAAACAGAAAGTGTAAAAATATTATATAAAATTGAAGAAAAAAAAAGTTGAGATTCTTAGGAAGCTTAAAATATACGGTGTTTTTTCTAGAATAAAAAAGAAACGAAATAAAGAAAAAATAATAATTATTATTAAATAATAATTGTGGTTTGGTTTAAATAAGTTTTGGCAGTCTTAACACTAATTTACAAATAAAGTATTTATCGAAAAGGAGGTAATTATTAGTTGGATCTTCTGTTAATTAATTTAACTTCATTTAATAATTAATTTCAAATGCAGAGTGGATTATTTGATGGGGTTCTTAATTATATTTTGGATAAAAAAGTGTTTGATTCTTAACCGAATTTTAAATTTAAAAATTCACAAAAATGGAGGATGGTTTTGAAAATTTTTGGGATTAGCTAACGAAGGAGAATAGGTTTTTTTCTGGTTAGGTTTTCTAATTTTTTGTTTTATTTTTATATTTACAAATAAAGTATTTATCGAAAAGGAGGTAATTATTAGTTGGATCTTCTGTTAATTAATTTAACTTCATTTAATAATTAATTTCAAATGCAGAGTGGATTATTTGATGGGGTTCTTAATAATATTTTGGATAAAAAAGTGTTTGATTCTTAACCGAATTTTAAATTTAAAAATTCACAAAAATGGAGGATGGTTTTGAAAATTTTTGGGATTAGCTAACGAAGGAGAATAGGTTTTTTTCTGGTTAGGTTTTCTAATTTTTTGTTTTGTTTGGTATTTTAATGCAGTATTTTTGTTGCAGTATTTTTGTTGTTGTTGTTTGTTGCACACGGTGTTTCACAGAGGTGTATTCACATTTAGGAAATAAAAATGCTCCGCGTGGTCTAAACGATCCGCAGTCGGCTGTTCTACTCCATAGACTATTGCGTCTCTCAATGCCGACACTCCGAAATAATGGCGAAACAAAAAATTGCCAGCTCTTACGGTAAAATATAGGCATGTCAGTGTGTGAGTACGTGTGTGAGTACGTATGTGTGTTTGTGTGGGGGGATATGTCTATGTATGTGTGTGTGCGTGAACAGGTCGAGGAGCACATCGTTCGGTAGGCTTATTATGAGATAAAAATGCTGGACGTTAAACAAAAACGACAGCAGCAGCGACGTCAACAGCGACGGCAGCAGATGCAACTGCCAAGGCAGAAGACGTAGCAGCGACAGCAGCAGCAGCAGTGGTCAGTGACAACAGCGACGCTGTTGCTGCTGCAGCGCCAACGTCATGTGCAGCGCTTTTGGGTTTAGTCGTTGTTGATATGCATGCCGTTTATCTGTTATCTAACCGAACTAAAGTAAAATTCTTATTTTAACTGTAATTTCTCTACAGATAAATATGTTAAAGAAAAATATATTTTTTCGTCGTCGAATTAAAGTCAAAATTAAAATATGTATTATTACCTATGCATATTCAATTTATTAAATTAATTAAATTAAAAATTAACATATTAATATACAACTTGGTCCACTTTAGTTTAATGTTTTATTTTTTTTTTAAATAATACAAAAAATGTTTGTTCTTCTATTAATTTGTTTAACGTCATCTAATATCAATCGAGCTAAAAAGATATTTTATTTATTTCAGAAGTTTCAGTATTTTTCATGGAATGCTTTAAATAAATAAAATCTTAATTTAATAAAAAAAAAATACAATGAACATTTTTTTACTCATATTAGTGGACAATAAATAAATGATGAAATTCACAAGGAAAATGTTCGATAATATTAATTGTTTTTTTTTTTATTTTTTCAAAGAAAAACAAAAACAAATAAAAACATCAATCATCATCATCGTCAGCATTTAAAATTATTGATAATACACATTTATGCAAACGACTCTTCAAGCTTTCAGCCCACAGTCCATTGCCCAAAGTTGCTAAAGCCAAGCGTCAGCGTCAATGCCAACGCCAACGTCGACGTCTACGCCGCCGCAACGGCAACGTCAGCTACAGTTGAATTTGCCGTTGCATTTACCGTTGCGTATTTGGCAGGCGATGTCCAGCCAAATGTTTGTTATTGTTGTTGTTGTTGTTTGTAGCTGCTTTTACGGAAGGGAGCCACAAAATGCGTCTGGGCCCATTCCGAGCTCACACACACGCACACAGACAGTGTCAAGTGCAATTTTCGTTGCTGCTGCTGCTGCACTTTCTACAGTAACAACCCTTATTTTTGCACCCTCAACCCAGTTGATTGCAAACTGCAACTGCTGCAACTGCAACAGCAGCCACCCCATTGCAAAATGGCACCGCCAACCGCACCCTCGACCCCTTTGCTGCTGCAACTCTGCATGCAAAATTTTGTGCACGTTTTAATGTCGACCTCCTTCTATTGCTATCCGCCTCGCACACTTGTCTTTATCATCTGCTCTCTCGCGCGCACACACATTCCAATCTCTCCACACTCTTTCTCTTAAACTCGAAAACTCCCTTCTCTCGCTCTCACTCGCTGGCTCATTCACTTGCTCACTCACTCGCTCTTCTGCTTCTTCTGGCGCTCTCTTCTTCTCACACTCTCTTTCGGCTCAGCTGCTCTTCTTCTTTCTGGCTGTTTATGTTTATGCTAATGTCCTGTACATGTGTGTGTCCGTTCCTGTGTGTGTGTGCCTGGATGCATTTCCGCTGCACTTATGTGCATGCACACACACACACACACACACACGTTATATATATATTTATATTTATGTATATGCTTGATTTGATGCGCTTATATGCATGTGTGCAATTTTACATAAGATACATAGCTGCATACATAAATATATGAATATAAGTATGTACACATACATATATATATATATGTATGTGTGTGCACTTTTTACTGCTTGTCATCGTGGTCGTTGTCTTTGACTTTGTATTGATTTTCGCATAATCGGCTAGACTTTCAGCATTATCGATTTGCCCAAATTTACAGTTTATCTTGCAGCCAGGAAAAAAGTTTGTTTTAATATGCGTAGATCGGTGAGCTTTATCTGTGTGTGTGTTTGAGAGGAGTATCAGTGAAAGCTAATTGATCTGTAAAGCGCAAATGGCAGCAATCAGCTAATAAGTAAATCGCCTAACAACATGCAGGCGGTGGGTGTCAATGTCCCTCAGCTAATTGATCTGTAAGGCGCGACTGGCAGCTGTCAAATTGCATTGCTTAAATTCTGATACCATACCAATATTGAGTTATTTAATTATTGTTCTATTAACTCTTTTTAGATTATTCTTAAAATTAATATAATAAAAATTAATTTTATTATTATTATTTATTTTAATATTCCATTTAATTAGCTATATATTACTTAAATAATTATTGTAAAAATTATTTATATAATTTTCTTTATTTTACCATTATAATTAATTTAATGAATTGTTGAATTATTTATTTATTATTATTAAATTTAATTCGCTTTTTCCCTTTCCCTCTCTCTCGCATTCCTTCAGCAACATACGCCTTTCCTCTTTTTTTTTAGCGAGAATTCGCCGTCTTGTAAATTCGCTCTTCTCCCACAATGATCTTCTCGGCTTCTCATAAACTTCTTCGTCTTTTTTATGTCTACTCTTTTTTGTTTATAGTTTAACTGATTCTTAACCGATCTTTAAAACGCCAAACTTTAAATCTCGCTTTTTAAGCATTTTAATTTTGACTTCAGGTTATATATATTAATAATATAATAAATAAAAAATTACCTCTTCCAGACAGCTGCATATGATCTGCACACAATTTCGATAAATCTCAAATAAATGCATACTTTTAGCAGAAACTCTCACCCCTTCCACTCACCACTTAAATAACTCACCCGGACAAAAAAGCGCGCATCATTATATAAACATATGTTTATATACATGTGCATCAAAAATATGCTTTTCGCATTGTAAATGCTTTAATAATTTAATTCACAACGGTCATGTGCACATAAACATATACCTAACACATAGTTGAATGGTGGAGAGCGGGGGATTACTCAATGGTTTTGTTGCTGGAATTCCGCCATGCTGCGTGCGATGCATGGACGAAATGCAATTGTACGCATGCACACATGTATATATACATAGGCATATACACACACATACACATTGCTTGACATTTTCGCAGACTTTGAATTGATTCTGCGTATTTTTACTATCCATTTTTATATGTTTTACATTCTACATTATTACTTTTATTGTTCTTTTATTTATTAACTTATTTTTTATATGTTTAATACTTATATTTTAAACCAATTGATTTTTAATTATTTAATTTTGTATTGATTAATTATTTTGTTAAATAATTGCGAAATTAAAGCTCTATATTTATATTTTACTTTATTTGTTACAAAAGATAAATGGGTATTTTAATATAAATGCTACTTTTAAACTTAAGCCATTTATTTTTAATTGTTTTAAATTTTATTTCAATATAAATTATCGCACAATTTTATTTGAATTATTAATTATAGTTATTAATAATTTGAGCAATTTTATATTTTACATTATATGTTGGATTGGAAAAAAAAATCGATTTTTCAATATATTTCGTGTAATTAATTTATAAATAATAAACACAATAGAAAAAAATCTACTAATTTTAACACATTTAATTTAGAAAGTATTTTTCGTTTTTGTTTTTTTAAGCCAGAATATCTTTTTAATTTTTATGGAGATTTTAAAATTTGTTGGATGATTTTCTAAATTGCACTTTACAAGTTAAAATAAATATAGAAAAGCCTTAATAATTTTGAGTCGATTATATTTAGAATTTATTATTAAAAAAGAATCAGAATATTTTTCTTATTTTTAGAGCGACTTTTAATTTGATATTTTTTTTACACATTTTAATAACTATTTCTTAATAATAAAAACATTTATATATGTATTTGTTAATCATAGAAACTATTTATAAGAAATAGAAAGTAGTTCAACAATTTTGAAACTGTTTGAATATTCTGAGTTTTTAATTTCTAAAAATATGAAATTAAAAAATAAATTAAAAAAGTAGAAGAAAGTATATGTATTATATTGTATTTTATATTTATATTATATATATTTATTATATCATATTTTATTATTTTTTATTAGAATTTTTGCATAAATTTTTGCTTAAAGCTCTTTTATTTTTGTGTTAATTATTTATATTATTTTTTTACTAATGAATATTTAATTTTTAAGATTTGTTTTTGCTGTTTACAAGACTTCGTTATTAGGTGCAGCATGAACGTTTGAAACTCTGCCACATCCATTCCAACAAGGAAGTCGATGATGACTTCGACGAGGATGACAAGAACGAGGATGACGAGACTGACGAGGATGATGACAACGGCGACTAGCAAGGCCAAACCTATGTCAAGGTTGTCTGCTCTGCTCTGCTGGGCTGAGCTGTCTTGGCATGTGACCATGCAACCATGCAAGCATGTAGCTTGCAACATGCGGCACACAACCAACGGCAGCCGGCAACCGGCTGCTCTGCCTCCACATGTGGCTTGTGCTTGCTGCTGCTGTTGCAATCAGAACTAGCTGCAGCTGCAGCTTTATCTTCTCTATATACAACTCTGTGGTTGTGTGGCATGTGTGTGTGGCATGTGTTGGGTGGGGCATCAATAGTTCTGTTTATGCATTAAAGCCGAGCATCGCAGATGACCCGCTTAAGAGCTCGAAGCAAAGGCCGAGAAGACTTTTCGAAAAAATATATTTCAATTCCAACAAATGTTGGATTTTATATTTAAACACCCGCAGAAATCTTATAAATATATATATTTTTTTAATTTATATGCATAATTTTTAATTTTATTTAAATTTAATTCAATTCAATTATTTTCCTTTTTGTATTTTTTGTGTCGACTATTATTGTTGAGAGTAAATAAATAAAAACAAGTAAGAGTGCTGTAGTCGAGTAGGCTCGACTACCATGTACCCTGAACCCAGTTGATAAATGTATTCTAGTTTTATTGGAAAATTTCCCTTTATAAGTGTTGCATGAAAAAGTGAGCAGGTCTGCAAGCGCGCTCTGCCGACAATATTCATACAAAAATAAAACAATACATATGTCGCATAATTATGCATACAAAAACGTTTTTTCTGCTGATAGAAATGAATGTATTTTCGACTATAAGTGGATAAGAAAGAAATGTATATTAATATTGTATATATTATTTTAAATATATTTTTTTTTTGTAAAACAAAAGAAAATCTAATCTTATACAGTTTTATTTATAATAAAGATAATATTTTTATTTATTAATTATTTATTTTATATTATTTTGTTGAATAACTGAGATGGGGTAATTGCATAAAAAGAAAAGCCATATACATTTTAATAAGCATGCAAAATTATATACAAAATGCTGTAATTTCTACATGTATAAATGTCTGTAAGTTTATAAATTCGCATGTATATATACACAAGTATATATGCCCATTTATATATGTAAATGTTTCGCAGACATAGAAGTTTGGGCATGGGTTACATAGCTAACAGCTATATGTCTCGTTGGAATGACCGCACCTTTTTCGCGTTGCACTCAACACTCGAATTTAACCCATGCTGGAAACGCGTACTTAAAAAGCACACGCCTATTGCACCCAACGATTCGGTTTTGGTTTTGGGCGTGTTTGAAAATGCAATTTGTTGTGAATAAACAGCAGAAATGCACTGCCCAAAGAGAAACTATTTACAATTTACAATTATACATTTTCATTGTTGGCCGCGCGGCCATCTTGTTTTTGTAGTTGCAGCTGGATGCGTGGTGGGTGGAGGGTGGGAAACAGCGGTGTCCATTTTGGACATGCGATAAATGCATGCGTATGTATATGAGTGTGTGTGTGTGTGGGTAATGCCTATACTCATACTACTATACTTATGAGTAATTGATGTATTACTTTTACTTATACATTAACAACTCTTATACATGTGTGTAATTATATTATGCATAATTATCGATGCAATTTCTTTGTCTTTATACATTTACAATATTAAAATGTTCTCTTCTCTTCTTTTAGAATGAGCAATAAATCGAGAACGAGATGACAACTGAAATTGCAGCTGCCGGCAAATCGGTCAGCGAGTTCTTTTTCGGAGAGTGCAAGCGTAGCTCAAAGAGTAAGAGGGAGAGAGCTTTTAAGATTGCAGTTAGCAATTTTCTATGCTTATGTATTATGTATGTATGCATTTTGGTAGCTGCTCTTCACAGCATTGAAACTATGATCATAATATATCTTTTTGATTTTCATCACTAAGCAATCACTGATTGCATTGGTACAGTTGCTTATGTATATTTATAAGTTCCTTTGTGTAAACATAAAACCTTAGTGCTTTTGCGTCTTCCTTATCTCTTTACAAGCGAAATAAATTATAGCTAAAACCTTAAAGAAATGCCAAAGAGAGAGAGAGAGAGAGAGAGAGAGAGAGAGAGAGAGAGAGAGAGAGAGAGAGAGAGAGAGGCAGTCAGAAATGGACTTTTGTTGTGTGGGTGCGGAAGACTAAAATGGAAAAAAAAACATTTACGATTTATCCATCCCCTGTAATAAATATAAAAAATTTAATACCACTTGTTAATTGTGGTTATAACTAGTTTCAAGAACTTCAAAATAAGACAAAAAGAAATGAGAAAACCTGAATTTTTTACCTGTGCCAAACACATCCATCATGTATGCCTGTCTCACTCCTCCTCACAGTTAAGTTAAGCATAGTTTTTCCATCCTTGAGATCGAGATTATAACTTTGACACCACCCCCCCCTATAATGCGCCCAATCCAAGTTCATATTTATTTTGCACTGTCAGCATAATTATGGGAAAGCTCAACGCGCGTCTGCAGCGAATTCAATTTATTTATAAATATGTATATGAATATACATATATATTTATATATATATACAGGTATGCATATGTATCTGTGTGTGTGTCTGTGTAGAATTACAAATATCCCCGCAAACAATAGATATGCATATGAACATTCAATACATGCAAGCAGGCAAGTATGCAAATGTGTGTGTGCGTGTGAGTGACAATGTTAATGCGATATAATATATGAACGCATACAACCGCAATATATAATAGCGAGTGAGTTGTCGTGAGGAGTGGTGAGGTGGATAGGCGCATTTACGTTTAGGCATATGCATGTGTATGTGTGAGAATAATGCAGCTGGACATGCAGCAGAATCGAGATGTGTGTGTGTGTGTGTGTGTGTGTATGTGTGTTTGTGTGCATTGTTATATTTATTGTTATATGCACTTAATACATGTGTGCATATGTACAAATATATTTGTGTGTGTGTGTATGCAATATATTGTTAATGCATTCCCAGATTCATCTCACTCTTAGCTCATTAAAATCACCCTCAGAGCGTCATTACACACACACACACATAAGCACATATAAATAAGTACATTTATGTATAAGGTTATATATATATCCATATATATATATATATAAGTAGCGGGAGAGAGAGAGAGTTACCCCGGAATTTAACTCATTATTGAAATAATCACACCTCTGTTGAGGCAATATAAATATATATGATAAAAATTTGAAAATAAAAAATATTCATAAAATATATACATTTAAAACACATATTTCATATAACATAAATTCGGTGGATTTATAAAATATATTAATATACATATATAGACATAAAAACATAATATACTTATATATATATATAAATATATAAGTATAATGAATGTAATATTTTTAATCAATTGAAGGGTTATCTCGCTGAAGAAGAGGAAACAAATAAATAATAATAAATAATTTATCCAATTGCAAGTCGAAATTCTATCATTTTAGACTTAAAAAATATTGCGAATTAATAAAATGAATTGAAAAATATGATTTTGTTTTTGCTTGTCAAAAACTTTGGATTTGGATTGATTTATTAACTTTTAATTATTAAATTACAATCACTGCAATTACATCACAGCAAATTAAGTTAAACATTTTTTTTTATTTCTGAACTAAATAAATGACTGAAACAACGCCTAAATGAAAAGAAATATTTTACAGAAACAAAGTGGAGCTGCGCTTGTCCCTTTTACTAATTTAAATATGTAACTAAATAGTAATAGTTAGTAAGTAGTTAATAGTAGTAAGTAACTAATTCAAATCGTTACCTTTTCTGTACTGATTTTCAATTCCCTTTTTTTGCTCATTACAGTTTTGAAATAAAAAAATTGTACTTAGAATTTTAATGAAGTTATTTTCTACCTTTTGTATTTATCTGTGTTGACTTTGAGTAAATTATTAAATAAAGATCTAAATTATTTGGATCAATAGCATTTAGACTTTTTTTTGGTGAACTTAGATGCACGTTTTTAACTTTTGTTATTATTGTTATTTTTGTGTTTTGGGTTAATGCATTTTAAATTCTTTACCCTCGCTAAACGGCTTTCGATCTCGATTTCGATGTTGGATCGAGCAGATGGCAGCAGATGGCATACTACTCCAATTTTAAATTTACTCCACTTTTGCACGACTCCCCTACTTCCCTACTCCATTATTTGATTATTCCATTACTCCACTAACCCAGCAAGCCCAGCAGCGTTCAGATACAAAGATACAATAAATATTGTTGAGGAAGCAACTGCTACAAAAAAACATGTGGGTTCAAAATGCATAAGTTCAACACAAATGTATCTTTTTGGTGCTTTCACATGTCTGCAGCCGCATTTATAGCAGTATCTTTATCTGTATATGTAAAAACAAGTGCAAAACAAATGTCAAAACGTTGACTGGCGATGACCCTTTTTTGTCTTTAGCTTACTTCAATTAATTATAAATAGTTCTTATTTTTAATTTATATATGTATAGTTTAAAATTTTATTTGAAATTTAATTTTATTAAATTTCCACTGGTTTTAGGTGACATTAAGAAAATAAACATATAAAAATTCAGAGAATTTCGGCTGAGAACGTTGATTTAACGTAGACAGTTCTTTATTTTTCAATATGATGTAATTAATAATAATAATTGTTATTATAAGTGTATCTTGATCAATCCTTTCAGTCAATTTTTTATTCCTTATTTTATTTTATTTTATTTTTTCATTTTAAATTTAAGTTTTTGACAAATTTAAATTTAAAAAATAAAAATTAAAATTTTTAAATTTAATTTTTAATTTAAATTGGAATGTTTTAGTATTTATAATTGTAATGATCAATAATAAATAATAAATTAAATAATTATTTAACCATTAAACAACTTTTACTTTTGTTTTACACATTTATTGTTTATAGTCTGCTTTTTATAAGTTTTTACGGCTTTTTACACATTACATTATTATTAATTTAATTTTTTTAAATTTAATAGTTCACGTTAACAAAATTAGCTAAATATCTGAATAAATTCAAGTCACAATAAAAAAAAGAAAAGTAAGAATTGAAAGATATTTCTTATTAAGATTTGTAGCAATTTATATAATTTATGTACTTATATCTGCATAATCTAATTTGTAATTTGTAATTTTAATTAAATAAATAATAAATAATGAATCTTTGATTAAAAATGTAAATATGAAAAAAAGCAGAAAGAAAAATGTTATTGATATTTACATCAATTATATTATTGGTATTTATTTTATTTTATCTTTTTATTATTATTATTATTATTTATATTATTCAGAACTCAGAGCAATCCACAATTTGAAATTCAATTAAAATTACAAATTACAAATTTGATATGAAAAAAAAAAAACAATAATCAAACAAGAGAGAACGTTACAGTCGTGTGTTTCCGACTGCGAAATACTTTAATACCGTGCGTAATCATATCTGATAACAGGTGGCAAATAATAGGGTGGATGTAGCCAAGAAATACTTAGGTTTGGCTTTCAAATTGAGGTAGACATAAGTAGCGTTTCTTCGAAGTTTGGTAACTGAAGCTCTTAAATTACGGGAGGAATAGGCCTTTAAGTGGGCGTATGCAACAATTTTTGGAGTACGATCTTAGTAATCTACATTGCATGTTTGGTAACTGTAGCTCTAAAATTCCGTTTTTATTGTTTTAAGAAAATTTAAATGCCGTTTCTTTGAGGAGGTTACCAGCAAGTTAGCTTCAAAGTTTGGACACTCTATCTTCCAAATTGTGGGAAATATGCGGATTTATCGATTTATACTTTCTGAAATAACAGCTATCGCAATTGTGGGCGTGTGTGTCGGCGTGGTCGGATAAATTTATCATACCAGTAATATTAATACCAAATTTGACGGCTGTAACTCAAAACCTTTGAAAAATATAGTTACTTAACATTTTTAGGAGCGAGGAGCCTGGGGCGGCGGAGGTGTGCGCAGCAAATTCCAATCTTTGAAGGACATCGCCAACAATCTACCAACCAAATGTTTTCAATGTAGCCTTAAAATTGTGGGAAATATGTGGCTTTATCGATTTACGAATATTGATTTTATCGATTTCCTAGTTCCCTAGTGGGCGTAGCAGTCCAAGTTGTACACTTTGTCTGACGCGGGCTCAGACCAGTATATGTTCCAAGTTTCACGTCCCTATCTCTAAGGGTGTCAAAAAAGGTTGCGTTCTTCAGATGGACAGACTGAGAGACAGCATGACGGACATTACACAAAACCAATAAACCTTCGGTATCAAAGTATAATAAGGGATATATCAAATCCGATAATATTAAGTTTAGAAATGTTCAGTATTAATTTTTTTTAAATTTTTTTAAACATAAAAAAAGAGTATAGAAATATTTATGTGGACATTTGCAATTGACGTCAATTTAAAAACTCAAGAATTGTTGCACAAGTCCAACGTGCAACGTGCTACGTTCATCTTGAAGAAGGGTTCGATTCGCTTAACGGTCCTCTGTTGATGCCCCTTGTTGTCTGTTTGCCTACTGTGTGTTGCCTGCCCCGAGCATCCTGAGCATCTGGTCAATATAAATATATATATATATATATATATATATAAATTTATAAATGTGCCAATGGTTGCGCCTGAGTCCTGCTGCTGCATCTCATTTTGGTGTGCAACCCCTGCTTACCACAGCGGTCAACCCTAAAGCTAAAGGGGCAGCCCCCCAAAGTGAACTAAATGATCAGGCCTGAGAATAACCTATTCTAAATTCATATTTCCACACATATGTGTGTGTGTGTGTGTGTGCGCACTGAAAGAAAGAAAATTGTATTTAATATTATAACTGAAAAGCTGAGAACAGCAAGTAAATATAAATATTAAAATGAATTATAAATTAGATCTTATATTTCTAGAAATCACTATTGGCTTTTCTAAAATTTTCTAATTTTTCAAATTTGGTAAGAATATATTCTATTTATATATCCTATGTACTATTTATCAACTAAGCTCATTCGGCAAAAAAAAATACAAAGAGTAACAACATATTTAAAATTTTACTAGGAAACACTTTTTATTGGCTTTTTTTATCTCTTTATTGTATTTGTATTTCTGACATAGTTTATTAATGGAAATAACATAATCATTATTTTTATATATTTATATATTTATATTGCCTTTTTGTTGCCTATTATTATTATACATTATATTATAATAGAACAGATCAACGGATAAACAGAATTTAATTTCACAACTATTGTTTTGAAAAAGTATGGTATGCATCTCTACTTTTTAAAAATGTTTTTCTTAATAGAAGAAATTATTTCTTAGAAAACATGGATGAAATGGTCACAATTTTTGCGATTGCCTATTTGTAAAATAAAATCTATAAAATTAAATAATATAAATCCTAATAATAATAACAATAGCAACAATAATATTTGTAATATTACATAATATATATAATAACAGATATTAAAAAAATAATATTAATAACTTCAAAAAATAATAAAAGCTATAAACATAATATTATTTATAAAAATAATAATAACAATATTAATTATGATACTAATATTTAAAATAATAATAAATATAATAAAATATTATTTCTGAAAACAAGAAAACCTTTATATATATATTTTTTTTTTACTTTATTTTAGGGCGACTTATTAAAATATAGATCTTTTTTTTTGCTGAGTGTAGCAGCAGATGTGAGTCTGTGATTTGCATAGTTTTATAGGTGCACAGATATTTAATAATAGCAGTGACCGATCTCTTCCGAGAGAGGGTTTCCATAATGGGAAAGGGTCGTTAATTTATGCAAAAAATAGGACACACATGTGTCTCTCTGCCTGTGTGTGTGTGTGTGTGGACAGGTAGTAGCCTTCCCATTGTAAGGGTTGGACAATTGCTGTGCTTTTTTTGTTTTTGTTTTGGGTCAACGGGATCTGCTCGGAAATGGAATAACGGACAGCTGGTTTTGATTCGGATTCGGATTTGCAGTTTCCGTGTTGAAGAGAAAAAATAATAAATAGATAAACCTCGCCTAGCTTCATTTGCATAACGATTGTTGTCCTGTCCAAATGTCCTATTATGTCCTGTCCTGCAATATCCGCTCCTCTCCTGTCAGAGCTCGTTAATAATAGGAAAATAAATTGATGGTATAAGTTTTTAAATTTTAATAATATATATTAAAAAATTGGTCTAAAGATCATGTTTTGTTTTTTAATAAACATAATAATAATAATAACAAAGTAGCGTCTTTTTTAAAACCCTAAATATGGTTTTTAAATAATAAATGTATAAATATAAAAAAAATATATAAAAGGTATTATACAATAAAAATAATAATAATAAAATAAATAAATAATCAATTAAAATAAAAATAGTAAATATATAAATATAACAATAAATATATTAAATCAGAGAGGGTTGTGCTGTTGTGTTGCAAATGACTTTTTGTTTTAATAAGAGTTGTTAAAAAAATAATATATTAAAAAAAATAATATAATATAATGAAAATTGACTATACATTATGCATAATTTATACATGATAAAAAAGTGAAAAATTTACTCTCGGTTAAATAAAAATATTCATATACAAATTCATGCTTTTTCCATTTATTTTTTTAATAATAAAAAACTTACATTAAAAATCGAATAACATTTCAACAAAAAATTTTAAATGTTATAAAACTCCATATTATAATAATGAAACACTTAAGACTTGACTTTTTAAGTGACAAAGGAAATAAGTAAAATAATTGTAATTAATATTCTTTAATAAAAAAATACCTACTTTATTATGAATATTGATGAATATATTTTTCCACGATACTATAGACAACTAGCTTAAATATTAACAAGCTAACATAACTTAAACAATTTTATACATACAAAATAAACATAAAAGCGCGGAAAAGAGATAGAAATATATATTTTGCTTCGTTTCTTTTACGTTTCTTAGTTTCTTCTCATTGCGTCAAGTCTTAATTTTTTATTTTTTCTAAAAATACAATCAATCATTTCAAAGCAAAAAAGCAGCACCAAAAATGAAAATCCCCCAAAAAAGTTGAGTAACAATAACTAAGACTGACTGTCTCTCTGTGGATGGGGTGAGCTTTTTTGGGGAGACAACACTTGAACAAACGGCATGTCCAAAAAAAGGTCCCAAAAACGAAAAAAAAAGCGAATTCTTATGGCCAAAGTGCAAGAGAAGGGAAGGGAATGAGTGGAAGGAAGTGTGAAAGAAAAGTGAAACCGTTGCCATTTTATTTGTGTGAGTGTGTGTGGGTTTGTTTGTCTTTGCTTGTGTTTGTATGAATGAAACTCTGGCGGTCGAACATTCCGGCCGTTCCCCCGCGTTACCCTCTCGCCCATATATTTTTCCTCATTTCAATATTCGCTTGCCGAACGCGTTGCGAAGCAAACCCTACAACCCCACCACCCTCCCGCACACTTCCGCCCGCACCCAGTCACCAGTCGCTAGTCGCCATCGTAAGTTGTAGTTGTCCATTTTTTTATGCTAGTCTTCTTTTTCTGCTTGTGTGTCTTCGCTGTGTGTTGACGGATAGCGAAGTTCACGCTTCGCTTTTCTAGGCGGGGGAGATGGGGGGTTATGTTGGAAAGAAGGAGAGCCTGCGCAAATACAATTTAATTGCGGGGTAGAGAAACGATAGAGCATGAGAAAGAGTGAGAGAGAGACGGAGAAGGAGAGAAAAGAGTATGCCGTCGTCCGTCGAGGCCTAAGGAGGTTCCCGGATGTGCGCGGCATTGATTTGGAGAGTGGGAGAACTAGACTGGACTGGGCGGATGGACGGACGCTTTCTTACAATTTAAAATTTAATTTGGTCCGAAGAAGCGCAGCAATATCAACAAAAATTGAAGTGATAAAAAGGCAAAATGCTGCGGAGTAAAAAGTGTTCTATGGAGCAGAGCTTGGGGCGAGCATTGCGCACTGTGGATTCAGTTACATTAAATGTCTTTTTTTTCTTGAAATATCTATTGTAATTAAATAAAAACATCTTCAATCGTATCAACCACGCGCAGCATGACCAACCTCATTGCATGCTGCCCAACGACTAATTATGCGCTTTTGATAACTTCGACAGATCAACTTAACCAAGCCTACACAAGTAGTTTTCATAAGATATTCGTAGGCATATATTTACTAATACTCACACATACAGACGTCAATTTGGTCGTCGAATCTGATCGTTTCTTTCTCACAGCTACGCAATCAGTCGTGTAGTGTTGCAGATGTGTGTGTAGAATAGAGAGCCGTTGGCTTTGTGCGAATGCGCGCCTGAGTGCGAACAGGTTTGGAGTTGTTCTTCTAATAAGTGCGAAAGTAGCAGCAAAAATGCTACAATTGTATTGCTTTGTATTCAATGCCTAATGACTAATTAAGACAGTCATCGTTGAGCGCTTCTCTGCTTTGATTGCTCAACTTAACAAAGCTGTATAAGACTTGAGAGAGGTGTTTACAGTTATGTGCCTTTTCTGAATCTATCTTGTGACTAATTTTTTGCAATAACAATAAATGAAATAAAATAATAATAATAAAATAAAATAAAGCATATATTATTCGGAGTTTTAAAATTGAAAATGCAAAGATTTGGGCAAGGTCAAACCAAAAAATTATTATACGTAGTAAAATAAAATATATATATATACACACCCACATGCAAAACACTATTATTAGCAACTTTTGTATTAATCTGCTTTTGCTTGTAAATTATTTTTTTTGTTTTCTTTTTTTACTTGTCACAATCGAAATTGCTCCATTGTCGTTATTTTGTTTCATCCGTTTGTTGCTGCTGTTCATTTTCTTTTGCAATACTTTCGTTTCGTTTTCATACACATATCCCGTACACTTTCAAGGGGATACGAGGCGGCATATTGATGCTTGAAATATACAGGTGGTATGTATGTTTATTTATTTATATTATTATATTATATTATTTTCATATTACATTATTACATATATGTTTAAAAGAATTTAAAATTTATATGCAATATGCAGTAAATGTATTTAAAGGGTATTAGCTTCTGAGTAACTATTTTGTTTCTCTTTACTGTTGCTTCTTTTTCTTCGCTTGAAAGTTTAATTGCTCGAAAATGGCGCGGCAGGCTGAAGCCTTAAAGGGGTTGTGGTTGGGGTGTGTTAGATGGGGGAGGGTTGACTGCCACTTGCCTAATAATAACTGCCCCGAAATGAAATCAAAAAAAAAAATATATAATGAAATGAAATGAATCGAAATAAAAACACACGCCAAAAAAATAATATTCTCGCTTAAATATAAGTGCTCTAGAAGAATTTACTATTATTATTATTTATTATATAGTAGTTTTTTTTTTAAATACACATCTTTCATTTAATATCATTTAAATTGTATCTTTAATTTTATAATATACGAAAATCAGTAGATATTAACAATTTTATATATGAAGAGCTTTACTTTGCTTTTGCTGGTGGAGTATTAATAATAACAGTTTTTTGTTCGACTCAGTTGCATTCACATTGAGCAAACAATTAGACATTGCACGTTAAAATAACTGCAGTTGCTGTTAACTTCTGTTATACAGCAAAAACAAAACAAAACTGAAAAGGCCAGCGAGTCACTTAAGAGTGTATCTGTTTTTTCCACTTATTTTTACTCGTTTTTTTTTTTTGTAGCTCAAAATAATAATATAAATTACAATACGAAACCCTTTCGTGGTGCACAATAAGTGGATTGCAATGCCTGTTTTTATGCCACTGTTCGTCGTTCGTTAACCCTTTTTCACGCACTTTTTCCATTACGAACGCACACATGCATATGTGCATATGTGTAAGCATGTGTGTGTGCATGGTAAAATGCTAATTACAGAGTACGAAACGTTTACGCGGTCGCGTCGCGCATTGTACCGTAAAAGCGCTGCTACTGCTGCTGCTGACCGACGGCGTCGCGTTGCGTCGGCTGCTGTTTCCGATTGACTTTTGTTCGCTCCTCTCTCCCTCCTCGCGTACGTGCTGGCTGTCACCCCTCTCGCTGTAACGGTAACTGCAGACAACAGTTGCGCACACAACTATCATGATGACCGCAGCCTTCTTTTCAAGTTGCATCTTGCACCTTATTCCAATTTCCTATAGGTTAAGGGGGGTCTATTTTGTAAATGCCTATGTGTGAGAGTGCATCAGTTAATGTTACTCATGTCAACTACTCACATATATTCATATGCGTATGTGTGAACGCGGTGCATGCGAATAATTTTTCAAGTTTGCTTTGCGCCTTGTACCAAATAGCGTGGTGGGTGGTGTAAGACATGTGTAAGTAAGTATGTAATTGTGTATTATGTATTTATGCCTTTACACACCTGGCCAGTAAAATAGTTGTGAAGATGTTAAAGTTGTAAATTCTTAAGATACCATATAAATATAAAGTCCGAAAAAAAAATGAAAACAATATTTATTTTGTGAGAATGGCAATAAAAAATAAAAGATAGCCACTAAAAACCTGTGCAAAATGGTTTAAGAAATACAAATTAAAAATTTGAATTAAATTTAAATGTAATAAATTCAGAATGATAAAATGAAATTAAATTAACCATATTGTAAATGTTTGTTTTAAATTTATTTAACTTATAAGAAAAGTAAAAGGTTGAAAAATAAGCTGGATAAAAGTGAGCGATACAGCAAAAATATATATAGTATATAACCATAATTTTAAATAAATTTTATTAAATTAATTTAAAATTTGTTATAAATTATTTTAATAAATATTTTAACATTATTAAGACGTAACTTAAGTTTTAAATTGGTCTTTTAATTGCTATATATTCAATTCTTTTTAGAAACTGTGGTCTACTTTTATAATAAATAAATAATTCATAAATTAAATACACAAATTGAAACAAATAAATACTGCATTAAATTTGTTTTATTTTATTTTGTGCATTTTGAACCCTAAAATTCCTTATGAAAAATGGGAGCAGAAATCTAACCCCCAAAAATCAACGCCCAACTGGACAGAAGTTTTTCTTTGCTTCCCCTGCCTTTTTAGTTAAGGTGCCTCAACATTTTTTCCTACAAAATAATTTTTCAGATTACATTCTTTTTCTTTTGATTAAAGTAATCAAAACTTGTACAAAAATAAAGCTTGTCAAAGGTTGAGAAAAAAGGCGGCTTCGCTCAAAAGTAAAAGCGATAGATAAGTAATAATTAAGCTGAAGAAAAAACGAATTAAAAACTTTGTTCATCATTTATTTCAAAGCAAAAATAAAAAAAAAAATTGAAAGAAAATAGCAGATTTTCTTAGAAGTCTAAATTAAAACTATATATTTAAATATGTTTATGTATATATAAACCTTTAACCTCTTCACTTTAATATTTGCTCTTACTTGTCAAAAAAGTAGTAAATTTGATCAGCAATTGTTTAAGTGCAAATCTGAGCATATATTTTTTATTATTGTCCTTAAAAAGTATAATTGCTCTTTACAATGACAAAAGTGCTAAAAACGAAAAGCATAAATTGAAAAATATCAATACATATTTTGAAAGGTGATTTTATCATGTTTTTAATTAAATATAGTTTTATAAGTGAAAATTTTATATTAAAGGACAATTTATGTAATTTAATTTATTTTGTATAGTTAATTTGGAATTTAGTGTTTTTAGTTAAATAGAAATCCTTTATATTTTTTAAGTTTTTTTTCAGTAATTTAATGTTGTTAGCTAAATAAATAAATAAAATTAAATAAACTCTAACACATAATATTTTCAAATTTTTAAATCGAAGGAAAGTAAATTTTAATTTATGTTTTAGGCACATTCGAATGGAAGTGCCTAGAAATGAGAATGAAAGGGTTTATTTTACTTTGTTTATTCGCCTCACAGTTTTAAAAGGCTAAAATAAAATTGACAACATGTAATTGAATCTAAATAAGTATATCCAAATAAAGGTGCCGCTGTCCATTTTAGACACCCCCTTTTAAGGACAGAGCCAAACACGCACACACAAACCTATATATACCTACATGGATCCATTTATATACTCCAAAATAAGCGGAAATCATTTTCGTACGCAGCAATAATTAAGCATCTTTAAAAATATATTTTCTTGATGTTTATTAAAAAAGGGGAAAATTCAACTATAAATGGGAAAATAATAAAAATAATAATGAGATATCAATATGTGTCATAATTATTATGTGCTTATTTTATACGCTGTTAGTTAAGCTATATTGGATGCTAGAAAATCGATAAAATTGATAAATGCAAATCGATAAAATATCTGACACAATTTTAAAGCAATATATTTGTATTTTTTTTTAAATACCTTGTATACACAATAAATAATTAAAAATAAATAATGTGTTATAATTAATCGATTCTTATTTTAAATTTCAATAGTAAAATTGCGATTACAACACCGACTTTAGTCTGATATATAATATAAAAGATAATAATTAAGAAAATAAATAATAAATAAATATTTTAAGAAAATATATAATAAATATTTCCGATTCCATATCTAAATTTTAAAAGTTAAAAATGCGGTTCCAATTCCAATCCCATTTTGAGTCTGATAAATATTATAAGAAATATACATTAAATAAATAATAAATACATATTGTTAATAAATTGAATTTAGAGTCCGTCCCCTATCTAAATTTCAAAAGTTAAAACTGCCTTTCCGGTTTACCTTCCAATTTCAATTTGAGTCTATTTCTTCTTTAATTGTATCAATTTCAATTGATTAAATTCAAAAGCTGAATTTAAATTTGCTTGGGAGAAGAAGCAGAAACAAAACAATTTAAAGAGCGCAGACAAAAGAGAGTTTTGCCCAACAGCAACAATAAAATTCTCTGGTACTTTTCCAAAGCGACATCTACGAGCCGGCAGCTGTACTACAGCCAGTCAAAAAGTGAACTTTAATTAAAATTCGACTTGTGGCAAATAAATATATATATATATATATATTTATATTTATATATATATATTTATATTTATATATATATATTTATACAGACCCAACACAAAAATTGATTTAAAAATTCAAAAAACCGCAAAGCAATTAAATTAGCTTTCTGCCGTTAAAATCCGATTTGGAAAGCACACAAAAACATAAAAACATAGAGAAAAAACATGCAATTTAAAAGTAAAAAAATGCGATAAAAAGCAGGCGAAAAAAGTGAAAATAAAAAAGTCAAATACGTGCAAATTCCCCAAAGGATCAGGAGAGGATAATTGCCGCGATTTGCCGCCTTTTAAATTACTTTTATTTCTCACAAATTTTTTTCGCATTTCATTTCGAGAAAATAAAGGAACGAGAATTGGCCACTTTGGCATTTAAACAAACACATTTATGTTGTTGGACAAATATACGCGAGGTTCGCTGTACTTGCCACTTGCCACACACCACTTGCAATCGCTACTTGCCACACGGGGTCAAATCCACAGCACTCGACCACAAAGTCATGTTAATTAACATGCGGCCAGCAGCGATTCTTTTTTTCTCCTTTCTTTTTTGCCTGTACACAGACCCGGACGGGGTTACAGTTATCCGCACACCGTTCCACAAACTCCGAGATAAAAAAAAAAATAACGCGTGCTTCTGCCTGTTGCTTTTCCTAAAAATAAAAAATTAAGAAAAAAAGCAAATTTAGAAAAAACCGCGTATTTTTACTTGTCTTGCATACTTGTACTTGCCTTTTAGCCAAATTTGTAGTCGATAAAAGTCGGGGGAGGGAAAAGCCACAGCATTTCTTTTCTGCTTGTTGTTGTTATCGATTAATTCTTTCATTTTAATTTTTATTTAATGTTTTATATACTTATTTAAATTTTAATCTATTTTGTATAGCATGTTTCTTTATTGCAAGCTCTAATTTATTTATTCATCTTTAATTTATAATTATATTACACCTTAATACCTCTAGATTAATTATATCCTTTCATATTAATGTTTATTCATTAACTTACAATTAATTTTAACAACTTACTTGAAATTGTAGATTTTTTTAATATGTCTTGTTAACATTAATATGTCAAATGTTTAAACAATACGGACATATACATACAAATTAATGATCATTTGGCATTTAAAATGAGTTGCCGTAAATATTTCACAGCATACTCTTAGGCTGCGCGCAACAGTGGCAAAGCTTTGCTGGCTGAAAATGCGTCCGACTTTTAATTGAATGCCAAGAAAAACTAAAAAAGTTTTTATGCCGCTTCCTGCTGCAAGCAGCGTCTGCATCTGCATCCGTCTGTAACTTAAGCATAGCGAATAGAAAGCTACTCTATTAACCGAGCTACAATTTTGCATTTCTTGTTTTGTTTTCGGGTTCTGTTTTTTTATTGTGTTTGATGTTTGTTTTCATCCGGCAAATTAATATTTAATTTTCAATTTCTTAGTTCAAAATATGACCTCTTGCCGGTTTTCATATTTTGGTAATTTCTGTGTATATTTAAAATACGCATAAAACTTGTTCCAACAAAAATAGCAGGCAATTTGTTGCACCCTAAAAGTCTGTTGTGAAATATTGTTTGACTGACATGTAAAAGCATCAATTACCAAGTGAACGTTAGTTTGTGCTCTATTTGGAATCTTAGTGGCAACCATTTATATTTTAATAGCCTCAAGCTTGGAGTTGAATTTGTGCAAACATATAATATAAGCAACAAATGTTTCTATACAGACTGTAAGAAGGCAATTTGGTGCATCCTGAAAGTATGCTCTGAGATATTTTCTTCGATTGAAATTGATGCTTTGGGCTTACATTGCTACAAACACATAAAAAAGTAGACATTTTGACATTTAAAAGAATGCTGTAAAATTAAATGCCAAATTATCATTTGTGATTATAAGATAATTATTATACAATTTTTACAATTGAAACCTTAATGCCAAGAATCTATCTTCTGAAAGCTTCTTACCTTGTTTCGAATTTTTATACACTAAATTTATAATTTTGCTTGTGTGTTTTATCATGCTTCAAACTTAAGCTGATAGCCTACCTGCTCACCGCTCTGCCAACAGCTGCGTACGTGTGTTGAAAAAGTCTGCTTAATGCTGCGTCCCTTTCGCCCCTTCCCTTATATACCGTTCACTTACAACACATGTGTGAGTGCGAGCAGCAACGAATCATGCATACATGCGTGTTTGTGTGTGACTGTGTGTGTAACCCTAAAAAAGAGAATAAAAGAGCGACAAATAGAGGAATTATTTGTTGAAATTGCTCTCTTTGGAAAATGCGGTGAGTTTAAATTAAAGTTAAATTTTTAGGTTATTCACCGTTTTTAACTTATTTAAACTTAATTAAAATTAAAAAGTTGAAAAGTTTAAATAAGGCAGATGATTTACATTAAGGTATTACTTTGACACTTTTCTTTTAAATTTAAAAATATATATATTGCGAAAATTTTCATAAATTGAACTAATTTAAATCAACAACAAAAAAATTTAAAAAAGCAAAAATAATAATAGCAACAATTAATTTAATTTGTTGGATTAAGCAAAGTAATTTAAATTAATTCGAAAATACTTTCTGACTTTCTGTTCGTTCCAAATTTTATAACAAACAGAAAGAATAGCGCTGAACAGAAGAAAATCGCTGTGAAAACTAGAAATAATATAAATAAATTGTCCGAGTGTAGTGAAATATTCGAGTTCTACTAACAAATATTAAGAAAACACACTGCAAACAAAATCTGTGACAGATTAAGGCAAATTCAGCCTCACCGCAGGATTTGAGCGTAGATTCTCTAAAAACATAATAAACAAATCATTTTCATTTCTATTTTATAGCAATACATTAATATTTAACTTTGGGATAAATATTTTTTTTATTATTTAATTCCAAAAACAAACAAAAATTTTTTCTTTCTTTTATAGAAATTATTAAAAAAAAAACAACACAATTTTCCTAGTTCTCAGAAGTGGCAAAATATAGTAATAAAATATTTCTTAATATCAATATTTAATCTCAATATTCTATTTAAGTCGAAATTTAGTTATATTGCTGTTCTGCGTTTATTATATCCCATTCAGCTATTTATATGCATTACAGGGTATAGAAGAACCAAAACAAAAACAATACACAAACCATCAACACGACATTAACGTAGACCTATAAGTTGGCTTACTCAACAGGTAGTTGGCGATATGTCCATTTCCCATTTCCCATTTCATGTTTTCCATGTTTTTTTGTATGCCCTGCACCCATTAAAAATGGCCAAAAAGGGTATTTTAGATATAAAATCTTGCATATTATCTTTATCTATTATACATTATATACCATTTTTGTTTTGTTTGTGTGAGTGTGTGTGTTTTTTTTTTTGTTTTCTGCTGAGTATTCTATATTTGTGTAATATATATATACATATATAATATACATTTTACCTTATATATAATTTTTTATCCGTGGCAGAAACATGAGCACTTTTATGCATGGTTACATTTGGGTGTGCCAACCTTTTCAAATGACTGCTGTTAAAAAAATGTAGACATATCTCAGTTAAAAATTAAATTAGAATATACTTAATTCCAGCTACTAAAAAAAAAAAATATATATATGTAGTTTTACTATCCAATTTCATAAAGCTTAAAGCTTAAGCCCAGCTATTTAGTATATCATTATTTTTATTCATACTATTATTATTATTATTATTTTGTATAATTATTTCAGTTATTAAATATATTCCAGTTTTAATAAGTATATCTTAGTCGAGTTAGCTTGCATTCTTGAGTGTTTTTTGTTATTTTTTTAAATTTATTTTGCTTGTTGCTTTTTATATTTTTGTTGCTGTTGGTCGAACACTTTGTATCCATTATCGCAATTTTTTCAACACACATTTTGGCAGCGTTTTTTTAAGCGCCAACAAAGGGAGGAAATAATGGGGCCTTCAGTTACGGTTACGGCTAACCAAAACGGTCCTCGGACCCGGAGACGGCCACAGGCACAGCCACAGCACATCTGGTCAACAATTATCTCATAAACTGACACACGACTCCTTCCGACGACATAACGTTTGCGGATGGCAATGGACAAGGGAATGGGAATGGGAAAGAGGAAGGGCAAATGGAAGGAACTTACGCTCGAAAACCAAAAATAAATAAAAAAAACAAGGCTTTTCAACAACACTCATTGACGAGAGCAAATTGCAAAAAATTAAATGAATGACTGAAAAAAGAGGAAAATGGGGAAAAATGTTGGAAAATGGGGGAATCACCGTTTTCGTCTTAAATCAACGGCTAATTAAATTAATCACACGTTAATATGGCTCTTCATGGAGTGGGGAAATTGCATTAGCATATTATATATTTATTTATTGAATGGCTTCTAATATTGGCATAATATATCAGCAGAGTTAAATACAAGTAAATAAAAATAAATTAAGTCCAGTCAGACTACTCGATCCATTGCGCCCCCTTCTGATCTCTTCCATCAAACTCAACTCCAGCACGAATGCGACAATCTTTGTTGGGTTGAGGACTTCTATGTCTCTGAAATCCATAACATGCATTCTTAGGGTGCTGCATCTTCTTCTAGTGAAGATTAACAAACATAAATAAATAATAAGTTGAATTATTATTTAAGTAAACCTAAACTAAATTATTAGATACTATTCATATAAAATTAAATATGTATTTTCAATTTCTTAGTTTTTATGTATTTAAGCATTTGCTTAATCAATTATTGATTACTTTTAATAAACATAATATTAAATCAAATAAAATACAACTAAATTTATGGATTTTCAATTTGTAACTTTTTTAGTTTGTAAGAGCAAACTTGATAAGAAGTAAGATTCTGACGTACCGAAAAGTTATAAAGGTATAAGTTATAAAATTATAAAATATTTAATTAAAGTAAAAAAAAAAACAAAAAATAAAACTCTTGAAAGCCTTGGGTTTTCCAATATAAAAATAAAAAATGAAAAATTAAACTATCCTTTAAGTATCAGCCTTTCAACCGGGTCCAGGAGGTTTAAGCCTAATGACTTACAAAAGTCATTTCCTACGTGGACTCAAAAAAATTGTCTTTGAATCTTAGAAATCTAACTAATTTTATTATTCTGAAAATAAATTTGTCAATTTGAAGTTTGTTGTTTTCTAAAAAGTAGAGTTTTGCTTTTCTTTATTTTAGAGTGTATTTTCTTTTAAATTTAAAAAAATATATATCTAATTTCACGTGTGATATTTTCTTCATGGAGGAATTTTAGTTTAGGCTTTTTTGTTCCCTCTTTACTTTATTTACTGTTTTCAGGTTCACTTAGCTTATAAATAACTAATTTTATTATTTTTTTATTTTTATTTCAAAAAGGGTTTTTTCCTTGCATTTCCACTTTTTTTTAAGAACATTTTCTTTTTTTTTAGAGAAATGGTTTCTCATATTTCGAAATTAAGTCAAATAACAAGAAAAAGATAAGAGGTTTCGATAAATCTATCAAATGGCCAGTTACGTCTTGAATTGACTTCAGATGATAAGTGAACAAAAAAGGAAAACGAAACTGGATTTCAAGAATCGAGTGGTGAATCAATAAAGTTACATGTTCCCAGCCAAACCAGACAAAAGGAGGGGTTGATCTTTTACTTCCTTCAAGTTGACCAACGGTCAGTTTCAAATAAATAAAGCAGGCAAAAAAAATGCCTGCTGAGCCGAAGAAGGTATCCAAATTTAAAATCCTTTTTGTTCTTTTCGTGACTTGGAAAGAACCAACTGGTTTTTTAGAATTGTCAACTGACCGCTAGGAAAGAAAACCCGTTTTGGTTTAAAAAAAAAAGCACAAAATTAGAAACTGAAATTGCAGCCGGCTTCTTTTAGCTCAAAACATATTTTTCCAACTTCCTGCACCGTTTTTTTTTTTTTTTTGTTGTTTTTATATGCTTTTTCAACCCTTTCCTGCATTTTATTGCAATTTTTAACGGATTTTTTTCGTTATATTTTTCTCTCATTTGCATAATAGTTTGTGGGTAACAAGAGACTGGACATGTTGGACACGGATTAGTTGTACAATAGGACAGCTGTACAGCTATATATATATATCTATTCTTTTAATGAGACACTCTCATGTGAAGCAGTGGTTATGGGCTCGACTGCAGATACCCTAGCTAGTTCACTATTTTTAAAAATTTGAAAAATTAAAATTTTAACTGTCGATTTACGTTTTCCGAAATATCGACTTTGGCGTTATTTGGCGTAGGTGTGGGCGTGGCCATATATATTTATTATCAGGTTTAAATGCGGATACGAAATTAAATAAATTAGTAGCAAATTTGACAGCTTTACCTGCGGAGGTAGGCATGGTATAATCCGATCTTTCAAAGACATCCCCAACAATCTACCAACAAAATGTTTTAACTGTAGCCTTAAAATTGTACCGATATCGATAAAAAAATCAATTATTTTAAAAGCTTATTATTGTAAGGGTTTTTATTAAATTAAATTAAATATTAAATGGTTAACGTTTGAACTTTGATCAAAAGTACAATTTAATTTTTTTTTATTACCAAACATCAGTCACTTTGTTCACTAATATTTTTGTATCTATATATATACATATATAGTATGGTATATAAGTATGTAATTTGTGAACAAATATACTTATTAATTGTTCTTACTTTGCAAGACTTCAATGTATCCCAAAGTGAACTATTTTATGTCTTTTTTACATTTATTCATGTAACGTCAACTAAAGCCAGAGATAAAAAATAAATTTCTTAATTAAATTTAAATTCAAAGATATTAAAAATATATTATTTTATAATTATAATTATATTATATTATTATATTATATTATATTTGCTTGTCTTAAATAATTTCTATAATATTTAATTAATTTAATTTAATTTAACTATTATCGAGAAGCTTGTGAGCAAGGAAATTACCTTTTAAATATTTAATGGATTGTATAGATATATTACACAATTTGTTATTTAAATAAAATTGGTGTCCTAAATAGTATTATTTTCTATTAAATAATATAAGATAAATTAAGCTGCTCAAAATAATTTTTTTTTCTCCAACTAAACTGAATAAATTACTTTGTGAGTTTAAGTTGGGAACCCTTAGGAACAGAAAGGATTTTTGTGGGTACAGTGCTCAAGGAATAAAATAGATACTTGTAGTTGCTGAAATGGTGTACAGAGTTTCTTAGTCCTAGCATGGGGTGGATTTTTATAGCTCTCCCACGAGGAACATGGAACTCCTTTGACAAGTCAACTTGCCTGAAAATAGTGTACAATTTTCAAGGGATGTTTTTCGTTTTTTTATTTTCCAAAGCGCAAATTGCTGCTTTCTGCCTTAATTTTTGGCTTCGGTTGTAAAAAAAAAACACCCACCCCTTCGCACAGATGTTGCCGCCATCTTTTTTTCTCTTATTTTTCTTTTTACAACCACCAGAAAAACACTTCCATCACCACCTCCATTTCTATGACTTTTAATTTGTGTGAAAGATAAGAAATATCAGGATTTTCTTTACTCTAATTTATACAGGAAATTTTTCTATTTATTTACACTAATTCCACAGGCAATCTATGTAGAAATGTTATTTTTATTTAAAAAAAATTAAATTAAAAAATATGAAATTAAAATAACAAAATGTAAGCTACCAATTAAATGTTTTAATATCTAGGCAATAATTAAATTAAAATATATATTTTTATGAATTTGTAAAAGAAATACAATTTATTTGTAGTAAGATCGCAGCAAGTGCTGGACAATGACTAAATTGATCCATCTTCCGCTAAGTGAAGGATAACTTTTACAGTTGTCATTATGTCGTTGAAAACCATTAATTTCCATACATTATTTGTAAATGGCATAATGATAAGTGAATTGCATTTATATTGGCACACTATGTTACAGTGCACTTCAAGTGCAGAAGCGGAGGCGCTAAAATGCTCACTCTTCCCCGCTGCAAATAAAGCTTAAGCCATAACATAAATGCATAATGTCAGTTTGTTGAATTAGAATTACATTTGTACATAATGGTATAGTGCACGCTCTCTTCGTACAGCGTACGCTCTCTCGCTCTTACTCTTTGTCTCCGCCATCGTTGATTCGCCAGCTACAGCCGAACATTTCATTCTCTCTCGTATTTTCGATCGTACAAATTATGCCCTTGTAGAAATTAGTTTGTTTTTTATTTTTAGCATATCACGCTTACAACATTATCTACGTATAAACAATAAATACATAATATATGTGACTGTGCTTATTCTTAAAATGCTCTTTAGCGAGATATATAATGATGTGTAATTTGTTATTTCATAACAAGTATGTTCCCCCTGTCGACGACGGGAGCAGCAGTAGCATTTTTTCTAGTGGGTGTCTTGCGAAGCAGGCAGTGAGCAGCAGGCAGCGCGCAACTCCTTTGCTGCTGTCCCAGCAACCACAATTTCGCGCAAAAACGGAAATGGTAATATCTGTGTATGTGCGTGCCTTTGTATAAGAAGGCACCTATACACTTAAACACACACATACACACACACACTGCGCACAACCCGCCAGCAGAGGCAGAGGCTGCAGCAGCAATCATCTCCTTCACCTTCTTCTCCTCCTCCTCATTCATCGCCGTATCTTTCTCCTTCTCCAACACGCTTCAAATGCCGTTGCTGAATTTTTGTTGAATATTTTTGAGCAACTTTTCTTCAATTTCTCCGCCAGCCAAAGTTTTTTTTTTTTTGCTTCTGCTGCTGCCACTGCTTCTTCTTCTTCTGCTTCTTCATCTTGCGGCTCCTTCCAAAATGCTGTTTATGTATGCACAAGCCGTATATATTCCTATTTCTGTGTGTGTGTGTTGACTGGGAGGAGGGGAAGGGGAAATATATGTCTGCATGTCCCATATGGGCTTGTATATCCTACATATTTTTCTGTGTGAAGGTTGTTCTAATTTTTGAATGAGACTTCTGAAAGAAGCTATCCTTAAATAATTTAGTTAATAACCGTGTAATAATAAATTAATACATAACAACCTTATACAAACTCTATTTTTTTTTAGACTAACATTTTTTAACTTAATTTTATTCATGCCAAAATTAACTGAAAATTATAGATAAAAATCACAAGTTAAAAGTGAAGAATTTGATTCGAGTTTAAGATTAATAAAGTAAATTAGAGCTTATAATAAAACTGCAGATTTTTACTTTATTTTAATTTTTCACAAAAAGCAAAAAATTTACAAAAGAAACCGAATATCAATGTTTGAAAACTAAAATCAATTTTTAAAAAATACAAACTTAAAATTAAACTTACAAATTAAAAATAAGGAATTCAACACAAGTTTTAAACGTGAAAATGTGTACGGAGTAAGATGAAGGAATTTTTTATTTATTAAATAATAAGTAAGGATCCTTTAAGAAAGACAAATTTAAAATTAAAGTTGGAAATTAAAAGTAAAGCATTAAATTCAAATTAAAAACGGTGAAAAGTAAAATAAAAAAAATATATATAATAAGTCTGGAGGATTAAGATAGAGGTATTTTAAACAAATCCAAGTTTAAAAAATTAAAATTAAGTTACAAATTAATAAAAAGAATTCAATTTTGTTTAAATATTCATTTAATTTGGACACAAAACAATAAAATGAGTCGAAAATAAAATTTAATATATATATATATATTTTTTTTTTAAATAAACACGAAATGTTTATTATTATTAATATTAATTAATAATAATATTAAAGTCTTTAAGACTGATTTAACCCCAGATATAGCAAAGGTTAGGTATTTGGTAGTCGTCAAGTTAGATGCAAGATAGATTGGAGTCTCTGTTTTTTTAATGAAACACAACCCGCTCTGAAGTGGCAGCTTAAGTTTCAAAATTCCAAAAGGAAAATGGGCGAGAAGTGTTTGTGTGTATGTTCCCAACACAAAAAAGGGTGGCACTTCCAAGGTGTGTGTTGGGGGGAGGTGGGGGGGAGGGTATGAATAGCGGGAATGAGAATTGGAATGGCTATGGAAAGATGAGGATATCAGCGAAGGCGTACGCGTGTCCCGGCCCTGCATGTCATTTACAATATGAAATAAAGGAGAAAAAGAAAGAGAGGGAGTGAGAGAGAGAGAGAGAAACAGAAAGAGAGAGAGAGAGAGATTGGGAGTGTGGGAGAGAGAAAGAGAGAGAGAGAGAGATAAAGCGAAGGCAACAGAACCACAGAAAAGGCAAAGGAACTTTTGAAAAATTAACGAAAGCATTGGGAATAAGAAAAAGGATAATGTGCCGTATATACACACACTTAGACACACACGCTCGCTCAAGATATATTTATATATAAATATATTTACTAGGTGTATATTCTTTTTACTCTCGCACGTACAAAAAAACATTTTTGTAGCTCTGTGTTTATGTTCACACACTCACACACACACACACACACACACATTTGCATACTTACGCAAAAGGACTTAAAAAACTAATTATAAAAGGGTTCTGAAGTACAGCCATAAGTTAGCAGTTAAAAGATAAAAGATAGATGCTTGTTATCCACACAAAACAAAACAAAAAACAAAAATTTATGTTTAAAAAAAAGAAAGAATATCTTAAGTTAAGCTGGCCATAAAAAAAAGCGCAGACTATGATCTTATTTTAATATGCACAGATTTATTACATGCTTTATGTTACCATTTCCCATTTTAATTTGAATTTGTGGCTTTAATAAAATAATTTTTTAAATTTGTTGTGTCTGTTTTTAGTGTACATTAAATAAAATATAAGAAATATGACAATCTTAACTGGCTAAAGAGAAAAAGTACACTTAGACCTTCTTTTTGGTAGTTTACATATATTTTTATACTCTGAAACCATTGAAAATGGGGGAAAAAAGGTTTAATGGTTTTGTGCAAATGTACATAACAGGCAGAAATAAGTATCTCCGACCCCATAAAGTATATATATTCTTCATCAGGGTTAACAGCCGAGTCGATATTGCCATGCCCGTCTATCCGTCCGTCCGTCTGATATCTCAGAGAATATAGGTTTTCGTATACCAGGCGCAGTACAAGTTTGCTTTAAATTTAACGATAACTACCTCCGTTTCTCATTTATCGATACATTTAAATTTTCGATAGCAATAAATTCTACAATTTTAAAGGAAGCATCTTCTAATCAACACATAATATGCACATGCGTATTATTGATTAACTGCCCGAATTTCATTAAGATCAGATAAGAAAGACCCAAGTTATAGTTGATAATATATTCTCACATTGTTCTTATATCTGTCAGCAGCCCCAAGCAGTTTCTGTGTGCCTAAATATGCGTGCACATACGTATTTTTTATGTGTATGCATAAATTTTCTTCTGTTCGTCGGCAGAGCTCACTTGCATTATATCAATTTTTTTTTTTGCAATTTAATATATTTTTTACTTTTTGTACTTTTTTGTTGTCAACTGACTCTAGTTAATAAATAAAATAATAAATTAACAGTAAGTCTTCTGGATATATATATATATATATATATATATATATATATGCAGCACTTCTCACTAATGGTTAATGTATAAGATTTTTAATAAAAGTTGAATAGCTATTAGTTATAATATACAGACAATAAATAATCTTACATTCATAATAACTGCTTAACATTGGCAACAAATTAAATAATTAATAATAAATAAATTAAAACAAAAACAACTTTTTTAATACTTTTTTTTAAATTTTTTTTTGCAATGGGAAAATGCGTCGCGGGTTTTCCGCCGGCTTTTACGCGAAGGACGTCCTCCGACGGACCAAAAGTTTTTAGATAAAAAATTAACAACATTAACAAAAGCAACTATATATATATATTGCATATCATATAAATATATATAAATATATATATATACTTATTTAATTATCACTTACTGTTTGTACAAAAATCGAAGCAAACTCATTTTCCTCCTAAATGGCACAAAATTGGAATTACTTATGAATAAAAAATTCGATATATATTTAATACAAAATCGTGAACTCAAAAGACTAAAATCTATATGAATTTTGAAAGGCATAGCTTTAAGATCAAGTTCTTTAATATTTGGCAAAATAAGTTTGAGATAAAAAAATAAACAAATAAAAATAACAATAAGACAAAGGTTAGTTAGTAACTAAATAATTAAATAAAATAACACTTCAAAACATAATTATCATATGCTCAATAATTAAATTAATTACCATATTTTATTTAGGGGTTGTGAAAAATACCGCTTTTCACCACTTAGCCCGTAATTGGCTCAGTTAATTTCTCTATCCTTTTCTATCCTTCTGGAGGTTTTAATTAATAAATAATAAGTAAATAAGTACGAGCTGCAAAGCAATATTGTAATATAAAATCAAAAGTGAATAATTTAATTAATTATTTAATTTTTATGAATTGCAATATTTGACAAACATATTTTTACGTATTTATTTATTTGTCATCTGAAAATAGTGAATAATTTAATAAAAAAATAAGTTAACACAAATAATAAATTAACTCGTCGTGTTATTTGTTTAGTGACATCGATTCCAAATTAATTGTCTTGCTTCCCACTACTATTACTTTCTCCCTTTTTCTTTCTCCCATTTTACTTCCAATGTATTTTCCGTGACTGATTCACTTTTCAATAATTAAGAACTCAATTTTAAATGTATTTTCTTGTAAATAATATTTTCTGATTGAAATTGAACTTTTTTGTTTTTTTCTTTTGGTCTGATTGTGTTTTTTTCTTGCAACAAATGTTGCAGCATTTTTATTTCTTTAATTTAAATATCATTAAACAAGTGAAATTAAAAAATTAATTTAAAAACTTGTACTTGTACTTACCATAAAAAATGGGGGTTTCTTTTATTTAAATTTAAATATTTAATTTTAATTTTAAATTATTTATATTTATTTACATTATATATATTTTTTAATTTATGTTTTACTTTTTGTATTTTTCTGCGTTGAAGTTAAATAAATTAATAAAAATAAAGTTAATCTTTTGTTTTTATTCTTTTAATTTCATTTGCCAATTCGCTCATTAAAATCCTGGAAAAACTCCAACTGCTCTAACCAGCACCCCCTTGCTAGGATCCTTTATATTCGCCTCCCCACTCCCCCCACTTCCTCTCGAAACACGCCCTATACTCCTGCCCACTTACACGCAAAGCGACATCAACGCCAACGATATTCTTTCAAAAAGCTCTTTCTTCGTTTCACATGTGTATGTGCCACTGCTATATATTTGTAAGCATGTGCGCAAGCAGCTGCATATGTGTGTATGTGTGTATGTGTGTACGTGTGTATGTGTGCTGCGTTGAGAAAAAGTGCAAAAATAGTTACGCATTGGGAAAGGAACGAAACGGCAGCAAAGCCAAAAACAGTGCTAAGCTTTGAAGGAGGAAGCTTTGTGCGCAAAGGGAAAACGGGCCGCAAGAAAAATGAACAAAAAATATGAAAAGAGAAGAAAAGAAAAAGATGGTTTGAGTTTTTTGAGAATATAAAGAAAGTCAAAGGCAAAAACACACACAAACACAGAATTTTTTGGGGGCGTGGCTTGGTCTGGTTTTGCAAACAGAAGCAGAACCTGAAACCAGAACCAATCCCAGTACGAATCGTACCTCGAGGGGCGGGGGAATAAGATGACGAAGAAGAAGAAGAGGAACGCGCTTTTGCAATTTTCGCTCTGCGCGTAATTTTTTTTGTTGTTGAGATTGTGTGTTGTAAAAAAAAGACGCAAGAAAAATATTTTTCCTTTCCCACTCTGATTCTTCTACATTGCGTAACACCTCCAAACCCTTCCGCTCTTTCTTTTGTGAAGAAAATTTTCTCAAAATGCTCCTCCAGTGGTTTAATTTATTTAATAAATCGCAATCACAAGCAACAATAGAACCAAGTTTTTTTTTGACGAAAATATGCAATTTAAGCTTTATAAAAACCGTCTCTTTATTTTTAAAATTTAAATTTAATTTAAATGCCTTTTTTTACTTGTTATCATAAATTTAATTTTTCATATTTTTATTCATTCACATAATGTTTATTCTTAATAAGTTTTAAAAATAAAACACAATGTTTTCTCTCAATATTAGTTACTTGCTTTTTAATTGTCACCGAAAAGTATGCTTTGATAATTTTGCCAGTGCAAAAGCTCGTTGCTACAAAGCTGCGCAGTATATTTTTTCTGGCCATCTTGGGATATTTGCACAATCTCCTTTCTATAACAAGCAGCCGATGACAGTTAGCAATTAGGCTCATGTTAACAAATCAAGGAATAAATGTAATCTAAAAGAGATTAAAAGCGGTGAATTCGTAGCTCAAAATTTAGTCGATTATATAATAGTTTTCTTTTATAAAATGTTTACCTGAGGAGAAAGTGAAAAACTAAAATAAATATAAAATAAAATATAAAATACGAGGAACATCAACAGAAACCAAATAGATGACAAGAATAATTTAGATTACAAATAGAAAATGCAGGAAAATTATATTTTGTGGGCCTTAGTAAATAATATAATAATAAATAAAATTAATCAACTCTGTTTTAATTTACACTACAATTCGCAGTGCTTAAATTAACACTAAGGGTAGTGTTTTATATTAAAGATAAATATAGATCTGTTGACATTCCCTTGAAGTAAATTATAATAATAGAAAAATACTGCTAGTAATCATTTGTAATTTAATATATTATTAAAATTATATAATTAAATTGTTTTTTTTTTTCAATCATATACACTTGCAGTATATAATAGCTTTAGAACAATACTTGCATCGGGACAAATGCGAATTATTAGTTAATTAAGTAAGTGAGTAATTGTTTCAATTAAGGATAGTTAAATTGCATCTGCAAACATTATGAAATACCTGAATTAAATAGCAGCTACATAAAAATACTACCAGCAGAAAAATACTAATTAATTAATTAATTACCTAAATCGATCAGAATTATGTTCTATTTAGGAAAATGTTATAAACTTGTCTGTATATTTGCTTGAAATAAATGAAAATGAATAAACTCAGAAATGACAACAAATAATACTAATTAATATGTGGTTAATGTTAGTTATTTTTAATTCAATATTATCTGCATATTGTCACTTAATGCTTTTTCTCAATTATTGGAACAAATATTGCATATATTTTGCATTTAAATACCCCCAGAAATCGTATTAATATTTTATATTTATTTTAAACCTAGTTTTATATTTTATTGTAAATTTAGATTAATTAAAATTTTTTACTTTTTGTACTTCTTGTGTCGACTGACTACAGTTGACATTAAATAAATAAATAAATAATTGTAATCATTTTGAATTAAATTTATAATATGCATATTAGAAATAACTCAAAGAATATTTATATAAGCTATATAATTAAATTGTCTTTGCTAAAATTATAAAGTTGTCTTGTAAGTAATATTATTAAAAAGATACGTGTTATAAGTATGTCTTTATCATTTTTGATTAAAGCTAAATTCAAAATTTAGCTGAATTAAATAAAATATATGTAAGTTTTGTAAAAATTTATAAGCTTTGAAAATCCAATAAAAAATAAATAAGTTCAGAAAATCCTACTACATGAAAAATACGAATTAATAGTGGGTTAATGTTAGTAATTTTTAATTGAAAATAATATGCATATTAGAAATAAACATTTATATAAACCATACGTTATCTTTGCAAAAATTATAAGCTTTTCTGTGTGAACATTCGCTTGAAATATCTAATATTAATAATAGAAAAATACTATTGACAGAAAAGATACGAGTTAATTTTGATCAAATTTTAAATCCGAAATTGAGCTGAATTATATAATGTTAATGAGAGTCAGATATTTTGAAGCCAAAAGCCATTAACTAAAACCATAATTGTATATATACATATGCACACACACACACGCACATATATATATATATATTTATATATATATATTTACATGTTGTAAATAGGCCCGCCCTGCGTCTTACGAATGATTCTCTCCAAGAAATCACCCCAACAATAAACGAAGTTTGAGGGGGCTGGGAGCTAGCTGCCATTACCACGAAGTGATTCCTTTAACGCTGTCTTTTCCACACCCAGTTACCAACTCTCCATCCCTCCCACCATCTCTCAGTAATTTGGGCGGATTTTGCTCTCTGGCTGCGCCATTTGCCTTTTCCTCGTCTTTTTCTTTGGAATCACCCCCAAGTCTGCTGCGCTGCTTAACATAATGAGCCCTGCTCTGATGGGGTGTTTAACAGACACACACACACACGCGCACACACACACTTATGCACACTTAGACACACAGTCAGAGCTGATGCATAGTTGAATATTTTATTCAATACACTCGGCTGTTGCTGCCATCGAAAAGTACCTCTTACACTGTCATAAAATATGTACACTACAGGTAAAGTTCTATTTTAAATACTAATAATAATAGTGAAAATTATATAAATGAGAATCAGAACGGTTTTTAAAAGTTAAATGCTCATGCTTTAATTCATTCATATTCAGACCAATTTATTTGTTTTTATCTTTTTACTTCAATTTGAATTATATATATATTTATTTAAAATATTTTATTATTTGTATTACATAATTCAAAGCATATTTCGTTTCAATATAGAAATTTAACTTTAGTTTATTACTTTAATTACAATTTAAATAGTATAAATAATATATTATATAAATCACGTTTATTTTAAATAAATAAATAAAAATAAGTTTAAACTCAAAAAGATTAAGATCTACAAAAAATTAAAAAATTTAAAATAAATGAAAACTAATTCAAATCAATTGTAAAGAAAAAATGTTAAAGTTAAATAATATAAAATAAAATATATCTGCTAATTTTCAAATGTGTTAAAATATTAAAGAATTCTGAAAACATAGAAAAAAAAACACAGAAAAAAACAGGTTTATGATTTGAGATGATTATTATACAAAAACGTTGTATTACAAAATGTTTCCGATTTTTCAAACATTCCAAAATTCACCACAAAGTAAAGATGAAATAGAAGTAGAAAGTTTTTCATGATTTTAAAACTACATTTCTGAACAGTCGAAAATGTTTCTAAAAAGTATTTTCTACTTCTACAAAAAGTTTTCGAAAATGCGAACTTATTGTTGAGTAGCACAAAATAAGTAAAAATTATGTACACTTTAATTTAGTTAAATACAAATTATTTGATTTGACTTATTATTATTTTATTATTTATTTTAGACCCAGCTGAGACCAAAAAAATCAGAAATTAAAGAAGAATGTGTTCTTTTTAAATAAGATTGGGTTTGAAGAACATATATAAGATGCTTACAAACTTTGTCACTTTTTTTCTTGCATATGCTCATATATAATAAAAGATATGTATATATGTATTTAATAAGCTGATCAATGTATTTACTTGACTTTAACAAGATAAAGAAGTCTGTGTTATAAATAGAATAATTTTTAAAATTTTTAATATTTAAGTTATATTTATATTTAAACATTCAAAAAGCCATTAAAATGTTAGTCCAGTATTAACATTATAATAATTTTATAATTATTTAAATTATTTTTATTTAAATATTAATAAAACACGTTGAAAATATTATATTAATATACTATGTGATTTACTTGTATTTGTTTAAATCTTAATAAGTATCAAAAATGGTTTACCTTTATATATATTCTATATATTATGTTGGGCATTTTAATTACATGTTTGCTAAACAAGCTTAAGTGGACAGAATAGGAGTCGGAGAAGTACAGTAGAAACGGCTTTTAGATTGTAGATTGGAACACAGAGCAAAATTTGACTGTATAGCTATATGGCAAGAAGAAATTTTGTAAGTCATCCCTCTGCGCCCTCATCCCCCCTAGACCGGCCTCGAAATCCGACCCCGACTCCGACCCCGCCCCTCTATAAGAACCAGTCACATGCTCGCGCTCAGCTCAGCTCGATGAGTGTGTGCGTTGAGCGCTGCGTGAGTTTTTTATAACAATCTGTGCGCGACAGCCACGCCCTCTAATCGAGCGAACTTTTGGCTGAGCGCGTTTTCGTTGGCGAAAAAATTCTAGGATACGCCTTTTCTTAGAAACTTTCTATTTTAATACACACACAGCATACACACACACAAACATACACATACCTTTATATATATATATATATATATATATATCCATATATGTATTCCAATCTATATATATTATATTTTAAAGAAAGAGCCTCCGTGTTCGGGGTAATGAAATTTTAGCAAAATTCGTTGCTTGAATTAAATTACCAGCGGGGAAATTAAACTCAAATTATTTCTGTCAAGTGTCGTATATATATACATATATACACATATATATATATATATATTATATTCTTTGTTAAATGATCAACCATTGTACTCTTGAATAAATATTAATAATAATATTAGTAATAATAAAAATGATAATCATATTATACTAATAATCATTAATAATATTAATACACATCTTTAATCATTATAATATTAATGATAATAGTGAATGTAATATAAGCATTACAAATAAGTGATGACATTTACATGCAATAAAAATTGTGTTCAATTCGAATTTAACGTATACAATTTACATATTTGATATTAAAAATAAAACTGTTCCAACTGTTGGTCTAGCAAACATTTCTAATAATTAAAATGCTTATATTATATAAACCTCGAGCAATATGCTAATTAATAAACTGTAATAATATAAATGGATATACTATAAGCCATTAGTTTCCTGGGTTTAGCATACTAGTATAAATAAATAAAATAAATAATGAAATAAATAAAGTCAAATAATTATTATTGTAATAAAAAAAATAAAGGTAAATAAATCAAACCAACCCAATAAAAAGTAAATATTAGTAAAAGCGATAAATTAAATAAATAAGTAATTAAAATTAATTTAATAAATAAAAAATTATATATTTTACATATACAACTAATAAAATAAATTATATAAATAATGCAAAAAGAGTAAAGTTATGGAATAAAATAAATAAAATAAATTAAATAAGTAACGTACATAAAATATATTAAATAGACAAAATTAATACAATAAATTAAATAAATAATATGAAAAGAATGAAGCTTACATAATGCACCATAGAAAATAAATATAATTAGCTAATAAATAAGCAATAAAAAAATTACAAATTATAATAAATATTTGTGACACGTTAAAAATCAATAATATTTATAATACATACCTTTGACCGTCCATCCGTCTGAATTCGTGGTCATCCGTCAACTGTTTGTGTGACAAGAATATTGTCTTTTCAGAGACGAACTGAATTTAATATTGCAAACCCGTCGGAAACATCTGAAACGTCGGACACGGGTTATTGACTCTCAGCTGGACCAGTCGACTCCAGTCCATTCTGCTGGTTGGACCGGACTTTCTAGATTCACTTTTGCTTGAAAGATTCGAAATTTCTAATTTTTAGCCCAAATGTTCTTTTGGATATAAACTAATCCTGCTTTACAATATTATTATTGTTTTAGTATAACAGAAAGCTATTGAAATGTACTTTATTTGCTTTTTTTAAGTCGATTTTAATCCAATAATTTATTTTTAAGCAAACTTCATAAAATTTTAAATTAAATTTTACATTTTATATTTAAACAAGGTTTTTCAATTTTGTAAACGGATTTTAGTAGACATTAAATGAATAAGTAATTAAAATAATAAATATAAAACAAAAATAAATCTAACTTAATGTAATTAATATCTATGTATGTATCTATATCTATATAGTCTTTAATTCTACGAAGCCAAGTTAAGTGCCAGAATTCGATGAAGTTGGGTAAGAAAATGTATGAGTTTGCTTGCAGACAAAAGCAGCTACTCTATTCTAAATTTGATAATGCCAGAAAATGAAAATTGAGAAATTTAAATGGTAATATTAAAATAGAAACAGCCAAATTAATATAACAATTATAACAAAGAGAACTTTATTTATTTGCTTATTGATTTATTTTACTTAATGGCAACTAAACCCAATCATCTCCAAAAAATAAAATTAAATTAAATGAAAATGTAATAATAAATTTTAATTAATGGACATAAATGATGAAAATAAAAATATAATATGTATATATATATATATATATATATATATATATAAATATAATATATCTGTTATGCTGCCATATCTCTTAGGGAAGAAAATGTCTCTTTTCTGGAAATGCGCATGCTCCAAGCTGCTGTCCTGCTCCTATATATCCTGTCCAAATTGAAGTCTTGGACCCCCCCCCCCCCCCCACACACACGCACACACAAAGAGGAGTCAGAATTTCTTTGGCTGGTGTCATTGCTCCCGTTTTGGGCACGTTGAGGAATATTTAGCAGGAACTGGACAGTCTGCTTGTGTTGTGCGTTGAGCATTGTTGTGTACAGAGCAGATTGCAGATTGGTCTTTTTTGACGAGCCATTGGCCAAAACCGACTGACCTTGTCCTTGACCTGAACTATTTGGCAACCATTTGGCATCCACTTTGGCAAACCATTTGGCAACAATTCGCCTGCAATTTCCAAATGCAGTCCCCTTTGTCTGTCTATGTAAAATAAAGACTCAATTCTTTAATCTATGGTCGTAAGTAATAATATTTATGAGAATATTTTTTATTAATTACAGCACTGTATTTTCTATTCAAGAAAATTGGTTCCATAATTTTTATTAATATTATTGTTATTTATTTTTTACTAACTCTGCTTGATATAAATTATTAAAGTTAAAGTTAATCTACTTTTGTAATAATCGGTTTCTTCTTAATTAATTGTTCATTCTCAGTTTAATTTTACATTTTTTATATTTATTTATTTTCTGTTTATATATTTAAATATATTTATATTATTATTATATATTATTATTATATTATATTATATTATTATATGTATATGTTTATTTAATGTTGGCTAATGTCAATAAACACAAAAATAATACAAAAGGTTAATATGAATTAAATTATATTAAAATTTAAATTTAGAAAATTTAAAATAATTCTTGAGTTTCAAACAAAAAATCATCCTCAGGTGAACATTATATAATAAAGGAACAATTTATCGAAATTTGAGTTTCAAGTTGTTGTATCGAGATAGGCTAAGACATAGATGTCACTCTGAATGATGCCATATTTAATTTACTTACTTAAGGTTAAATCAGGTGACACAGAAAAATACAAAAAGTAAAAATTCAATTAAAGTAAACTAAGAATATATTTTTATATTTAAGTTTAAATTAAGTGGTCAAGTGTGGAATAAATAAAATTAAAAATAATTTGCTTAAGCACACTTTTACTATAATAATAGATTTAAAAACTAAAAGTAGAAATTCAATTAATTTGAAGACAAACTAAACTTTATAATATTTTGTATCTTGTTTTATGAAACTCAAGTTCCAAGAATCAATTTCAAAGAAAGTACCGACAAAAAAAAAGAAGAAGTGCAATGATCCAACCAGTTAAGGGTTGGTCAAGCAACCCTTCGTTGGGCTGCCAACTGGACTGGACACTGGTCAGAGTTGATTTTTTGTTGTTTATTGTCATTTCGACCCCAAGAAAAATGTATTAGAATTTGTGAGAAAATTATGTGGACAGACTGGTTTTATCGACTTCTCAAAAAAAAAAAAAAAAAAGAAGAAAAATACGAATTTTTTTAAACAGGCTTATTTTCTCACCGTTTCGGCCCAAAAAGCGAAAAAACTGTCTTTAAAAGGGACCTCTTAAGTTTGCTTATTGTCAGTCAGCTATAAGATTAAGAACTGTGAGATGAACTGTGATCCTTTTTCTATTATTAGTTGTTACCACTAATCATGGCGAGAAAAAAAACTTTTCAATACCCGGATGTAATTGGGGGATGAATGTGCTTTAATAATAATAATACAAATAATAATGATAATAAGATTTATAATAATAATAAAAATATTAATTAGACTAATAATAATAATACTAATATTAACATTCACAATATAACTAATGAGTATGTTTGCGCTGTTATATATATGATAGCTTTGTTTTCCAATTAATAACACGAAGTTATTTTTACGCTATAAAGTTTATTTAGTTATACTTAGACTATGAGCCAAACACTTAGTCAACACTTTGTTTATTAAGGTTTGAATACTAAACCTTTTCACAGCAACATCGAAAGAGAGAGAGAGAGCGCTGCACAAAAAGAGAGCGCTGCAAACGCTGCCTGCTGCAGCTAAAACTGCACTTAACAAAATGTGGATTTGTGGATATAAAAAGACAAAGAATAGCCTATTTTTATTAAGCCACGCTGTGCTCCAAAATCAAATATATTAGCAATATCAATTACTACCAGCAGTGTATGTGATAAAACAACTAAATTAAAATTAAATAATTCTGATTTAAGTTCAGTTTTAACTTTAAACTGTTCAAAAAGCGATGCGTTAAGCAAAATGCCTTATTTGAGGCAATGATTTATTTATTAATTTATTTATTGACCATTTTTATTTGGTGAACATTCAGTATTCATGTTCATTTGTTTGTATTTAATGAAGACTAATAGATATTTAAAAATAATTAAATTTTAGAGTGTTCATTTGGAAAATTACAAATTATTTTCAATTTAAAATAAAAGTGAGCACTTCAATTTATATTTGAATTGTAACTAATAAAATAAAATTTTAAACATTAAGTATAAATATTGAGAATGATTAATTCTTTTAAAATAAAGCAGTTTGGTTAAAATTTCAAATGTATATATTCAAATGCATGTATACAAATATTTTAAAATAAAATTAAGTAGTTATGTTAAAATTTTAAATGTAACCAATAATTATCAAATATAAATATTAACATTAATCGATTGATTTAAAGTGAAAGGAAGCAGTTGTCTAAAATTTAAATATAACCATAAAAATAATCAAATGTAAAATTCTGAAATATAAACCTATAGTTTGCTTATGTCTTATTGTAATTTTTTTTTTCCTAATGCAAATATATACTCTTATACCTATATATGGCTATAAGGCCACTCTTTTTATACATACATTTTTTCTTCAGATGAAAGACATTTAAAACAAATTATGCAAAATATAATCACATTTTATGAAACAAGAAGTTGTTTCATTTTTCTTTATAGATTATTGTTGGTTTTTGGAGTCTGTTATTCTTTTATGTGCATATGTATTTACTTGTTTTGTACGTATTTTTAATTTAAATGAAATAAAAAGATAACATGCGTTTTGAATGATAAACATTGTTACCATGTTACGCACTTAAAAATTTTGGAATCGATCCCTTTAAATTTGTATGAATTTGAATTAGGATAACTGATTCTTTATGCGTCTTTTCGCTTTTTGGCCAAGTTTCATGGAACGTATCTTGCACTCAAAGAAGTCAACGGATATGTGCTTCGAGTGAAATGTGCCGCAGCAGAGCACTGATCCACAAATTATGGCCAATATGGATCCATCCGGCCCTGGCCCTGGACAACCGAATGCGACAGATTTGGATTGAAATAGAAGCCAAATTTTTGCTTCGCTTTTTCACATTGGCAAAGCCATGTGGCATTACCCACTATTGTTATATTTTTGTTGGAAAATGAGGTGTATGGAAAATTTAACAACAGCTGCTCTGAACTGCTCCAAGCTGATCGCAATATTTAATCACTCTCATCTCCAGATAAGCTTAGGTGAAATCTGTTGAGGTGCCCCACAGGCGTGTGAGCAAATATCTAAATAACAGATCCTTGGTGAGCGCTTGTGCAGCAGCTTGCCTATATCCTCCATATGCGAAGTGAGATAGCCAGGCGCCTCTTTTGGCCCCTCACACTTTTGCTTAGTATATTTACTTCGCGTAGTCCGATAATGTGTTGCTCTGATATTGACATGACTTTGGCTCACGATTAAAAACTTGCAAACTAATTTCAATTTGTCTGGCCATATATAGAGAGCTAAATCACAAATGGGAAAAAAAAACAGAGAGAAACAAGTAAGAAAGTTTATTCACAAGCCCGAACTGATCTTGGCAACAAACACGTGCATATACATAAATACGTATAGGCAATCGTAACGGGGTCACGGGGGTCTGCAAAATACGCACAAAGACGTCTTGATGCAAGCATAAAATACTTTTGCTGCTGATAGAAATGAGATCAATGTGATAATATATTTTCGACAATAAATTGTTGATCAATAATGTGTATATGCATATTATATAATAATTAGAAGAGTCTGCCTTTGAAATTGTAGCATTTATTGCTATCGGAAATTTAAATGTATCGATATTCGATAAACGGAGGCTGGGATCGATAAAATGAAGCAAACTCAATCTGCGCCTGGTACACGAGAATCTATCACCCAATTTCAAGGTCTCTAGTTAGTCAAGGTCTCTGCGGGTTCATACAGACAGACAGACAGACGGACATGGCTAAATCGACTCAGCTGTTGGCCTTGATAAAGAATATATATATACTTTATGGGGTCGGAGATGCTTTCTCCTGCCTGTTATATACATTTGCACAAAACCATAATACCCTTTTTACCCTTTTTTAATGGGTTCAGGGTATAAAAAGCAAAGCATGCTTAAAATTCGAGTAAAGACACTCGTCGTGCTTATGGTGCTAAAAACTGTACCAAGCCTAACGGGACCTTGTTTATGCATTTTACGGTGTTGCTTTTTCTTACATTACAAAAAGATACTTTAAAAATTGTCTTTTCAATTTTATAAGAAATCATCAAGTGCCTCGAATTTATAAATACACATATATATAAATATAATAATAAAAAAAAAAATATATATATATATATATATATGTGTATATTTATATATGTATATATATATAATATATATTTATTTATAAAATATACATATGTCTCTGATTTATTTTCATTCATATACATACATAAGTAAACTTTCCTATTATGTGCGTCTAAAATTGTGTAAAATTGTTGTTTTTGGGCCGCGCAAAAGTCTCGCATTAAGAAGTAAAACTTGAAGATATATATAAATATATTTATACCATATATATATACATATTTATAGGCAGTAGATGTTGCAGTGGCCGAAGCTATTTCGTCGTAGAAAAAGCAATAGTGAAAATAAATATGCACGAATAGCGAACGATTTTATCCGCGAATCATGGAGCCACATGCCACACGCCTATTGGCGGCAATTTTGAGAGTGGCGTCTCCCTTCCACTTCCCCCTTGCCACACCATCACAGCTCTTTTAAGCGGCCACAGGCAAGTCGAAGTCGCGTCGCGGTCGTTGAAAACTTGCACACGCCTACGTGCCTTGCCTCGTCTCCACCTCTTCTCTTTTATCTCCTCTCTCTCTCTCTCTCTCTCTGTCTCTCTCTCTCTCTCTGTCTCTCTCTCTCTCTTTTTATTCGCCCTCATCTTCATCTTCGCCTTCGCCCTTATGTGTCTTTAGTTTTTCTTGCCTTCTTCGTCATCTGGTTTCGCTGTTCGATTTTTGGAGCGTAGCTAGCGCAAAAATCGGTTTTATTTATTGCTATTATATACATATATATATATATAACGTTTATAATTTTATTTAAATTTTCACACTAGAAATATTAACCATTTATTTGCAATCAATCAATTAATATTAATTGAATATATATAATATTTCTTACATTCAAAATCATTTCTAAAATTTGAAATTTTAATTAAACTGCCAGCTTTTATTTTACATCGATTAATAAATATTAATATTTATATAATTGTACATATAAAATATTTAAAATATTATATTATTTGTTAAATCTCACTTTTTTATGAATTGTAATTGTAATTTTTAGTTTTCTAAATTTACTTTCAAAATTTTAAAGTATCTATTATAGACTGCGCTTAGTCGACATTAATTAAGTGGGAAACAAATGATATAAACAATGTTAAATGTTTTGTAAAATTTAAATATTCCATTCCGAGTGTTTAATTAAAAACTAATATGAGCCATAAGATTTCTAATAAAGGAAAAAACGACCTGGCAAAAAAAGATGTTTTGTATAATTACTTTAGAATTTCAAACCATGGTTTTTAGAAATAGCCGAAATACTCAATCTTATAAATTTACTTGCTCAATAATAAGTTAAACTTCGCCAAAAAATATCACAAAAAAAAAGGGTAAAATAGATAAAATTTAAATTAAAAATATAATAATAATAATATATATAATACAGTTAATATTTTTTTGTTTTGGCTTAGAAATTATTTAAATTTATTTTTTATCTTGTTGCCAAAAAAGTGGCGAATATTTTAAAAATTTAGATTCGACGGGCTTTTCCGCCAAGGGTTCGTTCGAGGACTCACAACTCCCAGGCCTGTGCTTGACTGATCCATCGATTTTATTATGTTTCATTTGATGTCAACTAAAGTCTGTAGAAACATAAAATACATAAATTTAAATAAATTAAATATAAAATAAAAATATATATATATTTATATTTTATATTTTATACATTTTAATTAAAAAATAATAAATATTTAAAAGCTTTCTGAGTGTATTGCGAAATTGTCCAATATTTGTTGAATGAATTGTGGAAAACATATAAATAAAATACAAAAGATGATAAAAAAATAGATAAACCTTAACCTGAGCCCAATTCAGTTTTCATTGCAAATTTTTATTTATTTAGATATTTCATTTATATATTATAATAGGCAATTAAGAAAATATATATTCCCAAAGGGGTTGACTCAAAATACAAAGAATGTTTGTTGTGTGTGTATGTGTGTGTGCAACTCTCTCTCTCTTTTCTGACTTGCTTTGATTTGCCTGTCAGTCAAAAAAACTTTTCAACTGGCTTAATTCATTTAAATGAATTAACGTCGTCTTCAGCGTTAGCCAGTTACGTCTTACGTAGCGCTGTCACGTGATACAAGTGTTAGGTGTTACGTATACGCTGAGTTGTACAGTCACGCTGCAAAAACTTAGCTCAACATTTGCTCGGCTTTTTTGCCTTTGCTTTTTTGCGCTCGAATAAAAATGTTTGTGTATGAGTATTGTGTGTGTGTGTGTGTCTATTTTGTAGCTGTAGTTTCTTGACTATTTTCTTTGGGCAAAGGCAAACCACATTTCACGTCGTCAGCATCGCGAGTTTTCGCTTATTATGTTGTGTGTACACACACCAACACAAAATCGCACGCACACACACGTGTGTATTACATAGTGGAAGAGACACCCCTAACGAACGCGGCATCTTGAGGCAAGGGCTGCCCAAATCTGATTGGTCGTTGAATGTTCGCGTCGCGCCTCGAGGCGATGTGAAGCAGCCTCTTTTCAACTTGAAGATACAACCAAGAACAGGAGCGGAGCATCGGGTGGCAAAGCCAGGGGTGTGGCGCGCGGTCGGTTTAAATGGCGACCAACCTCTTGCGTGACAAAGCTGTGAATCTGTCTGAATTTTGCTTTGATTTTCTTTTGCTTTTTTTTTGGGCATGCAAGCACGCGAAAAAGTTGACACCTTACGCAAACACACACACACACACTAACACACACACAGTAAATATAAAACTCTTTCTGATTTTAAAGACTAGAAAAGACAACGAAAAACGGCAGATTTCATTCCTTTTTTTTAAATTTTTTAATTTCTAAAAACTAGCTATAAGCTCTTTCTAATGTAATTTGATTTTATAATTATAAATTATTTGAATGATTTTTTTACTTTCAGAATTTTACTACTTATTTATTCTAAATATGTGAGATTTCAGGTGTTTGTAATTTACTTCAAATTGCAAAAGGTCCTTACTAGTTCAATTCAATTCAAAATTATTTCAATGAGTTTATTACTTTCTTCTGAATTTTCCACAAGATTTTTTCGAAGGATAAAAGTCGTAAGTTTTATAATCATTTTTTTTTATTCATAGAAAATATTTCTAAGACAATAGAAAAAATCAATAATAGCTTTTAGAATACCTCTGCTAACAATTCAGATCAGCACTCTAGCTAAAAAACACATCTAAAATAGTAAAGGGATAGCTAAATATCTTAAATATACCGCGTTGACTACTCTTTGAAATTTATTTCTTAACTAGTTTTCTGTTCTATTTTGCTTTACCTTTTAGAAATTGATATCTTCATAAGAACTAAGGTTAGTTTAGATTAGTTAAAGTTACAACGGATGACAGCCAAAAGTTCACACACATAGACCATGTGTTACGAATTTGCTTTTCAATTACAAATTATTTTAATGAATTCGAAATATTATATATCAAATATTTATTTAAAGAAGCTTAAATAAAATTGTTTCAAATTGAACAAACATCGACGGCAAATTAATTTAAATTAAATTAAAATATAAAAATAAATGTAGAAAAAATTGCCGTTGTTTCCTGGTTGGAACTCTCTTTTTTTAATTAAATTTTTAATAAATTACAACATTTTAATTTGTGATTTAAATTTTAATTTGGATTTTGAATAAAAAACCGCTGCGACTTTTGTAGAAGCCTAAAAGTATGCTTCAAATTATACACCAAGGAAAAACTAGGGCAACTGCTGCCAAAAACAAATGGGTTGAGTCCAAATTGAGACACACATATTCAGTGACAGGTGGCGCTGCTGAAATTGAATGGAAACCTTTCAGCGACATCTTGCGGTTGGAGTGTGTAAAACAAAGGGATTTTTGAACTTGGCTTTGTTAAAGGGTAGTTTTATCTATACCTTTAAACACTCTTAACGTATTTAATGCTGCAGATGCCGCATTTCAATTGGCTGGCTGTTTGGGTATATTTTCTCTTTGTTTTGCCCCTAGTTGAGGAGAAAGACGAAGAGCTCTCGCTAAATTCTCTCTAAGTCTCTCTCTACATAAATAGCCACAAATGTGTGTGTGTGTGCGAGCACACTACAATACACAATTCATTTTAAATTCCTGAAATGAATTCCGGCTCCACTTTTTTGTTTGCTTTTTTTATCTTCCTCAACATAGAACCAAAAAGAAATGGTCAAATAGAAAAAAGTTAAATTTAATAAAAAGTATATTGTAATTAAAAATTATAAAATATCTTATATTAAATTAAACAACTAAAAATGCCAAAAATTGAGATTAAATTAAAAATGAAAAGTAAGTTTACTTTAAATAAAATATGTAAATATTTCTGGTCGACATAGAAAAACAAAACAAATTAATTTATGTTTTAAATATATTTTAATATTTAGCACTTAAGCTTGTACATTTAAATTAAGATATTTGTTTAACAATACTGGGCGTGCCTTAATTACAATATTGGCATACGCTATAGTCTGTCAGATCGGACAGACCTTTTACATATAGCCATATCAAATTTTTTTTTTTCACATTAGTGTTGATATTTTTCTTAATCATGGTTTCATTCATTTTCGCCTAACTTTATATTGTGCAAAAAAATGTTGCACAATCTGATCTGATCCCCACAAGATAGTGATCCATATTTTCTGCAATTTGTGATGATAATAAAATATCTCAATGCCTACTTTTCATTAAAGAAAGAGAAGAAGAAAGATAGGGCATTGTTTACTGAATAAATATAAAAAGCGAAAAAAGTACAATTTTTTGGAGATGCCAAATTGAAATATTCTGATTGATGATTATAATATTAAAATGAATCTTAATTATAAAAAAAGGTTTTTATTCCCAAAGAAACATTTGAAAAATTTACATTTACGAATAAATAATATATACATTTTATATATATATTTATATTTATATATCATTTTACATTTGAAGGGATTTAATTCAATTTTTTTAATTTTTGTATTTTTTGTGTCGACTGACTTTAGTTGACACTATATAAATAAATAAATAATTACATTTGCAACAAAAGCTAATTACAACATTCTCACAAAAAATGTTTGAAAGACTTATGAAAAAGAACGTTACTAATTTATATGGGGAGAGTACTAAACAATATAGGAAAAGTCAACATTAAACAAATTATGTATATAATTGATATAAATAATAACAATAATAAAGAATACATACATAATATAATAGTCACTGTATTCTGCTAAATTATCTGGCTTGTTTAGAGGCATAACACATATATATATGCCAATTAAAGACAGTCAGTACTCAGTTTAGGCAGTTGCATGAGTTTGGAGTTCATTCACACACACATCACACACACATTTGTATTCACACATGGTTATATCAATTTTCCTGCTCTTCGTTCCTGACTAGGCACGTTGCAACCAGCTCCTGATTATTTTTCTATTTTAAATTGAGTTTTGCAGATTTCTTTTGAGTTTTTTGGGTGTTCCTAACTTGGAAAACGTAAGACTTAATTTGAGTTAAAGTTTATATTGGAGCTGAGAGACCTTCTCTTTCCTTCTCTTCCTCCTCCTCCTTCTCCTCCTCCTCCTCCTCCTCCTCCTCCTCCTCCTCCTCCTCCTCCACCTCCTCCTCCTCCTTCTCTTTGAGATTTTTGAAAATTTCCTGACGAATATGTATATCTACATATATGTATATATGTAAATCGAGTCGATTTAGCCATATCCGTCTGTATCAGCACGCTAATTTCAGAGACTATAATGTCTAGAGAATTCAAATTTGAATTATATGTTCTCGTGTTAACCGCGCATTTCAAGTTTGCTCTATTTTATCGTTAACAGCCCCTGTTTCCCGAATATCGACACATTCCGTATTCCGAAAGCAATAAATGCCCAAATTCTGCTGAGGCCGAATCTTCTAATCAACACATAATATGCATATGCACATTATTAATCAACTGGCCAAATTTCATCAAATTCGGTTAGCAAACATCGATTCCATTTCTATCAGCGAGCGCATGTGTGAAAAAGAGATAACATGATAATTGACGCGACCGTCAATATTGTTTTGTGAGCATTCTGTAACATATCCCTTGTCATTTTTCGAGTATTCTATAATGATTACAATTGACTTTACATTTTTTCTTCTGGTTTTGTCCAGTAATGCCACAAATGTTGCATACATTTTGCACTTAAATACTTAATTATTTTTAAACTAAATAATATCAAATTAAAAGTGAATATTTCAACTGGCAATAAGGTAATGCATATATTAAGCTGTTAAAGTTGCATATGTAAAAAATAGGTCAATATTTTTTAATTATAAAATAAATAATTGTAAATTAAAACTGTTATTATTGACTTTTTCTATTTCTGTTTTTATTTATTCATATAATTTATTTTATTTCTGATAATTATTTACTAATTAATTACAGATGAAAGCTGAATTTACATATTTTTGAAAGGTTCAACTAAATCAAACACTTTGCTAACTAAATATAAATAAAAATAATTTATCAAAGTATTTTGATTGAACATAAAATTTATTTTAATAAAAATAGTTGCATTTGTTTTATTCATATTATCAAAATTATTCTGAATTATTGTTAAAATATTCAACACTAATTACTAGAAATAATAAATAAATTATCGCATTCATTAAATTTTTATTTATTAATTTAATATGTATTATTATTTTAAGAAAGGCGCTGAAGCAGCGATAGAAACAATATTTCAAAATTTCGGCTTATTGGTCGACAACGCAGTGAAATCTACTTCTCCCTCCTAAACCTACTCCCAACCCCCTCTCCCACGCTACCACCGACACCCCTCCATCACTTGATAATAAAAAAAAGAAACGGCGAAAAAGAATTTGAATAAATAAGAAAAGCAACCACCGCCGACGACGACGACGACAGCCCCATTTTGCCCAGGTTAAGATACAAAGCACAATACGCAAAGCAAAAAACGAGGAGAGCAGAATGGAAATCAGCATGCTCCCGCCTCTCTCCTCATCTCCTCTCCTCAACCCATCCCCACCCCCTCATCGCTCAAAGACGCTTTTAGTGCAAAAAAAAAAAAAAACGTAGCGAAGGCCAGTGTGCTAGAAGAAGGAGAAACAGCAGTTGAAGCAGAGGCCGTAGAAAAATTGCCATACAAAAGGCAGAATGGCCGAGCAAGCGAACAAACGAACGAAGGGCCGAGCCGAGCAGAGCTGAACAGCGAGCAAAGCTTCGTGCACTGGACGCTGTCGACACAGCAGAGCTGCTGGGAGTAGTAGGAGTAGCAGTCGTGGGGTGTGGGAAGGGTTAGTTGTGCACAAGGCGGCAGCGACGTCGTTGTCAGCAACAGCGCCATCATCATCATCAACATCGTCATCATCATCATCAATATTTGAATTTAAAATTTCGTATTTTGCAAACACGCGCCATATTTATTTCTTCTTTTGATTTTTCTCGCCTCCCCTGCTTCTTCTTCTTCTTCTTCTTCCTTTGCTTGTTAGTCGTCTTGCGCAGCATATACACACCTCCCCACCCCCACCAAACTCCACAACCCCTTACTACACCTAAACCGTTTTGTTTTATTACGCAAGCATTTTCTACCATTAATAGCCGCGAGGCATTAAATTTTTAAATCACCCGCTTTCTGTTGGGCGAACTGCGAATGGAGTAGGAAGTGGGAATGGTGGAAGTGGAACACTGGGCAATGGGCGATGGCAAATGCTGATATTGATGGTGGTTCGCGAGTGGGTTTGGGGGAGACGGAATGAGAATGGAGGGGTTGGGGAATAAAGGAGAAGGGGATTTTTTGGGAAAGCGAATTCAATGATAATGTTCTTGTTTCAAGTACAGTCGCGCACTGAAAAAACTAAGCTCTCTGCTTCATCACTCCTTGAAAAACTAACAGAAAAAAATAATAGCCAAATGAAAATAATAGCTAAAAAAAAAACAAGAGCCAAAGAAAATAATAGCCAAAAGAAAATAATAGTTAAAAAAAAAGGCAAACAAAAAAGTGGCAACAATCCAGGTATTTAGCATTAACTTTGGCAAGGATTGCAAGGATTACCAGTGGATGAAATGGAACAAAATATTTATTATAATTTTTGAGCTATTTTTACAAATAGTAAAAGTAAATAAGAAAATATATAAACAAAGAAATTACAGCAAATGTTAAGATCCATTGTTATTGTGTTTATTTTTAAAGATCTTAACAAAACTCATGTTAAGCATCAGAATATACTTAATACTTATGCCAAAAATTTAAATAAAATAAAAATCTAAGAAACTAAAGCTTAGCTTGCTTCTTTCATGCTAAAGATCTTAACTAAAATTTACACACAAAGAAACTAGAGTTTAGTTTAAAGACCGAATATGTCTATTTAAATTATATAGATAAAGAAATTAAAATTTATCTTTAAGACTCAATGAATGAAAATAGGCAGTTAGTTTTTTATTTAATGCCCATTATAGTCAATCGACACAAAATACAAAAAGGAAAAAAAAGTTTTTTGGTTGTTTAAGTATGCTTTTGAGTATGTTTTTGTAGTTAAAGCACAGTTTCCAAAATAAACTTAATGCTGATAATTGTAAAAATAAAAACTACAATATGATATTTACCAACCATATTTTATCTTTTCAGTTATAACTTTTAATTTCTTTTTTAAATTATATATTTATAACAAATAAAAATTTTTCTCACGTTCTGACTCCTTCCAAATTTTATTTACTGGAAACAGATTATTAGGGACTTTTTATTGGCACACTGTTCTTACATTATACAAATACATAATGATTTTTAATTTGTTTTATTTTTAATTTTATTTATAAATTTATTTATTTAATTTCAACCAACAAGTCAATCGACGCAAAGAATCCAAAAAGTAAAAAATTAAATTAAATTAATTTTGAAATTGTCTACATATATTAAAAAAAAAAGTATTTGTAAGATTTTTAAAATTTTGCTTTCAAATTGAATAGATTTACCGCATCAGATTTATCGGTTTTAGGGGCGACAGTGGGCGTTACCATTACTATTTGTTTTCGCTCTTTAAAGCTCTGATGACATAGCTTTCAGAAACATTGATTTGTATTATTTGTATTTATTCTAAAAATTACAGTTAAAGCTTGTCGAATATATTTCTTAATAATAGCAAACTTAAAAGTAATTTATAGAAGAACAGAAAGGACTTTCTAATGCTAAAAATGTTTTCGGATACTTTGAAGCTTTATTTTCATATACATTTTTTTAATATATATTAGTACATTATATTTATATATTTTATTATTTCTTTCAGAATTTTATTGACTATTAAGTACAGCCTTTTAAAGCTCATAAATTTCAATAATCAAAAATCGATAAAGCCATATATCTGCAACGATTTTGTTTGTGGTTCCGTTATCTGTCTTGGTGAAGGAATTGAACCGACATAAAAGTATATACCCCTGAGATATGACGAGTATGCAAATTAATATCATAGGAAGGTCAGGTAGTTTTCAGGTAGTTCCGACTACCCTTTAAGAAGACAGCAAGAATTGTAGTTGACCCTCCCCTAACCCTCCAGAAAACAGATTGCATTTGAAGAAGGCTGTGGAAATTGTAGGGTTTGTTGAGCCTGTTGAGGATATCAACTATGATATGATGATGATGAGGATGAAGATGATGAGGATGAGGTGCAGCAATTTGGAGGCAGCTGTCTGACCGGCTGGACATTTCTGGCCCTCTGGCCCACTGGGAGGCGCACCTGGAAAACTGGGTTTCTCACGCATCCTTTTTGGGTGACTGTAGAGGAGGGTAAAGGGTTAAGGACAACAGCAGGGCAATGCAGGATAGCAGGACAACAGGAACCGGCTTCGAAGAGTAAAAAAGCTGTCGTGGCAAGTATTTAAATTTATTTACTTTTGCTACATTACATGTGAGGCAGACGGACAGACGAACGGACAAAGGGGGTTGTCATAGCAGCTAGGTCCTGTTTGGTCCTGTTTTGCCCTGCATGGGTCAAGAAGACATTTATGCTAATTTTGGCATTGCAACGGCCTTCAATAAGCATCGGCTACACTCACAAAAACAAAGCAACCAAGCAAAAAAAGTAGCTACTAAAGTACAGAAATAAGCACTTTTTAAATTGCACAAGAAAAACAAATAAAAACATAATAAAATTATTTAAATAATTTATAAAATTAGAAAGACATTTCGAATATTTCCATTACATTATTATTATTTTTTTTAATGTTTATAAAAATGCTTTAAAATTAAAATCACCCTGAAAACTATAAAATAATAATAATAATAATAATAATAATAATAATAATAATAATAATAAATGAAAAATGCCTCAAAATTAGAAAATGCGATTTAATTTATTTTTTTATATATTTATTTTTAATTTTTGTTGTCTTTATAAATATTAATATTATAACTAAAATTATATCTGCCCAGAAAGCTACAATATTTGTATGGTTTGTGTAAATAATTTCTGACTCAGAAAGAATTCACAGATAATATTAAAAAGTTATAATTTTTTTATGATTTTAATTAAATTATATACATTTATATTATGCTAAATTAATTATAAACAAGCAACAAAAAAGCAAATTTAAGAATTTTAGAAAATTAATTACAATAATATATATTTATTTTTAATTTAAAAACATAAATGTTTAATTTTATTTTTAATTGAATAGAATAGAATTTAGTTGTATTTTTCTGTGTTGTTATTATAATTTTTATTTTATTATTATTATTGTTATTATTAATAAAATATTAATTTATGTCACTTGTTTTTCTGAGTGTAGCGAGCGCTGCGTAAAGGCAAACTGGTCAAACCGGTTGAGTCACTCTTCTACTTGCAGTATCCCTAATGCGATTCGTGTGTGTGTGTGTGCGCCGGCCACTGGTCTCTCCCTATGTGAGTGATATTCATATTCTCATATTCACATTCATTCATTCATTCATCCATTGTTGTGAGTAATCTGATAGTGATTCCCCACATGGCAAATGGATCAACCCCATCTGAATTTTGAATGTTGCTGAGAGGACGAGAGCGATTTTCTTCTTCTTCTTCTCCAAACACATGCCACACATGTCTCACACACACACACACACACACACACACACGCACGCACACACTCATTTATGTACAAGCACATTTGGGTAAATGTGAAACACGCCAAATATTTTGTAATTTGGCTTTTGGCTCTGGGCTCACTTCGATTTTGACACTGAAGCCGAGCGAACACATGTGCAAAAAAAGGACAAAGCTCTGCGACTTATATAGAAATTTTTAATAAATTACCAAAGCTAAAGTGTAAAAATGTCACTTATATTTAATTCTCGAAACAAATATAATAAAAGAATAATTAAAGTACTAACACTATTTTTTAAATATCCAAATTGCTCAAAAAAAAAAATCGAAATAAATAAATTAATCAAAATAATAATAATAAAATCGTAGATACTGTTTTTAAATTTTAAATCAACGACAATCGATATAAATGTACCAAAAAAATAATAATAATCAAAATACGGCTCAATAATCGAAATAAATATACAAAAATTAATAACAAAAAATAAATAAATAAAATAGTAATTAATCAATTTGAAATCAACGACTCAACAATCAAAATATAAATAAATTAAAGTTTATGTATAGTTTTAAATGTGAAATTTTCGACTCAAGTTGAAAAAAATGAATATTGATTCTATTTTCAAAATAAGAATACATGAATAATGTTTGTGATTTTTAGGAATGAAAAAAGAAACAGTTCTTCATAGTAGAGATCAAAGTGGAGATTCTAATTTTTGTGAAAAAAATTACAAAAAATACTTATAGCTTTTGAAGAAATTGTGAGAATGTAATTTTCGGAGATCCAATTAAATACGAATTAAATGAGATATAGATTATACAGTTTCGGTTATTAATTAAATTAAGCAGATTCTTTCAGATCAGATTATATTTTTAAGAAATTAAATTAAACATGAAATACCTTATCATCAATATATTTTAAATTAAAAAAAAAAACGGATTAAGTTCGAAATACTTAATCAGTATTATTTTTAATTTATATTGCAATTAAAAATTCAAGGACATTTTCTTTTAATTATGAAAATATTAAAAAAGGATTCTCGAATAATATAAATACATATTCAAAATATCACTTATCCGAGCAATGCAGTAGAATCAAATCAAATCATTTCAAACGCATTTGCGAGAAGAAGCAAAAGACTGCCATAAATTTGCGGCCATTTTGCTTATTATTTTCTCTCTCATTTTTTTATAGATTTTTCTGTACATTTAAATAAATTTTTGTGTAGCTTTCAGCCAAGCTGGATCTTCTTGTTATTGTTGTTTGTATTTGTGGATTTGCTTTTGTATTACGAAACGCGTGTGCGAGAGAGGGAAAGTAAGTCACTGAGTGAGTGAGTGAGAGTGAGAGAGGGTTTACCTCGAAATGGACGCTACACAATCATTTTTAATTGTGTGTGTGTGTGTGTGTGTGTGTGGCGCTGCTTTGCTAGGCCAACCATCTTGTTTCTTACAGCGCACACAATACTCACCACCACACAAGCAGAACAGAGCAACAAAACAAAAAAAAGGAACAAAAAGCGAACCAACAACAAGAACTACAACAAACATGCCAAGGCCACAGTCCGACTTCGAATCCGAAGACGGCGCACGAAACGAGATGAAACGAAACGAAACGAAATGAACGAATATCATTCGGCAACAACAAAAACCACAGGAGTGTGGGTGATGGCCAGCCTAGCAATGGCGTGGGCTCAAAAAATTTGAACAGGGGGAGGATGGGCAGCGTTAATGGCCTCAAAAGAGCCATGACAACTGCAACTTAAACGGAAACGCGCGCGCTTTTTTCTTTTAAATTATCGACTTTAAGTATGTGTGCGTGTGTACAGTTTGCCAAGCATTAGCAAGAAGAGTGGAAAGGAGAGAGAGATATGCCTGCACCCAGTTATGAGTAACAAAGTGTATTTTTGTAAGGAAGTGTATATTTAATGTATGTGTGTATGTGAGCACCACTATGTCAAGTTTTTTGACAAATCAAAAAATTCGTCTCTCAAATATCTCTTTAGTTTTGTCTTTTATATATTTTGTGCTGTTACAACTAGTTATTGAGACTTTGTGCTGAAAAAAGTAGCAAAAAATTCATAAATAATTAAAATATACAATTTTAACAGAATGAATAAGGATTACAGTTAATAACAACTTTAAAATTGGAAATTGCATACAATAATAAGTCTGAATTGTTGTTATTATTTATTATAATAATATTTCTAATATATTTTCTATACACATGTTTTTATTTATTTGTTAATAAAATAATTTTATTATTTGTTATTATTATTTAATATAGTATACTTATATATATTAGAAAGGTACTAAAATAGTTATTTATGTTATTTATTATTTATCACAATATATTTTATATATATGCTTACATATTTTGAAACTAAAAAATACCAATAATTTTCAGCTTGCCTTTATTATTTTTTATAATAGTTTTGGTAAAAAAAATTAATTTTATATCTGTTTGTGAAAACTCAATAAAATTGTTTAAAAATAAGATAAGAAGAAATACAAGACAAAAAAAATATTTTTTTGCAAAATAAATGGAAAAAGCTGAATCGGTACCTTTGTCAAACCACCTTCATGACCAAAATGTTAGTTTATATCTGTCAATATAAATATCTACATAAGAAAGCATATAATTTAAAAAATTATATTTATTATTATAAAATTATTTATATAATATAAATATAATTTATAATCATTTATGGAGTGCAAAATAAAGAACAGATTACAGTTGATTCTCCTACTAAGTGCAATTTAAGTGTATTTAATCATTTGAATGCAAAAACAAAATTTAAGCAAGTAAAGACATTGCATTCGGGCTATAACGACTACGAAATACTCTAATACCATAAGTAATACCAGCTGATAACCGTAATAAAGGGTGGGTGTAACCAGGAAATAACAATCTTTAAAGGAAATATTTAGTAATCTACCGTCCAAGTTTGTGAATTTTATGGGCGCGAGTGGGTGAAAAAACTTGTAGATGAGGTTCCTAGTAATGTTCCTTCCAAGCTTGGTACCTGAAGCTTTCAAAGTGTGTCAGATTTATCGTTTTTGGCAGCAGGAGTGACCGTGATCCAAAATTGTCCGGATTTTTTAAGGGTTTTACAAGCAAAATACCTCATAAATTTTGGTGATTCAGCATTAAAATTGTGTGAGATATATGGATTTTTAACATACTTTCAATATTTGGTGACTCTAACTTACAAATTGTGGATGATAAGCGCATTTAAAATTTATCGTGTTGAAATTCCCGGGTGCGGTCATTTGATGGAGGTAACCAGCAAATATATATATATATATATATACAATATAACTTTGGCATCAGAGTATAATAATAAATACTTGTTAATTTCTCTTACCAAAAATATCAAAATTCAACTATATATCACGCCTTTGCCGCAGCTGAAAATTTAGAAAATTGTGGAAAATTACGCTTTCCATGCAGACAAGGAAAATGATTAAATGGGAAACTAGTTCAATCCAAAGCTCTGCTATATTCAAATAAATAAATATAAATTATAAATTTTAATCATTTCAGGAGGCGATTTACGAATTTTCCTGTCAACAATTATATATAATAAGAATAATAACATATAGAATAAAATAATAATTATATTTAACATACTGAATTTTGATTAAATAAAGAAATGCATTTTAAAAACCAATCTTTAACTAATTATTTGAAATAGTTTCGAACTAAGCTTCTGAAAATTAAGATCTGGAAGGTTTATTTTGTAGCCGAGACTAACTATTTGTAAGTATTTAAAATGAAATTTTTTAAAAATATTTTATTTACAAAAATTAAGTATTATATATGAACTCAACTGTCAGTATGTTTTAGAAACAAGTAAAACTCAGTTTCTTTCATTTTTAATTTTAGATTTTAAGAAGTTTCGCTTGAGACCCTAAAAAGGCGAATTTTAATGGACCATTAAATGATATCCAGTATGTCTGCATTTTTGTAAGCCGCTGCGAAGCTTTGATTGATAGTAAGCAGTAATCAATCGGTTAATTTCGGTTAACAGCTTTGTTACCTAGCTACCATTCAAGTTGAAATCAATTTCAATGATTTTTCTTTCAGGCCAAAATTGATAAAACATTTTAAAACCCTTTTTAGGAACGATCGGCAAATTATTTATTTCTTGCTTTACGAATAACACAAACAATAATTCCCGTTAGTTGAAGTGAGCACAACTCGTTTATATGTAATACTAAATTAATATGATACACATATACGATATATATATATGACATATATATATATATATGATGTCAATGTTTTTGTTTGTTTTTCACTTGTTTAATGGAAGAATTTACATGCGTATATATCTTAGTTCTCTTAGCATTGATAATAATAATAATGGTAATAATAATAATATAATTATATATATATATATATATATATATATATATATATATATATGGATATTATGTTAAATATGTTACATTACAATTGCTTAATTGCATTTTAATACAGAGTACAGGGCAGAGCAGAGCAGATCAGCTGAATATATATATGCAACCATACATAAACATAGCCCATAAAAAACTTTATTGAATCCGATCTGAGCAGTATTCCAAACATATATCGTTATATATGTATTTATATATATACATATGCTATAAGCAAATCTTGAGTTAGATTTGCGACTAGCTTTCTTGAATGTTTTTTTTTTGCCAATTTCGCTTTTATTTGTTGACGAAAAATGCGGGATTTGGTGACAAATTCGGTGGCATTGCAATCATATTATTACCACCTTGTTGCTGCTGTTGTTGCTGTTGGCTTCTCGTGTTTGTTGCATACAATTGTTGCTGAAAGCTGTGATATTGCTGCGCGTACTTCAAATCATTCGACGAGGGTCCCACAAAATTGACACCAACTGCAGAGTTGCCACCCAGATTACTATTACTGTTATTATTGTTGTTGTTGCCATTATTGTTGTTGGGTACACCCATCACATTGGGATGTGGCTGCTGTAGTTGCTGCAATTGACTCGGTGCAAGACCCTGCATGCCCACGTTGGGCGCAACGGGTACCTGACACATGCCGCTGCCAGGCATGGGTTTTAAATGCTGCGGCTTGGACATGGGTCCTGGTCCCTGAACAGGTCCTGGCATTTGACCGGGGCCAGCTGCCTGTGCAAACATGGGCGGCGAACTGTTGCAGGAGCCGGCGCCATTATTGAACATCACATTGGGATCGCTGCAATCCAAGCCATCTACGCTGCCACCTGCAAACTGCGCCTGCTGCTGGCGACTGAGAAGATTATTGCCACCGGGTCCTGGTCCTGGTCCCTGCATGCGTATGCCGAGACCGCCATGTTGCCGCATGCCATGCGGACGCATGCCACGCACCATTGCCGCCGCACCCAGGCTCAATTCATGGCCAACATCATCATCAAGGCCCGGCATTTGATTACAATTCTGAAAAAAATGCATGCCATTGTTCATTTTTTGCTGCTGCTGCTGTTGTTGCTGTTGCTCGTTGGGTGAGCTCATGTTCATGGGTCCGCCAGGTCCGGGACCTGGTCCAGGTCCTGGTCCCAGCATCATGGCAGCGGCCGCATCATGATGTGGCCCAGGCATTTGTGGATTGGCATAGCGTTGCAGGAACTCCAAACTGGGCGCCATGCGCACGTTGCCATTGTTGTTCATATTTCCATTATTATTATTATTTGCATTATTATTTCCATTATTTCCGTTGTTATTCTGATTATTATTCTGCGGTCGCACTGGCATATATTGTATGGTATTCGGAGTGCTCGCCTTCACCTGAATATTGGGATTGAAATTGGGCCCAAAATTAACGGGCATGCGCCCCATCATCCGAGGGCCAGGCGATGCCAAAATGCCATGAAAACCGGCACCAGATACGGGCCCGGAACCATCGCGAACCACTCCATTCGGTATGGGACTGAAGCCGGCTGGTAATCCAGCGCCCATCTTCGGGTTTAACATGCGCTGACCCATCGAATTGAGCAGAGGATTGATGGGGTGACAATTGTTGGGAGCATTATTCATGTGCTCCATTGCCGCATCCAAGTTGGGCATCATGCCACCATGATCCATGCTATTCATTTCGATGGGGCCGGGTCCCATCATGTTCATGCCACCAGCTGGATTACCACCAACGCCCGAGACACAGCTCGTCAGCTGTTGAGACATTTGGGCCAGCGATGATATAGGATCAAAGTTCTGCGCCATTTTATTGGGAGGCGGTCGATTGACGCCGCTATTCGGATTTAGGGGCATATTGTCAGAACGACGGCCAAACTGTACAGGTGGACCTCCTACAACGGGTCCAACAGGTCCACAGTTCTGACGCTGTAAAGAATATAGATAAAAATAAAGAAATTAATTATAATATAGTCAAAATACATAAATTTACATAAAAATAAATATACATAAGAAATATAAATATATATAACAAAAAATGGCTAAATATGAATATTTTAAATAGCAAAGCTTTTCATACAAAACTCAATTTTCAATCTTATATAATTAAGTGATGCCTATAATAAAGTATATAAATATAATACAAAATTATACTATAAGTATATAAATATTATTATAAATATAGAGAATACAAATATATAACTAAATAGCTTAAAAACATTTTTCATACAAGAACTCAATGGTTGATATATGGTAGACATATAATATCTATAATCTTTAATCTGCCTATCTGTTCCTTGGAACTGCTTAAATTACAGATTTCTCAAGCTGCTTTACAACTGTATTGTTCATTTAAACTTTTTTATTCTATCTGTAAGCAGAGCTTTAACCGAAAAATTGCTTAAAACTAGATTGAGAACTCAGTGGACAGTTCACCCTGTTGGATGTGGACATGGATATGGAAAATCGTTGCTATTCGTTATTCTTCAGTCTAAAATTTACGCTGAGCTGATTCATTTATTATTATTTTAGAGTAATGAAAACTTCTTTTTAAGTAAAACTTCTACAACGGATATTTACATTAACGTCCATTGGATTGCCGTTGGGTCCTTTATATTGATGATTCATGGCAGTGTTTGGATTGACCTGCAAATGGGCATGGGCATTAAAATTCAAGCCTGGACTCGTATTGGGCAAACGTGCATCCAAATTGCTCGCATCGAGCAAATGATTTCCAGCATTCGAATTGGGATTATTATTCGCATTGCTAGGCGAACGAGGACGCTGTGAAGTGGGTCGGGTAATCTTTAAGTCAGCTAAAAGAAATTAAATATTAATATGTACAGAGATATTTAATTTATATACAGATATCGATATCGGTGTAAATACTACCAGTGGAGTTGGCGCCAAACGCATCGAGTTCCTTGGGCGATAGATGAGCCAGCGGTGTGCTCGGATTACTATTCAGATGATGATTCAGGAGATTGTTATTGTTGCCACGATGATGTCGACTCGACGGCGAGCCACAATCGTTGGGAAAACAGCTCTTCGAACTGGCTGAAGTGGAAGCGGCTGCTGCAGCTGCTCCACTTGTGGTGGGCAGATCCGCCATGCTAGGTGAATTTAAGGGCAGGCCCAAAGCAGCGCTCGCTGTGCGTGGCGAGGGTAGCGACAGATTGTTGGGACTGGAGGGATTTGGTGATTGGGTCGCAATTGGTACCGATGCCGAACGTTGTGTGGGATGATAAGGGGGTGGCGGTCCTTGCACATTTATATTGCGCGTGTTGGGATTGGAGGCGGATGTTGGCGGGGCAATGGCAGCACCTGCAGGAGGTGGTCCTGGTCCTGGCATGCCGCGACAAGCTGCCGCCGTTTTGCCCCCTTTAAGTCGCTCCTCGAATAACTGTTGCTGTATCTTCGTCCATTCCATGGGCGTAAGCCCATCTTCCTTGTCCATGTTCAGCACACAATTGGAGTTACTAAAATTGGCAATTAACTCCGGTGAGTTGTTCCTCATCAAATTCAAGTTAACACTGCCAGCTGTAGTCACGCCTGTTGTTGCTGCTGCTGTCATATTATTATTATTATTTGAATTACTATTTTTTTGTCCACACATCTCGGCAATGACATCGCTAGGCAACAGGACATCATTTTCGCCCGTTAGGTGTTGATTTTCTTGTGTTTTTTGTGCCGCTGCCGCTACAGCTGCCGCCTGATGTTGCAACTGTTGTTGGAGCTGTAATTGTCGCATTTGACCAGCGCCTGTTGCAGCAGCGCCACCTGCACCACTCATCATTATATTTGCCATATTTGCAGCAGCTGCAACTGCTGCAGCTGCATCGTTGGGCAACTTATCATTCTCTGGAAATAATATTTGATTAATCTTCTTCAATTTAGCCATTTGCTCCTCGCGATGCTGGCGTTGTTGCGGCGTTAAATTTTCATCGGGCACCTTAACGCCTTGCAGTGAAATAATATTATTATCGTGACTCAAATCGTGATTGTTGCTGTGGTTGCTGCTGCTGCTGCTGTTGTTGATATTGCTGTTATTGTTATTGCTGCTGCTGTTGCATTTACCCAAATCATTTCCATCTGTTTCAAGACTATTTCGATTTGCGGGATTTGTATTTCCCGTTTCCCAGCACATTAAGTCACTTTCATTTACCAATGCCTCATTTGGAATCGCCTCAATAAATGCATTTCTTTTGTCCGTTGGATTATTGAAATGATTGGTTTTTGATTTTTGCGTTGGTGGCTGTAACATTTTTGTTAGATTTGGATTTGGATTCGGGTTTAAATTCAGATTATTATTAGCCGATGCCGCTGGCCAATTTTGAGCAGCAGACATATTATTACAGATGCCCATTCCGTGTGAATTTTGTCGCTGCAATTTATTCATTTTCATGGGGTTCTTCATAAAGAAATCCTCGAGAAAACTCTTCGTCGCTGGCTGTGTGCAATGATAAGCGATAATCGTTTGAAATTGCCCACTCAAAACCGACTCAGCGCCATTATTAGCCAACTGTGTGGAGAAGACAAATATGTGATTCTGCTGCTGCATATAATCCAAGCAATTGCCAACGTTGTTCCCACTGTTGTTGCTGTTGCCATTGTTGTTGTTGCTACTGTTGTGGCCCATAAAATTGTTGGCTACACCTGGTGAGGCAACATTGACGCCTATGCCGAGGGAGACACCCAAATTGTTTGCACAAGCGACATTTGAATGATTGGTCAGTGTTGGCGTTTCATTCATGCAACGTTCGGTATCCAATCCAACAACGTCATCCATGACCGATGCGGGTTGCTTTTCCAACTCCATTTTAACTACAAGAAATAGTAAATATATCAATTTCAATAAAAACTAAATATTTTCATTTACTTACCTGGCGTTTCGGCTCGATCAACAGCGCTGCTGCTAGCACCTCCGCCAATTGAACCAAATCCGACGGGGGACATATTGGGTGAGAAGCTCTCCTCCTTCTTCATATTTACCAAGCTGCTCAGCAGATCGGCGGGCTCATCTTTGACAGAAGCCACAGTCGACACAACAGCTCCACAACCGCTCACTGAGCTCACTTTTGTATTGGGATTCGAGTTAGGATTCGTATTTGGATTGTTGCCGACGGCTCCAATTTGACTTTGTCCTCCTTGTCCCTTGTCGAGTGATGAATTTCCGCCAGATGATGATAGCTTTGAAGTGCCTGACAAACAAATTATAAATTATATAGATACATAGATACATGTAGATTATAAATTATTATATTTTTAATTTTCTAATCTAATAACGCTAGTGCAGTTTTCATCGAATTTTATATATGAATTTAGATTACACATTATAATTTGAATTTGAATTGAATAGAAGTAATTATTTTTTAAAGAGAATTATAATTTTGTATGTGTTCTGTTTATTTCTACATTTTATATATGTTCCGTTTTGATCAAATAAACTCAGGGAACACTTAATTTGCCATAGACTAAATACAAACGTATTTTTTGTGATTAGAATTATCCCAAATTGTTTTATATGCAAAGAAATCTTAAGAATAACGAATAAAATTGTTCTAAAACACACAGATGAGATTCTAATTGATTTGTTAGAATACAACATAATTCAAAATAAATTATCATACATATACACGTAGTTCTACATATTTTATTATAAATATCAAATTTTACTCAAGAAAAGATAAGAAAGCAATCCTTTTATTTGTGCTCCTATATAGATATATTCTTATATTATTATCATTTAATGCCAGCATATTATTAGATCTAATGCCAGCTAGGCGTCTAGACTCGAGAAACATATTCTTCAAAAGGCCCAAGATCAATAACTGTAGTGCCCAGACTAACAATTACAATATGAAATAATTATTATAATAAGGCCACAGAAATTAGTTGATTGAGTTTAATCAGAAAATTCAGGGAGGACTACAACTATTACAATTACAATACAATAATTATTATAAAAGAGAATACGAATAAAACTAAATTTTTACCGCCGTCCTCCTCCTTAATGCTGGTGCTGCCTGCCTTCTGGTTCTTCTTCTTTAGCGGATCCTGTTCCTGCTGGTGCAGATCGCTTTCCACGTTGCTGTTGTTGCTGCTGTTGCTGTTAGTATTCGAATGATCGCTGGCATTGTTATTGCTGTTATTGTTGATGTTTGTTGGTGAGTTGAGGCTACCGCTTGAATTCTGTCGGGAATCCGTTAGAGTCAGTGAAGCTCCGCTCGTATTTGGATTTGTTGGATTTTTACTGCTGTTGTTGTTGCTGCTATTATTATTACCGCTGTTGTTGCTATTGTTGTTGTTGTTGGTATTATTATTATTATTATTGTTGTTGGTGTTGCTTTTGGCCGCAGCACCCGTCTCGTCTGACATGGTCTGATTTGAATTGGTGGAGTTTTCTAGATATTCGACATAAATAATAATTAAATGATATACATATGTGAAATGCAATTAATAAATTTATTTTTATATTAATAAATAAACAAAATTAAATGCATCTTGCTTATTTACTTATTTAAATAAACAAATTAATTATTCAAATAAATAAAGAGGATATGTATTTAGTTATTTAAATTAATAAATATATTAAAATACATACCTTTTTTGTTTAATATAAATAAAAATAAATCCTGTTTATTTATTTATTAACAAATTAATTTTATATTTATTTAAATAAATTAATTCATCAAACTAAATGAATGTTGTTCAGTTATTTATTTAAATAAATAAAAATAAATAAGTGTTTATTTATTTACTTAAATACATAAAATAATTCTTTTTATTTTTATTTGAATCAAATCCTAAATAAAATATTGTTAATTGATTTATTGAAATAAACGTTGATTATATATTTATTTAAATAAACAGACATATACATAAAAAAATAATAAAAATAAAAATAAATATTTTATGCCTATTTATCTATTAATATAAATGTATTAAATTCTATTTATAAATAAATAAAAAATATTTGTTTGCGTGCTTATTAAAATTTAAATAAATAATCCTATTTTATTTTAATAAATAAATAAAGATCATTGAATGCAATTTATTAATTTATTTGAATAAATCGTTTAAAATTAATAAATGTGTAGCTATTTAAATAAATTAATAGATATGAATAAATTAATAAATATGAATAAATTAATATCATTAATTATAATAATAATCAAATATATCATATTCTGTTTTTTTAAACAAATAAATAAAAATAAATAAATGAATTGTTTATTTATTTATTTTCTTACCTGGGGATAGAGTGGAAAACGGTTCGCTTTTTACCTTAACCGTAGTTGTCGTTGTTTTTGCTCCTATTGTTGCTGCTACTCCTGTAGCTGCTGCTGATGTTGTTGTAGAGGCTGCATCAGTTGTTGTTGTTGCTGTAGTTGTTGTCGGTGATTGGCTAGCACCTCCCGTTGTTGTGGACAGCATTCTCGCTCCGCTTACCTTGCATGGATTTTTGAACACAAGATTTGTGTTCTATTCGCTTTTGATCTCTTTCTTTGCTTTATTTTATTTTATTTTGTTTAGTATCCTCGCTCTCGCTCACACTCCCTCTCTCTTTATATCTATATGTCTCTTTCTTGCGTGCGGCTGCATATTAGATTTATGGCATTTTCCACTTTGGAGCCTTTTTCCCTGCTCCTTTTTACACGCTTCTTCTTTTCTCAATTTATTTTCATTTAAATGTAATACAAATTACATACCTCATTTATATATATATTTATTTATATACATATGCACAATTAATTATATATATATATATATATATATATATATATTTACATATATATATATATGCATGGATGCATTGTGTGGATTTGTGTCTGTTTTATTTGTATTTGTAATTGTATATAAAGGCGAACACCCAAACAAAACAACAAAAAGAAAATTTCTGTATACAGACAAAAAACACACTCACAAACACAAATTCACTCTCACACACACAGCTAATATGGCACAATTATCTTGAGAAAAATGTATTTGATTCTTTCCAACGATGCACAGCAAACATTTTCAATTATTTTCGCTGAGTTTTTGCCACAATATGTGGGTTGTGAGTAGAATTTGTGAGTATTTTGAACTTGTAAATACGAATCGCGTTAGCCACTTTGGCATGCTCTTTCTATAAAATATCCGTGTTGCAAAGTACCAAAAGCGCTATTTTGGTAATAAGGTGTCATGCGACGTTACGACGGCATGACATTCTAGGTAAATATTAGTACATACATTCTATTGAGTCATTTCACTGTCCATTTATTCATGTAAATTACACTACTACTATTTGTATAAAATAAGCCATCTGTGTTCAAAAATTCTATTTATTTTTAGTATCTTATTACGGTAATAGTACGGTATCGAGCGACGCTACGCCTCAAATATGTTCACTCATTCGAGTACCTTGTACCGATTCATTTCAGTTTCGATAATTGTTGTTCGAAACACGCAGTTTGTGTTTTATGATAACACATGCACTATTATTATTTCAGGTACTCATTCTTGTACTAAGCCTGCGAAATGTTTTCATGAACAAGTAGTCGCGAAATAAGTTTCGAGTCATTGTTTCAAAGCAATATATCGATGGTATTTTAATTTAGATTATAATAAGAATAAAAAAAATACAAGTAAGTAATGTATTAATGGCAGCGTTAATAGGAAAATGTTGAAATGATTATTTAGCAGAAAGTACACGCCTTCGTTTTTTGAGCTGTGCTGCCATCTATCGATTAAGAAAAGAATGGATCGACAAGAAAAATACCAAAATATAAATAAAATTATAAATATAATATATAAAATTAAATATATTCTGTTGATTGCGTTGATAAAGATTTCAATAGTATTATTTTTATTATTACTATGTATAATATAATATATATATTATTTGTTTATTCCTTTTGCAGATGAAATCATCAATTCGTCATCTCCTTTGCAGAAATGCTCTTTTATGTTGTCTGGCAACTCTATTAGGTTTCTCTGCCAAATACATGTGGCAAGGTTGTGCTTGGAGGGGAAGCGAAAATTTAACTGCTACCATTTAGTGCAATATATTAATAATAATAATAATTATTAATAATTTTGTAAAAATTGTGATTGTAGAAATTATGACAAAAGGCAAACCATAAAATTCTCAGAAACAAAAAAATTATTATTAAGAACCATAAATTACATTCGAAAAAATAAAAATCAATTTAAAATGATTTTCATTTAATTTTTTTTAATATTATTTGCACTTATTATTACGTAAATAACGACCTCAAAAATGAATAACAACAATAAATAAAAATAAAAATTGATTTAATTCAAAATGAAAAATATTTGATTGCACTTATTTTGGATTTATTTTATTCATTGAAATGAAATAAATACAAATTTAAAAAAATTTGTTTAAAAATTGAGAAACTTTCGGTTTGGATTCGTTTAACTTATTAAATTATACGAAAGTAAAGTACAAAAAGAAAAAATAACAATAAACAATAACTATTTTCGGCGCACAAAATTATAAATAAAAAAAAAATTTGTTATAAAAATGATAAACATTTTGTTTTGCATTTAATTTGGATTTGTTTTATTCATTGCATTTATTTATTTATACGTAAGTAAATATTTATACTTTGAATGGGTCTACGTAATTGTACGTTCTGCATTTCCAATATTTGGGTTTCTTTAGGTGTTTTGTTCTGTGCATTTTAGTTATGTAACTATGTCTGTATGTATGGTGTTTTTTATTTGTGTATGTATGTATGTATTTGCACCTCGTTTTAAACTAAATTGACTAGCATACATCATCATCATCATCATCATCATAGCACTCATATTCATTCAAGAGTATTCGCATTCGTTTTCATATTCAATTAAGACATAATCATATGTATTAAGTATACACACATACAAGTAATATATATATATATATACATATATATATATACATAAATACTACTTGTCAAATTGCTTGGATTCTACAATCAGTGAGAAAGAATACAAATTGAAATATTTGCAAAACCCAAAAAACGATATATGTAAATTTATTTACATACATAAATGGCAAGTATATATATATATATTATATATATAATATATGACAGACTATAAATATATATATATATATATATATATATATATATATATATATATATATATAATATATGACAGACTAGACGTATTCATAAAATATTCATTTTGATTATGTAAAAGCGCATTTAAATTATTTACATTTTGTGTTATTTTTCTTGTATTATTTTCTGTTATTTTAAATTTAAGTGTGTGCTGCGCATAATAATTGTTTTTTATTTGTGTTATTATTAATATTATATAGCATATTTTTTATCTAAATTTGACTAGATATACATACGCAGTTTCACTTTTTTCGACAAATATACTTATTGTGAGATTTTTTTTAAGTTTGCATCACTCGGATCTAAATCGGCATTAAATATATATAAATATGTACATGGGTAGCAGTGAGTGTGTGTGTTTACATAGGAAAGTTCATATACATATTGCCACACATCAAACATTATTCATCTTCTGTGTGTGTGAAAGTTTTTGGAATTTAAATTTTTTTAATTTTTTTGGGTCAGGTACAAAAAGGAATTATTTTTTTGTGTATTTTTTTGTTGTTGTATTTTTTCATTCGTATTTTAACTATGGCTTAAATTATTTTTACTATTATTGCCTTGGATGGATAATGGACACCACCAGAACGGAAGAAAGGGAAACAAAAACAAATACTCGAAAACATTACAAGACCGACCAGATAACCAAGTACATCTTCATCTAAGTTTGCAGCATTTTAAATATCAAATGAAAATTTTGGAATTCTACATTTCACATAGAGAGCCATTTTATAACCAGAAAACTTAATTAACAAGTAATATTTAAAATGAATTTTTCTAGAAATCAGCTTTTCCTTTTTTTAATTCTAGCCTGGGTTATTTTAAAAATTTAGCAAAGTATTGAGTTTTCCAAAATTTTTTTAATTAAATTTGAAGGTGTTTTGAAATCTGAAGTTTAAGCATGACTCTAATAAAGCTCAAATAATTTATATAAACCAAGGTGCCAAGCCTGAAACGAACTGAATTTTGTGTTCTGGTTTCCATCGTGTATTATATATCTTCAAAAATTTAGTTTATTGTATTAGTATTTTTTTTTTTGGTTATGAGACGGCAAAACTGTTATCGCACTGTTAACCTTTGTGGATTTTGTGAAAATAAGTAATTTGATTTTTTAATGTTAATTTGTATTATTGGTTTGGTTCGGTTCCTGTTTAATAACCTAAAGGTACTCCCTCCCAAGAAAAAGTAAAATAGTGAGGACCGATTTTGTTGCTTATAATTGGATATGCCGATTCTAAATTCAGTTAGTTGGCGTTATCGGTTCCGATTGGGTATAAGTAGCTAACGGTACAGCTGCAGAGACTTGCGAGGGAAAAATAAAAAAAAAACAAATAAAAATCAAATCAGGTAAGAACTGAACCGCAACGTTTTTAAATTTATTATATTAATGGGAAATTTTCTATTAGGGATTACGACGGTACCGGCAACGATTTGATCGATTTTAATCAATAATTATGGGATGCTTGTAATATTTCAAAGCAAATTGCGAAATTATTTTGTGATTAAAAATCGGATATTCATTTTGCGGATTTAAACTTAGTTAACGGCTCCGTTTCGGCATTTCTATAAGAGGTTATCGGGTTATCGGTGCCTGTTTCGGTTTGACAACCTGCTAAGTATCTAAAAATGAAATCTCAGTGAACCAACGAATCATGTTCAACAATTTTCAAAGTGGGATCCTTATAATACTTCAAGCCGAACCTGATCGTGCCCAGCTTGCTATCCAGGATGCTATCGTGACAATCGACATCGACATCCTCATCGACAACCTGACCATTGAAGTATTCAATACAGTCGGAGACAGCGATATTATCATCCGAATGCTGACCCACAAAACTGGGCGATGGCCAGCAATCTCCGCTCGGCAACGAATTCGAATCCTGATTGTGATCCGAATCCAGATCTGGCTGGCAATTTGTCTGTCTGTCTGTCTTGAGACGATTTCTCAAAGACTGCCGCAATGTACGCTCTGATCTTAGATTATCATCCAAATAGGTCTGACTTTGATTATGATTATGATTACGATTATGGGTGCGAGTGAGAGGTTGTTGCTGTTGCTGTTTGTATTGCTCTCTTATGTTTTTGCCATTATGTCACAACATATCATCGTTTTCATCGCCATCCACGAGGAAATCATGATGCTCCAGTTCCAAATCCATATCGCCATCATCATCAAAATTGCCCAATGGAGACATTGCCGTCGTATGCAAACTGCTTCCATAATGCTGTCCATGTTGTCCACTATTGCTTTCTCTATCCCTATCTCTATCTCTTTCCCTATTATCCTGTTCGTCTTGCGGGTGCTCATGGCGATTGTGTGCATTATGTTGGGCATTTTTGGTGTCATCATCGCGCCACTTGTCCATCGATCGTCGACGAGCATTCATAAAGAAGTTGCCCACTGTGGTTGGTTCGAGGCCCAACTGGCGGGCAATTGTCACCTGCATCTCCTTTGAGGGTCGCTTTGTCTCCTATAATAATAATAATATTTAATGTTCAATTAGTACAACTAGTTCAATTAGTACACGTTCATAGGTGAGTTATAGAAATCGCCCAACCCAAAATCTACCTACTTTTGGCATACAAAATTTGTTTTGGAATCATTAAAATTATTCTCGCAGTAAAAGTCATTGAAAAAGGCAACGACATTTAATTTAAAGCATTTTTAATATCAAATAGATCTTATTGGTTTAAATCGATCTAGTTTAGGACCAGAAAAATTTATTAATAACTACTAATAAATAATAAATATAAAAAAAATATTTTAATAGTAACAAATATTTAATTTCATCATTTAAAGTAGTCGCGCAGTATAAAAATATAATGTAATACTTATAAATATCCTCGCAGCAACCATTTAAATAAATTTAAATATTTTAAATATCAAATTGAACATGCGGAATTTAAATTTTTTTAACTAATGACCAGAGAAATTATTTAAACATAAATAATAATATTTAAGCTTATTTTGGTTTCTCAGATAATAAATCGCGTTAAGAATGGGTTGCATTTGGCATAATTTCAAAAGGCAATATTAAAAAATATTCAGGCAGCGACAATATTTAATCATTAAAAATATTCTCGCAATAATAATATTTCATTTAATCTGATTAATATCCATTGGAATACGTGGAACTTTATTTTTCACATTGGGCGCCATCTTACGACCAGATAATTTTATTTAATAAGAAAATAATATTATGCCAATAAAAATATACCTACTTATAATAAAAAAATTGCTTTACAACCCTTAAAAATATCACAATATAAAAGTTTATTTATTTGTCTAATGTCTAGGGTGTTTTTTTTTATTTTTGGCATTTCTTTCCCAGAAGCAGAGTATAAATTGTAAAAAATTCATTTTTAAAGTATTTCGATTTTATTTCTAAAAAGCAGCACACTTTTCAAGTTTTCAGGGCGAATTTTTATTGTTGCGCTCTCCTGAACATGCTTACCTTAAAAATAGCCTGTAATGTCCTTCGCTGCAGATCGGTGAAGACTAACCGTGGCTTCTTTGGCTGCGGCATTTGTTCCATGTGCGGCTCCTCCTTGCGACGACAATTGGAGCCAACAAGTCCAGGGCCACTCAACATTTCTGCAGATAACGGACAAGAAATATGTAAATTACGTAGTTTATTTATTTGTTTATTATTGAATTAATTATCTGTTTATTTGATATTATATTTAATGCCACCTAATACCAGTAGAAAATAAGTTACATTAAATTACAAATATAAATTGTAATACTTAAAGCTAAATTAAAAAAAAAAGAAAAATGCTTACAATCTTTACAGAACACTCGAAAAATGTACAGGCAAGGATTTATTAGAAGTACAGCGAGGAAATAGACGTGAGGGTCACTTGAAAAATATAGTAAGTTAACTGCAACCAAAACACCAATCATATGAAGACGATTAGATATAAAGGACGAATTTCAATAAGAGGACTTTTTACCGCTGTATGAAGGTCGTAACAATTATTTTGTACAGATTCCAAATTGCTAAGTTAAGTTGTACAGCGCTCTCTTTTTGTGCAGCGCGCTCTCTCTCTCTCTTTCTCTCTCTCTCTCTTTCTCTCTCTCTCTCTCTCTCTCTCTCTTTTAATTATTCTCATTGTGAGAAGGTCAAACCTTTAATAAACAACAGTGTTGATAGAAAAGACTAAGCGTTCGGCTTCTACTATAAGTATATTTGAATAAGCTTTATGACGTGGAAATACCCTGCTGTTATTATTGGAAAACAAAGCTATCAAAAAGCTAATAGCTCAAACAAAGAGAAAAAATAATAAAAACTACAAATTTATGTCGTATTTTGGTTTTTTTTATTAATTATCAGAAAAAATCATTAAATTAACAGAGCTATAAGAGTATATTTTATTTATAAGAAAAGAAGAAGGCACTTGAAATTAATTATTGGGCTTATTTGAAAAAACAAAAAAAAAAAAATCGGAGAGGAAGCTACGCGAATCTAGAATTTAGATTATATCGAAATTATTATTGTTCTTATAATATTAACACGTACTAAAACTTATATTGAATTACATTTTTTTAAATAATATGATTTCAAGCATACGTAAAAAACAATATTAAAAGAGATACAATAAAATTGATTTAGATAAAAAGAATAGACGGCACTCACCATTCTCAGCAAGAGTCGAGATGTGGCCAGTATCCGCATTTGTTGCGCTGTTGCCCAACACTGTCGCAGCAGAGGCCGCCGCACCCGTTGCAGCAGTGGTTGAATAACCAATACTGGTAATAGCAGCACTACCAGCAGCACTACCAGCAGCACTGCCAGCAGCACTACCAGCAACACCGATGCCACTCGCTGGCCGTTGTGGAATCTGAGCAGCAGCCATGCGCAGCGCTGACATGCGTTGAAATTCGGGTTCCTGGAGCCATTTGAACATGCGCCGGAACGTTTCGCGGCCGGACTTGAGTTTCGACCAAGGCTTGGGGTTGCGCAACAAATCGGAGAGGGTGCCCTGCGACCGACAGAGTACCCGCTGCGCAAAGATGGCCTGCGGAATGCTATAGCGCTTCAGTTCCGCCGATATGCGTTGAGCCAGTTCCTTGGTGTTGATCTCCTCGAGGTCAGTGGAACGATTTAAAGCGGAACCTGTTGAGTTTAGAGGTGCTACTGACTTGGGTGACAGTTTGGGTTGCTCCTGATTAAAGCCATTTTGTTGATGATCCTGGGGCTGATTTAGATTGCATAGATTCGGATTACTATTTGTGGGCAGGCAATCGTTCGACTGATGTTGTTGTCGCTGACACATCTCATCCAAGCTGACTCCCAACGAGCTACTGGCTCCCTCTCTGGACTGTGGCGGAGGTGGAGGAGGAGGTGTCGGCGTTAAGGAGACCACAACTGGTAGATCCACGGCTAAACTGGACACCGAACCATTCATGTGCGGCAATGTGACGACAGAGGCCGGTGAATGTAGTGACATTGACACTACCGAGCCTGCTGAATGTGGACTCAGTGTAGGGCTATGTTGCAAATGCAACTGCGAACTGCTGCGACCGCTTGTCGCATTAATTAGCTCGTGTTCATGTTGAGGCGGGCCGTAAGAGGATTCATAGTCGCTGACGACAACGCCATCGGGTAGGCCACTACCAGGCGAGAGGCAAAGCACCTGTTTCTGCAGAACTACCGGCGCAAGTTGCCCAACCGATTTGTGCGGTGACATTGCCGTACCGGCAACTGGTGACGACGACGAGCCGACGACCGTTGAGTTGGGTCCATGCAAATCACAAGCACCCACAACTAGGCCAGACAATCCGTGCGTCGGCGAGGTACTGCTGGCATAGTTATGCGGCGGCGTTGAGATGAGTGAAGGTAGCTTATCATAGCTGGGATAAGGCAGTCCACCCAAACTCAAACTGTGGTGATGTTGATGATGCTGATGCTGTTGATGATGATGCTGATGATGATGTCCCGTTTCAATGGGTAGCGGTAAACTGGCAAAGGTACCACAATCGTTGTCAGCAACAACCGTTGAATTATTGATACGACCCGTTGCGGCTACCACACCGTTGCTACTGCTAGTACCGGCTACATTTGAGCTCGAGTTGGATATGTGACCCGTGTACGCAAACTTATCAGACATTGTTGATATGGGCGGTAGTGGTTGTATTGGCGTCAAGGTCGCATACGATGTGGGACTATAAATCGGTGCTGAAATGCGATTGCTATTGTTGTTGGTATGGCTGCTGGTAGTGCTACTGTGGGTGCTGCTGTTGATATTATTATTATTATTGTTATTGTTATTGTTGTTGTTGACGGCTGTTAGCGTTTGATAGGTGCTCTGTTCTGTAGGACTAAGCAAATGTGCGCCGGCATCGCGCTCATCATCCTCATCATCGTCATCGATATCGTTATCGTTATCATCGTCATCGGGCAGCGTGGGCACAATAACCGACAATTCGTCGCGTTGACTGAGCAGCTGCAAGCGACGCGAGTGCGTGCCGGTAGAGCTTGGATTATGATGAGCCTGGCTCTGATGATGATGATGATGTAATTCCGTTCCATACTGCTGTTGATGTTGCGCATGTTGCTGCTGTTGCTGATGATGGTGATTATGATGATGATGATGATGATGTTGATGTTGAGACTGTTCCTGCAGCAGCTGCTGATGGTGCTGATTTAGAGTGACCTCCTCAACGCCCACCCCTGCACCCCTGGTGATGCCTCCTCCATCCTCGGACAACTCATCGATGACATTCAAATTGCGATTATTTTCACGCTCAACAATGACCAATTTGTGCTCCTGTTTGACGGCTATGATCTGAGTATTGGTCAAGCCATCCAAACTGAGTTCGGAACCGACAAAGTCGACGGGACTGTTGCGCTGATGCATGGAGGGTAGCAGCGAGGACATTGTTGGTATTGTTCTGCTCCCGGACTGTTGTGGCATTAATTGATAATTGCTGTGACCCAGTTCATCGATGACCATCACCACAGAACGAGACTCTTGCTCCTCGTCCTCCAGCTCATGCTCCTCCTCTTCCAGTTCCTCCTGCTCTTCCTCCTCCTCTTCCAGCTCCTCCTGCTCTTCATCATCGTCGATTAATCGATTGCTGCGATGACTGCGATTTGTGTTCCCAATAAGTGTTTGCATCGCAGACGCTTTTAAGTATTTAATACCCGTCTCGTGCACTTCTCTCGGCTCGCATTCGGATTCGCTTTCAGGGTGGCCGGGTTGCCCAACGAAATCACTCGTTTCCACAACCAGCTGGTGGCCGAAAGTTTGTGCATCAATAATCTCGTTCATCGATTCCATGCCACATCAGTTTACAGCTTGAATGTATATATATATATATATATATATATATATATATATATATATAATCCAAGTTCAAAAAATAAGTCAGCTAAGCAATTAACTGCAATTAGAAGAGCCAAGAAAGAGAGAATATATTAGATCAGCAAAATATAGATATAGATATAGATATAGATATAGATATAGATAAAGATATAGATATAGATATAGATATAGATATAGATATAGATATAGATATAGATATAGATATAGATATAGATATAGATATAGATATAGATATAGATAAAGATATAGATATAGATATAGATAAAGATATGGATATGGATATAGATATAGATATAGATATAGATATAGATATAGATATAGATATAGATATAGACATTGATTTATACAAAACTATATAACTATTATCTTTATCTATATTTCCCAGAAATCTTAAAAGTATTTCTTTCTTAGTATATCATATCTATGTCTTTACTAATTTCTATATTAAATCTGCTCTACTCTCTATCAAGCATTTATTTAATATATCAAATTTGAAAGATCCTCTTAAGGAAAAACTCAATCCAATGGATAAGCTTCTCTTCTTTAAGCTTCTCAAACTTTATCTGAATAAATGAATGAATGATCTTGTGAATAACTAATTATTAGAACTATGGAGTTGTGTATGTATTTTGTATGAATGTATTTTTATTTTTTAATATTCATTTTTAATTATTTGGTCCCGTAATTTTTTTAATGATAAAATGATTCATTCATTTATCGAACAATTCCTTAATAAACCATATTACGAACCATTACATTCAATTTTTTGTATTCACTTTCAATTGGTCCAAGTTTTGAGTAACGCTTGTTTTACGCACATATAAATAATGACAAATATATAAAAAATAGATAAATAAATTTAACAAAACCCACAATTCCTTGCTATTTGTATGTATGAATGCATTTATTTTGGCACAAATTATATTCATGTTCAATGGGTACGAATTTCGATTGAAATACATCAGTTGTATGAACAACAAATTCTATATTTATTAAATGAATGAATCATTTTTTCATAGAGTTAAGTATTGTTACTAAGGAGTTAATTTTGGATTTTATTTATGTTATTAACTCAAAAGATGATAACAAAGATTTTATGTACGTACATATACATATAGATATAAATATAAATATACATATACATATACATATACATATACATATACATATACATATACATATACATATACATATACATATACATATACATATACATATACATATACATATACATATACATATTCATATACATATACATATACATATACATATACATATACATATACATATACATATACATATACATATACATATACATATACATATACATATACATATACATATACATATACATATACATATACATATACATATACATATACATATACATATACATATACATATACATATACATATACATATACATATACATATACATATACATATACATATACATATACATATACATATACATATACATATACATATACATATACATATCCATATACATATACACATACATATACATATACATATACATGTACATATACATATACATATACATATACATATACATATACATATACATATACATATACATTCATATAACATAGATATATATATATGTATATCTGTATGGGATGTGTGCGTGTGTATTTGTGTCTTATTTGTTGTCAGCTAACTTTGCAGAGTTTAGTTTGTTCGTTTTGTTTTCGTCGTTAGCTGTTGCCATCGTCGCCAGGCCTTAAGGGTTGATTTACACATAAAAAAAAAACAATTATATATATATATATTTATATACATGTGTGTGCGTGTGTATTGGTGTGTGCATGTTTATGCTTTTGTACCCTGCACAATAAATATATATATACATATTTATTTAACACGAATTAAATAAAGTAGCCAGTTATAATTATTGATAAGTTTCGATAACACCGCTCGATCGATATTTTAATACAGTGTTTAGTGTACAGGATAACTGCCAGTCGACCAACACTTCAATTGTGCACTTGTCTATGTGTGTGTCTTGTGTGTAAAAATGGGGTTCTTGGGGTAGTTTTTCCACATTCGAAGTATTTTTTACAATATTCACAAAAAAAAATGTAGAAAATGTTATTACCTTTAAGAAATTTGAACGCACTTTGGCTACATTTTTGCTTCTATTTGATTATTATTATAGATTATGTTATAATTGTTATTATTATATATTACTTATTTTGTTATTGTTGCTTAAGTGCACTTATACAACAAAATAAAATGGTTTATTGCCATTCTTTTTTTAATGCACTTTTGGCCAAATGCTTAATGGATTTTTTTATTTGTGCACTTTTTTTATGCTTAAAACTGTTAGTTATATTTCAATCACACACACCAATATACGTATGTGTGTGTGTATGTGTGTGTGTATGCGTAAAAACTTTATTATTATGTGAGCGACGACGACGAGGGACCGACGAGCGCCCGCTTTCCGCAAAAGTTTCGGCCCAAACGCAGAATATACCCAATTTTGAACTGAAACTGTGAGCAGCCGAAGCCAAACACGAGCCGAAGCCACGAGCACACACACTCACACACATCTCTTTAACCCTGATGAGCGAGCAAAGCGACCGTTAACCCTCCGCCAGCCCCACCTCCCTGCAATGCTCGCAGCAACCCAACCACCCCATTTGCAACATTAACCACAGTTACCACATTGTTTTGCACAGCAGTTAGTTCAGTGTTGCCACACAATATCGAAAATACAAAAACTAAAAATAGCTTGAACTTATTAAGAAATAAAATTTAATATCAAAATTAAATTTCGAAGTTACAAAAGCTATGAATAGTTGCCTTTCAATACAAAATAAAATTTAGTAGTTCAAAAAAAATTTAAAAATTAGTTAGAAGATTTTTACAATTTATTGGGTTTTTTAAATAAATATAATAAAAAAAAAATATTTTTTGTTTTTTAATTTTATTTTAAATTTAATTTAATTTAATTTTGTACTTGCTATATTTTTTGTGGTGACAGTATAAATAAATCAATACAAAATTAAAAAAAAAGCGAAATTAAAACGATCGGACCATTATTATTTAAAGCTTTTCTATAAAACGACGAGCATTTTTATTTATTATTTATACATTTATAGCTAATATAAATAAAGTTGCGAATTTTAAAATATTATTAAGCATAATAATTTTTAATTTATGTGGCAACGCCAAAGGCAACCCTCTCTCAGAAGAGAGGAGAGAAGACAGAGAGAGAGAGAGCATGCGCTCTTCTATCTCAATTTTGTTATGCGTTTTGCAACACACGCTTTGCGTTCACTTTCTCCTTTCGCTTTGCTCATTTCATTTACGACAATGTGAACCGAAGAACAAGCACAACAAATGAAAACCCACAGTTGCTGTCAGTATGCAAATGTATGTGTGTGTGTGTGTGTTGAGAAGGTTAGATTAAATTTGTTTCTCAGAAACACTTTTGGGTTCGACCAAAGGCCCGCAAAGGCCCAATGCGCATGTCTCATTCCGAATTCTCCAACGCGTCAAAAAAAACAGTGAGAACGTTGCAGTCGGGCTTAACCGACTGCGAAATACTCTGATGGCATAAGTAATGCCACCTAATTAAGGTAGCACAGTACAGGATGGGAATAGCCTCTAAGCTGACAATACATAGAGGCGTAAAATCGACAAAAGAGTGCATCAGGTTTTTTTTGAGTCTCTGCGCGCAATTGTGCCCAGATTGCAACGCATGGTAAAATTTGAAGGGGTCAGCGGGTCAAGTACCAAACATAGGTCATTATTTCAGTTGACTTCGCTGCGGCAATATCGCGGGTAAATGAAAAACCAAGTCCTTTATGAGCACGCGTGCATAGGTACGAACAGGTACGCACCTCATCTAGTAGGCCCTAATGGGTTGTGAATGTGGATCGCGTAGACCCTTGACTGTGTGCAAAGAAAGCATCTAGTAGGCCCTAATGGGTTGTGAATGTGGATCGCGTAGACCCTTGACTGTGTGCAAAGAAAGCATCTAGTAGGCCCTAATGGGTTGTGAATGTGGATCGCGTAGACCCTTGACTGTGTGCAAAGAAAGCAGCAACATTATATCCTTGTCTTTTTGTGCGCGAGCCCTTTTTGGATTTTTTGAGCCTGATATGTAACCTTTCGTAGAGTGGGGTCGTTTAACAGATAACCAATTTTGTAACCACAGCCCTCAAAATGAGTCTGTTATCATTGGCTCGACATACAAAATTCTTTGCTTCTCGACGGTCGCACAGTTACGCATGCATACAAAGAAAGCTTTCAACGGGATCATGTCACAGCGAGCAGACGGCTGTTTAATAAAAAAATTTTCATGTCGAGACAGTGATAATCCTTTTAAATTTCCAGTGGACAATGTCGTTAGAAAACAGAATTGCAGATTGGATTTTATTTCCTTTCCGTGAATTCACTTTCGATCAGTTTTATAACTTTTCAACATTTTTAACGCAAAATTTAAGAATTCATGCGAAAGAATATATATGTGGTTTGAAAACAAGCAGATCCTTGAAGAAGCTTACCAGCAAGTTACCTTCCACGTGTCAGCTTCGGTATCAAAGCAGCATAGTTATATATAGTGTAAAACATATATCTTTATATATAAATATATGTAAATATAAAACTTGGAAGTTCAAAAAAAGAGTTATATTTATAACGATTTATCCACAGTTTTAAAAATTTGCCCATCTATTCTGTGTGGTTTTCTCTCTTCTTTATAACTGCATTTCTCTCTGTCATTTTAACAATTTTTTTGGTGCATTGTTTTTTCTGGATCATTGGCATACTCCCCAAATTTATTAGATTTCATTTCTATTTACTTTTTTTTTATTATTATATATTATATTTTTGTTTTGTTGTCTTCCTCTTCTTAAATTTGTGCACAGGAAAATAAGTGTGCCACAAAATGTTGCATACTTTCAGCGACTTCTTGAATTAGGGCGCAATGCCAGCTAAGCTTTCATATTTTTAGCGTCAGCCAATCAAATCGCAGTATCAAAGCTCAATTTAAATATACGCCATACTAATCGATGTGGGTTATCGATAAAAACACATCGATAAGCCAATACACCATTCCACAATTTTAATGCTAGAATGTGTAGAGTGCTAGCGAGTTCGACATCTAAAAAAATCTTAAAATAAGAAAAATCGTTGATCGATTTTTATCCAAACTTAAATAAAATATATATATATTCATAAAAATATATGTCAAAATTTTAAAATATAGGATAATAGATTTTGAAAGATTTTTCTTCGAATATTAGTTGAAAGAAATGGGTTTTGTTTGGTTCTGTTTTGAAATGTATACCTCAGATACCCAATTATGAACAGATATTTACTCAGATTACTCAACGACATTTACTAACAATTATTTTACAGCAAATTACAATTGATTTGATCAGTGATTGAGTTTGACTTACAGTTAATCATAAATTAAGAACATTCGTAATTATTTTAAATATTAATTGTGCTTATTTTGTGTTTAAGTTTACACAATTTTTGCTGTGCTGAGTATTACCGGACACATGTGTTTATATATCTATTTATATCCATTTTAGCCAAGTGTCTGCCAACAATAACTTTAAAATTTGTGCTTTGTATTATTTTTTTTTTTTTTGTTTGTCTTTATATATATTTATTTTTAACTGACATATTTAATATAGGGTAATTGTTTGGCTTTATATATTTATTTTGAACTGGCATATTTTCTACCGTATTTATATATCCACTTTAACGGTACCTTTTTTATATAGGGTTTTTTTACTAGTATCATGTAGGACATATTTTTGTATATTTAAAAACTTGAACAACTTATCTGTCTTATTTTTTAGGTACTATATTTGTAGACACTTTATCAGATCCAGCTGGGCTGCGACTACCTGAAAAGCGAAAATTAAAGCGCGATTTTAATCTTTTTTAATGTGATTTCTATATCGATTATTTTAGCACATCTGTGGCGCTTTGACGGTTATTCAAGCACGGTTGTGCTTTCAAAACAGGTATTTTTTAATCATTCTTGTTTTAAGATATGAATTTACATCGAATTTGCCAAATAATAAACTGTTTTAAAATATATTTTTTAAAATTTAAAAATTAAGATATATTTATCTATTGAATCAATATCATCACAATTCGCATATTTATTCTTAATATTTATTTTACCCTTATAGAGCGTATTTCAATTTTGTCAAAAAAACACAAAAAAAAACAGCTAAAATTATGTTCACAAAATATACAACAAATGCTTACTTGCTGATTTGGAATATATACTCCAAATCAGAAATAGTAGTTGATTTTTAAAGCAATCCTAGTAAAATTTAATCAAAAATATATATATATTATATATATAAAATGATTAAACTCACAAACTAGGCAAAAATTAATAATACTCTTTTGCGAAGAACAATACCGTATGGCTGTCATAGGACCAATCGGTCGATAGATGAGTTTTATGTTGTGGAATCGAGTAAGACTTTGATAAAAATATCTGCCTTTCTTAGGCTATAAGCTACACAATTTTTTTCTAAGAAAAAAAAATAAAAATTTTGAATTCAAATAAATAATAAAAAAACAAATTTTTTTTTGCGAAATTCTGTACTACATTTTTTAAATTTCAACTTCGCTCTACAAGGGCATATAAGATTTTTCCTATTTTCCCATCTTTTTTTTATCTGTTTACTTGGTTGTTGCGATTCAAATGTACAATCAAACCCTATCTTAATTCGTTCATCGAGCATTTTTCTTGTTTTTTTTTATTATTTAATATTATTAGCTATAATATTTCATTTAAGATGTGCCAAATAATATATCATTATAATTGTTGTACATCAATAGAGCAATAAGAGCTTGTTAACACTGGTTTTAAATATTAATAGAAGGAATTAATAAAATTAGGATAGTTTTTGGGAGTTAAGGAGTTCTAAAATTCCACACTTTGCAGAAGTATTGTAAGACAAAGTTGAATAATTCAAATCAAAACTATTGGACAATTTAATTTTCTTTGAATGTTCGATGTACGAAGTCTTAGTGATTTGTCTTGCATTTTTAGAGTTCGTAAACTTTGTGTTAAGTTTTAAATAGTATCGTTCATATAAATATATGGAACAGATCGTAGCAATTTCTTCATTTATATTTATTTTTGATAGTAAGCATTGTTCATTATCTTCGTCTTTCTGCACTTATCTAATAAGTTAAGTATGCTTAAAAACCTTAATCAATTATGGTGCCTCTAGCTCTAATAAATTTCAAGATATGCCAATATAAAAAAAATATATAAATAAACGTGCTATGTTAAAACTGTATAAATAAGTTGTAAATACCAAAAACTCTCAGAAAAAAAGAATCGGCCTCCAACTATTGAAATTTACTTGCTGAATAATAAGGTAAGGAATACTTGGCCAATTTATTAAATCCAGTTCAATTTTTTTCATGAGTACATACTACTGCGAACAAAATAACAGCAGCTCTTTCACAAAAAATGTTGTCCAGGTAGTCTTTTTTAAATTTGTAAGTTTAAGGAAATTATAAAAAAACAACCAATTTAAATTTAATTAAAATAAAAAATTAAAAATAAATAAACGATTTCTATAAACTTTTCGCTACATTTCCTTTAAATTAAAGAAAATAGATATTGAAAATAATAACATACGTCGTACCAATTTTAACTTATGTATTATGTATTATAAATAAATAATAAAATTAAAATAATTAAAAATTTCAAAACTAATTCTTGGTTTTCTCATTCCTATGAAGTGGTGCTATTAATGTGTCCACTACTATATATCAAGAATATATACATGCCTATTTAAAATATATTTGAGGACCTTAGCTAGGAGTGTCTTGGGCTTATGCCCCGATCTAAACAGAGGATGTGGCATTCCTGCCACTGTCGATGGTCAAACTAGAGGCATGCATGCTGAGCGAAGCGAGCGATAAGTTGCTACGATAAACTGTCTTCGGAGATGCGTTTGCAGTCAGAAGGAGAGCTGTGCTATCGATACTCGGCATGGACTTATCCTTGAGGCTGTTGCTGCAGAAGACGCTGGAATTATTCGCCGATCGCGCGGCCAAAGGAGCTGGCAGTGGCAAGAGACTCTCCGAGTTCAGCGATATAAATCCATCAATGGCCAATCCATTGTTATTTAGTGTCATTGTCGTCATACTTTCCTCGTCGTCGAAATTCTCATTTTCATTCTCGTTTGAGGCTACGCTGCTTTCGTTGCCACACAAATGAAGGCGGGAGCTCAACAATTTGTTGCAAGCGGGGCAAGAGCGTGAGGCAATGTTTTTATCACGACGCCGGAAGATATCGTGAGCACATCTGAAAAAAGATTCACAAAAAAATATCAAAAACATCTGTTAAATATAGTCTTATTGATAGAAACGTTTGCCAACAATATAAAATGAAAAAAAGTGTTTTAAAATTCAAAAAGAAGTAATAAAATGAAAAGCACTTGAAATCTCAGTAAAATTAAATTATATTCAAAACAACTAGAATTCTGTGTACATGTATAAAAGAGCTCTGGAATTTCAAAAATTTACCATCAATTGAAAAAAGTAAGAAAACAAGAAAGTAGTGCACTTAGAAAAAAATCGCACTGAATTTTTTTTAATTCGCCAATGCAAGCCTTATTATTAATTATTATGATTATTATTAACCTTTTTTGGATATGCATTTTTTAATCATAGAAAATATTTCCAAATAATAAAAAAAACATCAGCAAATTTTTGTGATTGTCGATTTGCGGTAAGAAAATTATTTTCTTATAATTACAACTGATTTCCAAAAACGAAAACTTTCTAGTTTGGGTGTGATGTTCTAAAATTGGGTTCGATTTTTGGCTGAGTGAAAGCGGGTTATATATTTAGCTTCATTTGCTATACAAATTTGAATAGGAAGAGTAAGAATTTAAGAGAGGGTTTTGTAAGAATCAGCGATCTCTTCTTCTTTTAAGAATAGAATTTCGTAATAAAAGAAAATATTTCTAAGAAGAATATAAAAATATAACAAATATCTTTTTTTAACTTTCGATTTATAGTTTAATGAAAAATGTTTTCATATTTTTAAAAGCAATGATTTTTATTATTTGTCTGTCTATCAATTCTGCAGCTGTGATTGGGTTTCTTTGAAGTACGAATTACCTGGCATGGAGTATGTGAGCACATGGTAGTGCCTCAAGGCTTGCTGGTTGTAGCCCAAAGACCTCGCCACATGCTCCACAATTGAGGCCCAGGGCCGCATTAGTTTGATCTGCCAATCGAAGGTGAGTGTTGCACTGATCCTCATCACCCAAAGCACGATATATGAGTGCCAGGCGACTTCTTATTTTTCGTACCAGCAGCTAAAATACATAATTCAAAAACTATAAAACATTTCTGACTTTTCTAGAAATTTAAAGGACACAGCACCTTCGCTCCAATCGAGCTGGCCACCTCCAAGAGTCTCGTATTGAACTCCAAGGGTCTGCAATTACAGATCTTACTCTGAAGCCGCAGTGTCTCCAAACATCGGGCAGCTCCATCCATTGCCTCCATTTGAGCCATGCGATCCCCTAAAGTGGCTGAAGTCCCCATCGCCTGCTCGTACTGGCGAAATGCTCTCTGCAAAGAGAAATGAGATTTTAATTAACTAATTGAATTGATTAATTGTGTGCAGACTACTATTTATATATTATAAATTACAAATTTAAGGGAAGAATTTATAATTATATCGTCGACACATAAACAATGCAAAAAGTAGAAAATAAATTAAATTGAAAATACAATTTTAAATCAATAAATACAAATATTTACTAGATTTCAGAGGGTATTTCTATTATTTAATTACGAATTTATATTTTTCATCTATCAAATTTTGGCCAATATCAGTCGACCCAGAAAATTACTTTACAAAACAAATTAAATTATATTAAGAATAAAATTTAATATTTAAAATTAAATGAAAAAAAATATTAATATTTATTCGATTTCTGGGGCTATTTAATTTTTATATACATTTTTTTTTTGTTTATTTAAAGTTTACTAAAAAAAATTAATTATTAAAAAAAAAAATGGTTTTGAAGACATCAATTTAAGTTTAAGTTACAAATTAAACATTTTTGTTAATAACATATTAAAAAAAAAACAAAATAACATTGTATAAAATAAATCTGGAGTTGTTTAAATGAAAGAAAAAAAAAAACAATTATATAAAATAATTAGAAATTATTTAGATATTTTCGGTATTTCTACTTACATCAATAATACTAAAACTATTTTTATGATAAGGTAAATATTCTACTTAAAATCAAGTAATTAATAATTAATTGTTAGTGAAAAATTTGTAAATATCTATTTACATCAATAATATTAAATATATTTTTAAATATCAACTTATATCAATAATACTAACGCCAACTATTTAGAAATTGAGAAACTTTTAAATAAAGTAATTACTAATTAATTTTTAAAATTAATTATTTATCAAATAATTATTAATTAGTTATTCCTGGGATATTTTTACAATTTCTACTTACATCAATATCCATTTTCTTGCGATAAATATCGCCCATGACGCGAATGCTCCTTGTGTAAGTGGCCTGATCTCCGGAGATCAGTGATAGTCTAGTCGCTTCCTAGAGAGTGAGAGAGAGAAGGCTGTGAGGAACAGAGAGAGAGAGAGAAAGAGCGAATGAGTAGAGATGACCTACCATGCAATAGTCGTGGGCATCACCGAGATCGCCCTGTTTGCGCAACGAGGCCGCCATGCGGAGCAAGGCCGCCCTGTGATGACAGGAGTTGAGATCGCCCAGCTGCAGAGATCTGGACAAATCGTAGGCCTTCGAGGCATACGTAGCACTCTTGTCATTGTCCTGCAACCGACCAAAGAGCTCCGAGAGTGCCACATAAACCTGCAATTCCAGCGAAGGATCCCCTATTGCCGTGGCTATTTTATGAGCACCTTGCAAACCCTCCAACGCCCTCGAGAATCCGCCCATCTCCAAATAGACACGGGCCACCGTCAAGTGGACCATTCCACTGCGGCACTTGGTGCCCGATTCGTTGTACAACGAGTGCCGGGCATATGCCAAGGCCCGCTCCAATCCGCCCAGACTCGCATGAGCCCGACTCAGGTTCAAATAGGTTTCCGCACGCATATTGGGCGAGTCGAGCTCCTCCGATATGCCCAACTGCTGGTGCCCGAAGTCGATCGCATCCCGATACTTGCCCCAGTCCATGTGAGCCTGATACAAGTAACCCAGCAGCTGGAAACAATCCTCCCGGCGACAGGTGCCCTTCAAAGCACTGCGCCAGGTTCGCACGGCGGCAGTTTGATTGTGCTGCTCGTACAGTCTCAATCCTCGCTCAATCTGGAATTGGTTATCGATAGAGGTAAAAGGACAGTTACGACGGCTAGGTACTACGAGAGATTTGTTTATTTAATGTTAACTAAAGTCAGTCAACACAAAAAATACAAAGAGTAATACAAGTAAATACAAAAGTTAAATTTAATAAGTTACTTAATATCAACTAAAATCAGTCGACAAAAAAATATAGCACAAATTATTAATTAAAAATTAAATTTAATATTTGAATTTAAATTTCAAAAAATATATATAAATATTCACAGGATTTCGTGAAGTATTCAATGAATTCAATTTAAATGAATTGAATTGAGTGAATTCAAATAAATTTAACATTTCAATTAAATTTTTTAAAAAATATATCGTAATACTTAGTATTTAGTAAAATAGCTTGATTTGAAGGAATTGATTTAAAATTAATATTTTAATTTTAATTAAAAATATACGTAGAAACATTTAAAGGATGTGGGCCAGTTTTTTAATGGACTAGCTTGAATTGAAGGAAGGTCGTCAGAGCTCCCAAAATATAATTAAGCCTTTAAATTAGGATTAGGAAGACTGAAAAATGGAAAATCAGTAAACAGATCGGCTGCCTAGGCTGATCATTCATATTCGTAAAGTTATAGAACCTGCTTGGGTATTATTATTTTAGCATTATTATAGAAAAGAGGTTTTTATAGAAAAGAGGTATTATTATTAAGAACAATAAAAGTGTATCTAGCAGTCAACTAACGAGAGCTGAACTGAAAACTAAAAAATTTGAAGGTTGTATAAAATAATATAATACATAAATAATCAGTGTCAGGTATTTATTAATATTTTATATATACAAATAGTTGGTACTTTTATAATCATTAAATAATTGTAATTTTACATTTGTATACAATACAGTTCCTACCTTTTTTTTAGCAATATACTGACGCAGGCTGCGTTGACATGCCCAGAAACAACTGATTACGGTATTGAATTGGCCGGAACGGGCGAGACCACGGCGTACCCACAACGAACGGGATCCAACATCGCCATCCGGACTTGAACCATACCCAGCAATTCTCGAGTAATTCTCGTCCACCTGACATATATCTATACATGATGTAAAATATTATATATTTTCTTGGATTCAGTTGACTTTGGCTAAGACAGACCATTTGAATTATCCAGCAAATATCGCGATCCGTCCGGCGATGCCAACAAATGTGTGACTGATAAATTCTGACATGGCCTTATGCTGTAAATATTAACAATAATAATAATAAAAACTGTTCAGCTCCTTAAACCAACCTAAGCAGGTCCTTTGAGGCGATGCTCTCCCATGACATGACTGCTTCCTTTTTTGTCTTGCTGTGGAAATAAAAAAAAAATAATAGAATAAAAAATTTAATTTCATATTTAATAATTATTTCATTTCCACCGAGTCAACATTGAAAAATACTAAAAATTATAAGCACAATTTAACTTAAATTTATTTATAATAGTTGAGATTAATAAATAATACAAATCGGCATAGAAATATATGAATTAAATTAGAAATAAATTAAATAACCTATAATATTTATTATTTATGTATATATTTAACATCGGCTAAACAACGATAAACAAAAATTACAAACAAAATTCCATACGTATAATTTACCAAATAAATTTAATTTTTATTATTTATTTATTACATCAAATTACAAATAAAATGTCAAATTTATTATTTATTTAATGTTAACTAATATGAGTTAACAATTCAATTAAATATACAATATATTTTAATTATAAATTTATTTGATGTCGATATTTCAAACTAACTTAGACTAAAAGTATAATTTCATATATATTATTTATTTGATGTAGACCAATATATGTCAACACAGAAAAATGCAAAATATAAATTAAATTAAATATAATATTTATTATTTATTAAACTGTAATAAACAAATAATAATTGTGTGCTGCAGTCAATCTTTAAAATGCCTTGTATAATTTTGCTCTACTGCATAATTATTGATGAGCGAAGGAAAGAAATTAAGCAAAGAAATGCGGACCTTGAGCAAATTGATAGCGTTGACGTGAGATTTAATACACGTGACCTTGCCCGATTCACACCCAGATTCACCCAGCTTCACAAACGAATGCACTTTTCATTTGGTTTTCTCGCTTTTCCTGTTGGTCGCGAGAGACTGATTGATTTCACAGCTGCGCCCTTATCAGTAAACTTAAAATTATTGACTCTAACATATACATGTACATTTATATTTATATTTATATATTAGAGTGTTACTTTTATTTATAAGAATTCTGTTATTTTTACTTGCTTTGGTTTTATTTGACTGTGAACACAATGGGTTAAAGTTGACACTCCTGAAAACTTACTGAGGGTTGCTCTTACTTTCTGTCCGACTCTCTGTCCATCTGTCTGTTTGTCTGTTTTTCTGGCTTGATGCTGAGCCCCCAAAATGAGAGTTGACATCTGTATTTTTTAGGGTTGCCAGCATTGTGTAACTCGCGAGCGGAACCAGTTCACGCTGTTAATTTTTAATATATTGCGGTAATATATTACAAAAATGTATAATAAAAATGTATTAACAGAATTATTAATGATTTTACATTTGAATTTACTTGAATTTATTTTTAATTGAATATTTCAACTGTTCAAATATATTATATATCCTAAATTTTTATTATTTAATATTTTATATTTTAATTTATTAATTTTTGTGCCATTTAAAAAAAAAACGAATTTGGAAAATTAAAAAAATATTTCATAAATAAAATACGAATAATTAAATGAAAAGTAATTGTTAAGAATTAAAAGTTTAATGAATAATATAAAATATAAAGTATCTGAGGGTATTAATGTAAGGTGGTATAAAATTTGCTGTCACATTCCGAAAATTACACATATTTTTCCTAAACTTCAGAAAAATGCAGTATCAAATTCAGAATGCTTTGCATGACTTAAGCTGATCAACGGCAACAATGTTCGACATCATGCAAATTGGATCGATGCAACATCGTCTGCTGGAAGCCCAACTCTGATTGGTCGTGATTGCTTCTTCTTCCACTTCTGCTTGTTGCATACAGTGACTCACAGCTTATTTTGACTAGTGTCTAGCAAGAAATTTAAAGTGCTATAAAATTTAAACAAAAAAGAAAAAAAAACTTTAGTATTATTAAAATATCAATTAATTAATTAAAATTAGTCCAAAATACATGTCAACTCTTATTTCAAACAGTCTTAAAAAAGTAACATATTTGCCGTATAAAAGCTTAAATAAGGATATAAATATGATAGTATGATATCATTTAGCCTTAACAACTTGCCTTAATTTATTATTCATGGAAGATATCAGCTTCTGGGCTGATTTTCCTCCACTCATCCAGCAGAGCATTTTCGAGATCGTATCTGTGATTCCGAATGTTATTTTCCAGCAGAGCCTAAAAATTCTAAATAACATTTTAGCCTGGAGACTGGGACGGTGGAATTATCATGTGGGTGCATTCCGGATAAGGGTTAGTAATAACTGTACTAACCCGGACTTATGCTTGGTTGTTGTCCTAGTCGTTGTCCTGGTAGAACCGGAAAGTACGTTCGATTCCTAGCTTCTCGGCACTTTGGAGTAAATTTTCCTTTCATATACTGAGGTACGCATTCTTGTCCATTGTTAATTCAATGAACACCAACATCACCTCCTACGCCGTGCTTGACTGTGGCCTTTAGGTTTTTTTGGATTCAGCTCAGTATTGGACTATCGCCACACTTAATTCCGTCCGTCCGAGCCAAAAATGTTGTTTTTGTGCTCATCAAAAATGACTGTGTTACAGAACTCCAAATCTTTGTCCAAGTGGGTTTTGGCGACCTTCATCCGTGTCCCTTTATTTTTTGCGCTTAAAAAGAGCTTCTTCCGCGGTACTCGGGCATTGAATTTATAGTTGCGCACAGTTTTCGCACTGCACCTTTTCCCCTTTTGAACCTCTACATTCGAGTCAGTTTTAGAACCGATAGCTTATGATTTTCCTGTTCCGATTATTAGATTTACCATTTCAACTATTTGGCGATGTAAATATCCGATTTTGAAGTGTTCCAGGATGAGATTCCGTTGATCAATGGTAGTCAGTTTTCCCATAGTCCTTGCTGGATGGTTGCACCCGAAACGCAGGATATAACGAATCTGACTACAAAGGATTGGTCTAATTATACCGAAAATAATCAACCTGACGTAAAATCTAGGTGCCCATAATGCCACTGTTCGAAATAAGATTTGACCATAAATTAAGTTACTTTTTTACATTACCCGACCTGGCCGGTCATATTTTTATTTTGGTAGTTAATATATGTACCTGCCGTCGGTCTTCAGAATTTTTGAAAAATAATTTCTAATTAGTTTATGACAGGCAATTACAATTTTTGATAGACACTGGTCAAAATAAGCTGTGAGTCACTGTATATATGTTTGCGCACAATTGTGGAATCGCTGGAAGCAACTGGACGTATATGTCACTTTTAACACTTAAAAAATGAAACGCATACTTTCTGTAAATTTAAGTTTGTTTTTATTTGCATTGATACACTGTTCATTTCACCACTCTTGCTTTCGTTTTCACTTTTGTCTTATTTTGTTTATCATACATACACAGTTTCTTTTCATTTTGTTTTGTTTCGTTTCGTTTTGAATGCATTTTTCTTTTGCTTAATTTTCCCCTTATGTGGTAAAATTTATAGATATAAATTTGCTGTGCTACAGTTAAAAACTACAATTTAGTCCATCTCCTAGATCCCATTTTTCTTTTTCTTCTTCTTGCCTATATTTTGTATGCCTTTTTATGCGTTTTTTAAATCCATTTTTATACCTTTTTTTGTGTGGCATTAATTCATTAATGAGAAACATATACTTATTTACATATATATGCATGTATATGTATTACACATTTATTATTTTTAGTGTGGCTGTGACTGTGTGTATCTATCTGTTGGTGTATTGTATTTTTGCATCACGTATAATTATTACAAACCACTACATGCATGCAGGGGGCCATCTACAGTTACAGTTATTGTGTGTGTGTATGTGTGACTTATCGGCGGTTATTTTTTAAGTAAACGATACGAGTTATGAATGATGGTGTTGTTGTGGGAGGGGGGATAGTAAATACATTTTTTGTACATACAAAAATTTCAAAACAGAGTCGAGAAGACGCGCAACTCGAAAGTGCGCATTTTTGTGTATGTATGTCTACAGTTCCGGCAAAAAACAATAGCAACGTTACAACAATTAAATTAGTTTTGCAGTTTTACAAATGTCGATTTTCAATGTATTTATCAGTATTGCGCTTTAAATTCTTTTTAACATATTTTTTTAATTTAAAGAAAAAAGCGGCAAGAATTAGTAAAAACAATAACTTTAAAAAAATTGTTTCTTTATTTGCAGTTTTCATTTTCATAATTAGAAGTGCAAATTTGCAAAATGCGGCTATTATTTTCTTTGTTCATTTTCTGCTTCTTTCCTAAAATTGTATTTGTATTGAATTTTTTTTCAATTCAAATGACTTGAAAACGTTGAACAAAATTTTGATTTTTTTTCTTCCAATTCATCAATATAAAATAAACTTTTTTGAAAGTGTTGCTATTATTTTTTTTTGCAACTGTATTGTTATTTGTGTATGTGTTTATGTACGTATACACTCTGGATGGCATTACAAAAAGTGATCGTAAAATACATGGGAGGGTAATGGCTGGAAAGCATTCCAATGGAATCTGCTTATTTATTTTTTTCTACATGTTTAGATTAAATCAAATTTTCTTAAGTGAAATTAAATTTAAATTAATTAAAAATAGTTATGGCATGACAGACATGTATGACAGAAGTGTATGACGGACTTATGTGGTTGTGGCTTGAGATACGACAGAATGCATTGCATGTATGACAGACCTTTGTTGCGAAATTTTGCGGACCAAAATGAAATTAATTTCCAAACTAATATCAAAGAGTTGTCGAGGCCTGAGGTGTGACAGACTTGTATGACGAAAATGCATGACATACGTGTGTGAAAGACATGCATGGCAGGCATATATGTCAAGCCAGCTTAACTGCTTTTTGGTTGCTGTTATTGTTTTATTAAGAAACTATTTAAGATAAGGGCTTGAGAGTATATATGTATGTATGTATATGATTGTTTCTATGTATTTGTATTTGTATTTGTATTTGTATTTGTATTTGTATTTGTATTTGTATTTGTATTTGTATTTGTATTTGTATTTGTATTTGTATTTGTATTTGTATTTGTATTTGTATTTGTATTTGTATTTGTATTTGTATTTGTATTTGTGTTTGTATTTGTATTTGTGTTTGTATTTGTATTTGTTTCTGTATTTGTATTTGTATTTATTGTATTTTATTGTATTTGTATTTATTGTATTTTATTGTTAGCATATACTAATCATCTCAATCTATGTGTGTGAAATGCGTGAATGAGTGTGTGTGTTTGTCAGTGAGTGTGTGTGTGTGTATGTGTGTGTGTGTGTGTGAAAAACTTCCAATTGCAACTATATGAGTGAGAGAGTGATAGTGAGTGAGTGAGAGAGAGACAGAGTTGTTAAGCTTTGCATTATGATAAATTATTGCGGCAGTATTTTCTTCTGTTTTTTCGGGTTCTGCTTCCGTTTTTTCTACGGTTTGTCGCATTTTTATAAATTCGGTTTAGTTTATAAGTTAATTCTTATTTTATTTCTTATTCTGGTTTTTTTTTTTGGGTTTGATAAAGTGCCAGGCGTCAAAAGTGAAAAAAAAAAATTAAGCTGAAAATGGAATTGTGGCCCATGGTGTAGTTAGAAAAACTGATCGCAGGCTGGAAGTTATGGAAGCGTTGAACTGTTGCCCGGAAGCAGGCGTAAGCAGATCAAGACATTTGACATTTCTAATGAATTTAATTAATAATTTGTATGGAATATTGAAATATGGAAATTGCTGCCCGACATATGTCTGTCAGCTTCGTGTCAGGCAAGCAGTCCATTTGCCATCTCTTCTGCACACATTAAGTAGCATTGTGAATTTTGGTAATAAATTCTTTAAGGCGGGCAGTTTAAAATTAGCAACTGAGTCACCCTGTATAACTAAACTAACACCATGATGTGTGTATGTCTATGTGAGTGTATATTCTTCTTTTTTTAACTGTTTTAAGTACGTTGGAAAATTATTGTTAAACTCAGAAAATGATTGCAAATTTTGTGAATTGTATTTTGTAATTTGTATAAGAATATTTACTCTATAAATGTCGTATGCAAATATTTGTTCAGTTTGCAACGATGTATGATGTATGATGATGTATTATGAACGGAGCAAATGCTGCTGCATCAATACATGATATACACATTGAATTTGTATTATTATTCTTATTATTAATATTATTATTAAATATACAATCATTATAACGTTTCACCTAAAATTTGTTTTTCTTATGTTTTTTTCCTATTTTCGTTTTCGTTTTTAGGATAATTTCTCATGGTTCTACTAAATATATAGATATATATAGTTGAGATATATATACTGCTTGGTTCATTTACAAAAGTAAAATTACAAAAAAAGTGTAAACTAAAAAACTATGTAAACAAAAACAAAAAAAAAAAACCATCAGAACATAAAACTTACAGTTGAGTTCTTTGAATTTCACCTTTCCCATATTCGAAATACTTAAGACGAATATATATATATATATATATATATATATATATATATACATGTATAAACTTTTGTAAACTTTAAATGCTAAATGTTAAATGTAAATGTTAAGTGTACATGTTGATTGCAAATGTTAAATGTCAAATGTTAATTAACATTATTACATACATAGGTTCCATATTTAACATTTACTTGTTCGGCTGTGTATGTGTGTATGTGAGGGAGAGTTAATGTTCTCTTTTTAACTTATTGGCTAATTTCCTACACGAGTTTTATATAAACACGTACACTAATACATAATTCATATATATATATATATACATGAATATGTATATACATGAATATATATATCACCTAAAATATATATGAATATATATATATATGTTTCGATTTCTAATTTTTTCTTTTTTTTTTATCAGTCAAAACTGTCATCGTACAAGGCAAATTTTTTATAGCTGTACGAGAAGTATATGTGTGTATGTAACGTGAGCTTTCCTTTTGAGTTGAAGATATATATATATATAGCTGACTGTGTCCAAATTTCATATTCTCATTTTCTTATATTTTTTGGACTGAATAAATATATTTTTTATATATTTATACATATATATAAACTTATGCTGCAAAAAGTTGTTTGAATTTTGGTCTTCGAATACTTTTTGACAAACAAGTTGCAACAGCTTGATTTGAATTATTTGTAGGCAAAGTCAGTTAGCAATTAAAACTAAGAATCGGTCTCTTCGTGTTTAAGTGTTAAGTGTATTAAGTCTACATGTATATATAGATAGATATAGCTATAAACTATGTTTTAATGCGCTTGAAAATGTTTCCATTTGATTACTTATTTATTCTATTTCACCTTTCTCCTTCTTTTCTACTAATCTCGTTTTTTTTCTCTTATTTTTATGTGTTTTTCATTTTCTTTTTTAATTTGGCTCGATTTGAATCGTTCCGTTTGTGAAAATACATAAATTAACCGCCACATTTATTTGGCGGCTTTCTTTTTTTTATTCTTTTTAAAACGAGGCAGGCATAATTCACCGATAAATAATTGTAATCATTGCAATGATCCAGTTCCAGTTCCAGTTCCATTTGCACAGATGACTCTGTTCCGTTCCGCTGTTGTAAGTGAGTTCCTCATTCTTGACTACCTCATTCGGATGCTTGTCATAGCCGTGATGATCATCTATAAAAAGCAACCATTTTAATCATTGGTTTTTTTTTTAAGCTTTAAATTAAAAATCACTAGTTCATCATCGTGGCTGGCATAATAATGATCCCACTACATACACACAACATAACAGGCAATTGGTCGGGTTTTTGTTTTTTTTTTATTTAGATACGACGCGAAGTTAATTATTATTTTTATTTTTATTCATTGGCAGTAATCTTTTTTATGTAAGTGTTCAAGCGTACTTAAAAAACTTCATGCATTCCCAATATAATTTTTTCACCTTAAAAAAAATTATTGGCCCTTTTTTTAATGTATTTCTTTTTATTAAAAACAAATATTTTTTCTTTTTTTTGGATTTCGTTAAATAAGAAATTTATGGATGATTTTGCTAGCTTTTTAATTTCTAGGAACTATTCCACAGCAACAGTCTTTCCTTAGGATTGTTCAAAATAATGCTAGTGTTGAAAAGTACTTAAAATATTTCAGCCGTTACTTTAAAAAAAATTTTTTTTTAATGTAGTTTAGGGTATAAAAAAATGAGCATTTTACTATGTATGTTTTTTTTACTTTTGATTTATATATTTAAACAAATACTTTTTATGTTTTCTATCTTTTTTGCGCTACTACAAATAAAAAATTAAATTCCGTTATTTTTTGAATTTAGACATCATTTTACATATGTCATTCTCAATGCCAATTTTTTTAACGTGTACAAAAATTAAGAAAAGTGAATAAATAAATATAGCCTGATTTAGTCAATAAAAAAAATATGTTGAAATCTAAATTAAATTATAAAAGTTAATTATGAATTGTGTATGTTATATATAATGTATAAATATATATTGAAAATATATTCAAATTTCAGAGAGAAAAAGCAAGTGAAAAATCTACTTTATCTCTTTTAAAAATCGATTTTGTTTACAGTAAGTTAGAAATATTGGACGGGTGTTTTTGGGGGTAAATGGAGGAATGCATGAATCCAAGAAAGGAATGCAAAGAATGCATTACTAGAAGTACTACTTACGTTTCATCTTATCAATATTGTGGGTCAACCTTACTGTGTGATTAAGTCTGGTGTTAAGTTTGCTACTTGTATTTAGATTTAGATTTGTGTTTGTATTAGTTGTTAAAATGTTGGTTAAAGTTGTGTTTGGATTATTGTCCCAGTGATTGGCAATGATCGGCCAGTTAATTGTGCTCTGAACAATATTACTGTGATTGGTGTCAACAACAACTGGCGATAAATAATGTTGTTGATGTGGATATTGTTGATGATGAGTATTATTTGTTGAATTAATGCCAATTTGATGTATGTTGTATGTATGTTGATGCTGATTTTGATCTTGATCATTATCATTTGATGATATTTTCTTACCATTCCCATTCGCATTTAGATTATTGTTGCCGGCCTGCTGCTTGTGATGCGGATGCGGCGGCGGCGGATGCGAATGCATATTTGGATTATTTTGATTCTGTTGTACATTCGTTGGCACATTGTTAATCCGAATGCCCGTCTGTATATGATGATGACCCGGATACGTCAGATGAATGCCACCGCGGCCCGGTGGCAGCATATTTATGCTACCATGACCAGGCGATAAAATAACACCACCAGCTCCTCCTCCAACTCCACTCTGTCCAATATTATTGCCAATAATATTGGGTTGGATGGGTATGCGATTGAATTGATCAATGTTTGTGTTTATAGAGGTGCCCAGACCGTTGATGGGCTTCAAATGGATGTTGCCAGTGTTGCCAGCGTTGGCCGTGTTGACACCAATTGTATTAACGCCATTCACGTTTACATCCACATTGATGGCCGTATTATCAACGGTTCCAGTTCCCGTTCCCGTACCTGTTCCGGCACCACCCGTATTTTCAATGAGCGTCGTCGTTTCTGTTGTTTTGTTCTTCTCCTCAGCGGCACAACACACTTTGAACACAACTTTCATATTATTTGTGGAACAGCGACCGCCAATGCGACGGTACAAATCGTCCTTAGATGAAGTCGCTAAAATATTAAACAAAATATACATAAATATTTTTAACATATATTAAGCATTTAATTAGAGTGCAGTGACTACTCACAAATGAAGTAGTAATCATTTCCAGGAAGGAACTCTAAACCACCTGGCTGCGGTGTAAATGGCCGGAACGTAATCGTAAAAAACATTAATTTTTGGGGCTTATCACATATAGCTATTACTCGCGGATCGGCGTTCGTTATGCGACATGTTTCATATTCCACTTTTGATACATTATAGATTATATATTTCTCCGTTTCATTCTCAAAGGCGCCCGGCTCGTAAACGGGACAAATAATGTGTACCTGATCGAATTCAAACGCCAAATTGCCTTTGTTTACGTCTATAATGTGATCCGTGTTATCAATCCGAAATCTGCAAAAGAAACCCATACAAAAAATTATATATACAATATCTATATAAAGTAAAGGTATTTATTTGTAAATGCATAACTCTTGTGTCCACTTTTGTAATTAATATTTTTCATATTTGCTTTTTTTATTATTAGTTTAAAAACCTTTACTATTTTCTTAAATTTAACAATTTATCACATCTGTTACACATTTTGTGGATTTCTTGAATTTCTTGATGCTTATTCTCTATAATTTAAAAAAATAGGCTTATAAAAATTATATTCTTATTCTTTGCAGTTTTGAAATATACATAACTAGATAAAGTTTGCATGAACAGAACCCCATTAAAAGTTAAAACTAATATAGCATTTTTATATTACTTATCTATAACTTAATTATTCATTTATTTTATTTTATTATTAACCTATTTCACCATATTACTTATCTATAATTTATTCATTTATTTAATCTAATAAATTAGTTCTAGTCTATAATCATGAACATTTTTTGCTCGGATTGTTTTTTTATGTCTTAAAAGTTTACCCCCAACTTTAATAAAATTTAAGTAACCAAGTAAATTATAAAGTTTAGTAAAAGAATAAAATACATTTTTTTAAAAATTGTGAGCTTTACACATTAAATAAAAAACTAATAAGATATATTCTTATAAATTTTCAAAAATTAATACGGTTTGGGAAACAATTGAGAATGATGGATAAACGTTATTGATTAACATCGAAGGATACGCATACCTATTTCTATTATTAAGTTTATTTTATACTATCGATAGTAGGAACACGAGTTAAATAATTGAAATAACAAACGAAAATCGATAGCAATCGAATCTATAATTACTAAGGTAAACTTTAGAAATTATTTATCTATTTGAACTATATTATTTTTTCTATTTGTTTTACTAGTAGAGCAGATGCCCTGAGTACAGGGTATCTAGCAGTTGAACACTTTCTGGGAGCAGAGATATGGACGGAGATAGAGAAATCATTTCGTCCCAGTAAAAACATCTCTGAGCTCAACAAAGAAGAGCGCTACTCATTTAAACAAGTTATAATCCGTGCCCAGCCCAAACCTCCCCTCTTGGTCTGAGGATATGGAAGAGAGTATGGCAAAAAATGGTTTTATTTATTATTATAAATGTTCGACTTTAAGAGAAGTGAAGCTGAATCTGCGTTTGCATAATTTTGACTTTGAGTGCAAATCGCAAAGCGGATTCTCGAACAATTATGAATACGCTTCAGTTCGCGACATCTCGACCAGCAGATTCCCTGTTAAATACATAAAATGGATTAATAGCCCAATTCTAGACTGAATGTCTACTTTGTAAATATTTACAAAATTGCTGGGGGCATTTAAAAGCCAATTGAATAAATATTTGTTGCGTGAAATTTAATATTTTTTTAATTAATATTTTATATATATATATATAATATATGAAATGCATTACTTTAACAACTTTGAACAACTGTTCACAAAATCCACCCAGCTTAACACTGAATTAACAGTGTACAAGATATAATGGTAAATTTCGCGAGCAAGCTTTAATCTTTCATTATATGCAACTTTTCACGTTCAATAACTTTCGTTCGATCTTCAGGCTTTAAAATGATGCTATAGAAAATCAAGATGTATCAATATTTGATATTTATTTCTTTGTCAACTAATATCAGTCGACACAAAAAATAAACAAAAAGTAAAAAATAAATTAAATTAAATTAAAAATAAAATGTACTATTCAATATAATATAATGAAGGATAGTTGCGGAAGAAAACTAATACTATACCTCTTATTACATCTGGGATCGACTTGACTGTTGGTACTGATCGAGAATATATATATACTTTATGTCGGAGTTATTTCCTTCTGCATGTTACAAACTTTCTATAAATTCAGAGGCCGCTTCTTACTTACTTTTAATGGGTGTATAAAAAAGAACCTCAGGTGCAACTCGACCGACACGGACTCCCCCTCCCTCTCCGCCACTACCTCTCCACACCCACTCTCCACACCCCTGGGGAAACCATGTAGTGGTTAACACGACGCACGCACTTGTGTATGTCTGCTGTTGGCTTCTCCTCCTTCTCCTTTCTCATCTGTTTCCACAGTTTTCCTTGTGCCTTTTCAAGTTGTTCTTTGTTTTTTCCTTCCATTTTATTGTTGGGAGCCTTTGTAAATCAGAAATCACCCCTAATGATGAAGTACGCATATTTTACATGTACTTAGTACTTTAGCGACACACACACTCACGCCTCTCCACATCTTATAAAACCGACTAGGGTTACAGGTAAACGTATAGTTATGTATATATATACACATATAGGAGGGCAACTTGAATAGTTGCCTGATTTGGTTTTTAACTGCTACGCACATATTAAGTTAATTCCAATTTATATTTTTTATGTATTAAATTTATATATATTATTTAACTTAAGTCAGTCAAATCAAAAAGTACAAAAAGTAAAAAGAATATTAAATTAAAAATAAAATTCAACAATTACATTTAAATTAATTAAAATAAGATTAAATTTGTTTAAACATTAATTATCTTATAGATTTATTATATTATACTTTTATTGCTTCAATCCAGCGTATTTAATTTAAAAAACAAAACAAAAAATTTCTGATCATAGTGCATCGATTGCTTTTTCTACTAAGCACCTTTCATATGTATATATTATATTATATATACATTGAATTATTTATTCCAAACATTTTTAATTTACAGTCAGACGTAAATTTTCATTAAAATGTGACCAGCTGATTAAGAAAAAGCATTAAATCTAATCAAAGTTCACTAACCGATAACAATTTGAATAATTAATAACCACTTCTGCCTTTAAAAAAAAGATATCGTTAAAAGTGGATTGAATGATTGAAACTACAAGTTTTATTTGAATTGCAAACCGGAAGCATTTAATTTCCTTATGTGATAACCGGACACTGGGCATTAAGTTGACTAACCAACAACGTTCATCAAAATGATGACTTCACTTATGTAATTTTTTCAGGTCAGTCTAAATTTGACTGCATTTAAAGTATTCAGTACTCAGTTTAGTTATAAATTATTATCTTTAAGCCTTTTTTACTTATGAACTCTTTATAATTTTATTTTACATATACATATATTTTTATTAGTTTAGTTATAAATCATTATCTTTAAGCCTTCTTTTATTATTTTTAAATTTATAGTTCTACAATTAAACACGCATTTTTTCGTAGTTTGCTTAAATTGCTTGCAACAAAAACTGTTTGGTTTTGATTTATCTTCCTTTATATACGAAGGCCAAAGATTAATGCATTTCGTTTTCTTTTTGCGAAGCTGTTTATTATTATTCATCGTTGTTCCTTTTTCTTTTTGTTTTGTATAATTTGTGAACATTGTTCTCTTTTTCCCATTTAAATTATTAAAGAGAAATTCATTTTCTTTTCTTTTTATACAGCGACTCAAACTTAATGAATTTCGTTTAATTTCTTACAAGTTGCTTAAATTATTATCCCTTGATTTTTGTTTTGTTTTCTTCTTTCTGCTAGAAATAAAAATTTATGAATTTTTTACCTAAGTTGTTTAAATTGACTTGATTTACCATACCTATAAACACATTCATACACATATACATAAGAATTTATCAATTATAGCCAGCCACTCAACAACTGTAACAACAACAAGAAGAATAATAGAAGCCACCCACAAGCAAGACGCATGCACTCAACTCCCCACCTCACCACGTATAGCAAGAAGCTCATGCAAAAAGACGATGAGCAAATCTTCTATGCATTTCTCACTCTCTTTCTTCGTCTACGTCTTTCTCCTTGCTCATTCATCTACCCCCCCCCCCCCCCCCACACACACACACACACTCATCCAGCCCATTAACAGTAAATGCGTTGTAGGTCGCGATGCGAATTCAACTGCCTTTGAGGGTTGACATAATATAGGTACACACAAGCCTACACACACACACACACACACACACACACACACACACACACACACACACACACACACACACACACACACACACACACACACACACACACACACACACACACACACACACACACACACACACACACACACACACACACACACACACCCACATAGGCATGTGCGTGCGCGTTTCTTTTCTGAACCCTGGACCCAACTGAAGTGCGTTGTTATGCATTGAGTTGCGTTGCGTATTCCATCCACATCCATATCAGCATATCCCATTGCATTAAGTACATATAAAATCTATGTATATGTATTTATTGTATGCTAAAATACTTTAAAATTCTTGTTATATCCTCAGCAGACTCAAAGGATACCTTTTTGACTTACGTTATACGCACTGATAGCAAACTTAATTTATAATTTATTGTTTAGTATTGCAACTAAAATATATAGTTAGGACTGCTCTTGAAATTATTTTAGATTTTTTTTCAATTTAAAGGAAAAAATTAAAAAAATCTTAATTTAAATTATATTTTAAGGAGTTGAACACGGTGAATTAAATTGTAGTTTTTTCTTTCTCACTTCTCTTACAAGTCTTCTAAAAATATATTATTTTTATCCAGCCCAGACCGTAAGATTGCAGATTTTTGCTTGCTTGATCATTTTTTGGATGTTGGTTTTTTAGCATTTATTGTTGTAGAATTTTTTTTTATTTTAACATGTTATTAATTGCAAATGCCGAGCTACGTAATTTAAATGACATTTGGCTTTTGCTCAATACAGGTTTGGTGTTTTTCTCTTTCATATTCCAAATTTTTTATGGAACTAATGCATTTTTGTCTATAAAATAATAAATAAATGTGTATTCTTTATTATCTATTTCCTTTTCCAAAGGTTAAGAACGTGAGTGCTTTTAATTTCAGACCCAAACTAGCTCACAAAAAAAAAAACAAATATGCTAAAATCTTGGAAAAAACTTTTGGAACTTTTATTCCGATGTATCATAACAGTGTAAGAAGTAGAAGCGCCGTTATAAAATGTATAAGCAAAGCCCCGATAGGCTTGGTACAGTTTTTTAGCACCATAAAAACTAGTGCCTGTAATCGAATTTCGCGGAACATGTTAGTTTTTTCTGATTTCTTGTTTTAGTTCATTCACATTTTACATTTAAATACCAACATAAACCTTATAAATTTATTTTTTTTTGTAATTTTATATATAAGAGATTATTTTTAATTTAATTCAAATAAGTCTCTCTAGGTACATTTTTAAAAGAGATATATATGGACGGTACTCACATGCTGTTCGAAGTATTCCAATGCATGTAGAAGGTCTTAGCACAGCTAGACATTGTGGACAGCAAAACGGTCTCAATGCAGATGATCGTTAGCAGGGTGACAAAGGATGTTGCGCCCAACGTGGGCAACGGTATCAACGCCAACTTGCTCCCCTTCTTCTTCTTCAATTTATTACTCTTGCTCTGATTAATATTATTATTATTGTTATTGCTTCGATTGATGCCTGGTGTAAAGTGTATTTTGCACTGGTTGCTATGTGAATGGATCGTCTTCATCAAGTGGAATGCATCCGGATGCAACCCGATGCGTTGTGAGCCAGCACAAAGTGTAAGGGTATTGTTGTGTGTGGAATTATTATTGTTCAACGAAAAAGAACCAAAATCAGTTGTTCCATTTTTATTTAATTTAGTCTTACTTTTACTTTTTGACTTTCGATGCGCGGCTGCTCGCATTTGAGGCGGCTCCGATTTCGATTGCTTTCGATTTCGATGATTTCTTTGTTGGTGATGTTGTTGTTGTTGTTTTGGCATAGCTTTATCGATGATCGTCGGTGGAGTTGTTGTTGTATTGATATTCATATTGGTATTTCGAGGCTCGGGCAAACGTTGTGGCTGGAGTATAACGGCTTTACTGGTCCAAATTTCCGGCTCCGTTTCCAGGCAACAACTTTTGGTCAACTCTTCGCATTCGGCATTCTTTTTATTAAGCAACGTTCTCCAGGCAACAGTTTTCAGACCCAATTTTCGATCGAATGTCATTTTTTTTTATGAGTTTTATTTTCTTTATATTTTCTCCAGTTATCGGTTTATCGATTAACACTGTTCGATTAACACTGACTCGTTGGTTTTATCGTCTTTCCTTCCTCCTGTCGCCAGTAGTTTTTGCTATTTCTGTTGTTGTTGTTGCTTGCTCGTAACCAAAATAGAGGTGCGTCTGCCATCAACATGCCGATCTCTCTTCAAGTCTCTACAATGCAATTGAAACGCATTCATTTATTAATTAATATCAATTATTTATTATTTATTAATTAATTGTTAAATAATATATAATAATTTTAAAAATAATTCATCCTATTTATAATACATTATTTCTTATTATTATTTTTTTTTTTTGTTATTATTATATATTATTTGTTGTTTCTTATTTACTACTTAATTTTTACTATTTATTGTATGTAATCTTTATTTATTTAACCTTCGCCAACAATTTTCACAAAGAAAAGATCGTCGAGTTTCCTAATTATTTTAAATTCAAAAAAATTACATTTTTGCGTTACTCTCTCTTCAAAACAACAGAAAACTTCAAAAACTTAAATCAAGGTCAGTTTTGCAAAGCCAACCCCTTTAAATTTTTGAAAATAGTAATAGTATAAATAGTCAAAATTAATGAAAACAACCGTTTTTGAATATTTATACTCAGTACGAACAATAATTCTGAGCGACAGAAAATTTTAAAATTCCTTATTAAGGATAAAGCAGCTATTTTCTGTTTAATTGGATAAATGGACTAAAAAACTATGCCTGATTTGTTATTAAATAAAAAGTTTAATTTCTTATCGCTGCATTCATTTGTGTTATTTACAAGTGTTTTCACAAGCAAGTTCAATTTTTTACAAAAATTATTTTAATTTTCAAAATTATTTAAGTGAATGAATCGTTAATTTTTGAATAGTAGAAAAAACAAAAAAAAAAATAATAATAATAAAAATATAGTAATTTTTATTGGCGAAAGAGAATTTTTATACTTTATCAAAACACTTTCTGAAAAAAAGATCAGAATAAACACAAGCAGCTCTTTTAAAATTATTTTCACTAATAAATCATTATTTGTATTAATATGGAAACACAGATCCCTATATATGTATGTACATGTGTGCAAATAGCATAATGTAAATATATGTACGTATATGTATATATGTGTATGTATGTACGTAATTACAGCGCTCAAAGCATTTAGCTTCAATGAAATGTATCCTATTGAATTATTATTATATTAATAATAATAACAAAATAATAATATTTACATTTCTTTTTGAGTTATTTCTAACATAGAAATGGATTGCACGCATATTATTTAAAACGAACATTTTCATTGTTCTCATGCTCAGCTGTAGAAATTATATATATATATATATACTTTGTTTAAACTCAGCTTATAAACGATATTTCAGCTCAGATGTACACACATACATGCACATATGCACACATTGTTTTCGCTATGCACTTCGAACTGTATTGAATGCCGGCGATGGTGATCTTGTATACAGGCTGCCTGTGTAAATATAATTTTTTCTTTCTTTTTTTCCAGTTTAAATTCAAACGCGACATTATTGATTTTAAGTGTGAAGATGCAAGTACACAACTTTTAAAATACAATTCACTTTGTTTAACATATATATTTTCTTGCAATTGACAAAAACAAAATCGTTGGCAAAAAATTTGTTCGGTATTCATCAGGACTTTTATGGCTTGTTTTGGCAAGGCAAATAATATTGATGTTGTTGTTGTCGCTTTGCACAGAAATTCACACAGAGAACGAGCGAGAGGTTGCGAGTACGAGTGCAAGTGAGGAGAGAAAGTACATTCTTGCTCTTTCTTTCGCACATTCGCCTTGCTAGAAGCAGACTCAAATACATAAACATTGAGCCCGACAAATTTTCTGTATACACACACAAAAATTCTATACAATTAACGAAAATGTTCATGAAGAAACCACAAACTGAAATAAATAAACAAATGCATTAAATAACTTAAATATTAAGTCATATAAAAAAAATGTGCTTGCTTTATTTTGTTGAATTTTTTTTTCTTTTCTTTGAACGCAATATGCACACACACACACAAGACCACTTTTTATGTATACATTTTATTGGGTAATTTTTTTTTTGGGCTTTACATATTTTTCAGCGAATCACATTTTTGATTTATTTTTGTTTAGTATGTGCGCCTCCGTGTCCACAGCATGTCTTCGTAATAATTTATTAGATTACGTATGTATTAATAAGTAGTATTTAAAAAGAGCTATGTTTTAAGGTGTAAAAAAATAATACGAACTGACAGTGTGGCTGCATCTATGAAATCTATATGTATCTCAAATATTTTTCGCAAGTATTTTTCAGTTACCAGTCACAGATGTAAAAGTTGTGTGTATAACTGTTACTTAAATACTAGACAAATACAATATACAAATTGGAAATTATGAAAATATTTAACATGATTTTTATTATTTATGTACTTATTTGTGATAATTACGTTGTTATATAATAATATATATCATTTTATTAGATTCCCTATTTTCAAAAAACCTTTTTTTGCACAAATATAATATTGTGTGATTTATAAAATATTTCCAATTTTACGATTTTATTTATTTATATATTTAGTAATGTTTTATTCAATTCAGTTAAACGTTTACTGTTAATATTAGAAGAATACCACAAATTTGAATTTTTCAAATATGAGCATTGTCAAATTTGAAATGATTTTTATATTTATGTTCTTATGTATTCAATACTAAATACAATAATTTTCATTTATCGATATGGAAATACGGCCACAGTATTATATATTATTTTGTCGGTATTTTATAGCACTTTGGAAAGGAGAGCTGTTCATTTATATTAAGTTATATTAATTTAATTTTGTTATTAGTTATATTAATTTATATCTACATACAACCAACTAAAAAATCGCATAAGCAGATTAATAGTTTTCATTGAGTACTGTGGATTTCCAGTCCATCGATAACTGCCGGCACGAGTTGAGCCGATCTATGGCACATCTGCACATACTGGCGCACAGCTGATTGGCTGACCGACTTTGACGTTTGCTAGCTCTGTTTTGGGTGAAAAGTTGCAGGTACTTAAAAAACAATAATGCTTAATATATTTAAGCGTTCGGTGGCTGGGACAGGCGCTCAACTCTTCAAGACGCCAACATGGATTGCAGCAACAGCAACAACCTGTAGCAGCATTCTTAGGTAAACAAACGAAAGACAGCCGATACTTATATAATCAGTGTGACTACAATGCAAAGCTAATATTTTAAATAATTGAATTTGCTCTCAGCTCAAACCAGCAACGCAATGCAGCAAAATGGTATCCCGATCCGGAATTTATTAAACAATTCAGCGGTCCCGTTATGTATCCCGATGAAGTCACCTCGCTGTGGAAGGTGCCGCCATGGAACAGTATGTTTTTTACATATACATATTTTATATTTAATACATATGTATTTATGTGATGCTTAACAACCCTAGGCAAAGTGGTGCCCGTTGAGAAATCGGTGCGCAATCTAACACTCAATTTTGGGCCCCAGCATCCAGCTGCTCACGGCGTGTTGCGACTCGTGCTCGAATTGGATGGCGAGGTGAGTGTTATAATCTATAGGCAACAACAACGAACAACTAACAGCAGTAAATTTCTTGTTGCAGACGGTGATGCGTGCAGACCCCCATATTGGCCTCCTGCATCGCGGCACTGAAAAACTGATTGAGTATAAGACTTATACTCAAGCATTGCCATATTTTGATCGATTGGATTATGTGTCGATGATGTGCAACGAGCAGTGCTATTCACTCGCTGTGGAGAAACTGCTCAATATTGAGGTGCCGCTGCGTGCCAAATACATTCGAAGTAAGTGCTCAATAAATCTTATTTATATTTTTTGTTGAAAATAAATTGGGAAATTTTCAAATTTTTATTGTGGTTTGTGCTTTCACAGTTGAATGTGTTGACTGATATATATATATTGATATATATATATATACATGTATAAGTATATATATAATAGCTTATTCATTTTTTTTTTCTTTTATAATTTTCTAACAAATTTAATTAATTTTTTTTTTGGCACTCAACTGAACTTGTTTTGTTTTTATGTCCCACAAATGAAATATATTTGTATATTCTATTCGATTTTAATCCATGTTTATTGCTTTGCAGCATTGTTTGGCGAAATCACTCGGATTCTGAATCACATAATGGCTATTGGCACCCATGCGCTGGATGTGGGTGCTTTAACTCCATTCTTCTGGTTATTCGAGGAACGCGAGAAGATGATGGAGTTTTATGAGAGAGTCTCAGGCGCTAGAATGCATGCAGCCTACATCAGACCAGGAGGAGTTTCGCTAGTAAATTGCAAATAATTTTCATTTTAATATTAATAATAATAGAAATTGATTTATTAAACTTTTTGATGCGTTGCAGGATATGCCACTGGGTTTAATGGATGACATTCATGAGTTTGCCTCCAAGTTTGCGGAACGGCTCGATGAAGTTGAGGATGTGTTAAGCACAAATCGTATTTGGGTTCAGCGCACCGAAGATATTGGAATTGTTTCCGCCGAGGAGGCGCTAAATTACGGCTTCAGTGGCGTCATGCTTCGTGGCTCGGGCATCAAATGGGATCTGAGGAAACAGCAGCCATACGATGCCTATGATCTGGTTGATTTCGATGTCCCAATTGGCACCAAAGGAGATTGCTACGACCGCTATTTGTGTCGCATAGAGGAGATGCGTCAGTCCCTGAGGATCATTGATCAATGCTTGAATCAAATGCCCGCTGGCGAAATTAAAACAGACGATGCCAAAGTCACGCCTCCCACTCGATCCGAAATGAAGACATCGATGGAGGCGCTCATCCATCATTTCAAGCTGTTCACGCAGGGCTATCAGGTGCCGCCGGGTGTTACTTACACGGCCATTGAGGCGCCAAAAGGCGAATTTGGCGTATACCTTGTGTCCGATGGTTCGAGTCGTCCCTATCGCTGCAAGATAAAGGCGCCGGGCTTTGCTCATCTCGCCGCCCTCGAGAAGATTGGCAGGCAGCACATGTTGGCCGATGTGGTCGCCATCATTGGCACTCTCGATGTCGTCTTTGGCGAAATCGATCGATAGGAGATATATATATATGTGTGTTTCATATTTTAAACGACACTTGAGTGTGTACTAAACTTGTGAAGATTGCGATGAATAAATATTAATGTGGGTACAGCACCCAACAACAAAAAAAAGCCTAAAATGCTTGTCTAAATAATTATTTAAAATATAGTAACAATAGTTATTGATAAAACTCCTTAACTATTTCTATTAACTCCCTATTTATGTATCCCTTTATTGATAATTATTAATATAACTCCAAAAATATACCTATCTACATCCTATCTAAATAAATATTGAAAATGATTCCAAAACAATCGACATTGCTGCAAATTCAACCGAAGTCGGTTAGTTTCTAAAATGTATAATGAAAATCGCGAAAAGGTAAAGAAAAATTAATTGTCGATTCATTAAAGTCTGTTTACAGATCGAAATCGCCATTAATTTTATTTGTGAAACATGAAAGGGAAAAAGGTAAAAAAAAATTATTTATTTGCTCGCCTCTACTTTATAAGTATTTATAGGTACCACTTTTTTCTGGTGATTAAAATAATTATTGTACAGAAAAAAAATATATTTTTGTCTTATAGTCGAACTGTCAGCTGATTGACTACAGCATAAAAGAAAATAGAGATTTGTATAAATCTGACTTTGACTCTCAAAACTAATTTGCTAAGTTAAGTATGCGATTGAGGGATAATTTGATTTAACTTTATTTTCATACTTCATATTCACAAATTTCTTAAAATATTTCTTTCTTTTTTTCATAAACAACATAAATAAATTCACTGTATTCGAAATAACCGAGTGCCAACTGCTTATCAATTGATCTTGTTCTTTTTGCTGTTGTTATTGTTTTCCAGTAATTTGTTTAGCAGATGGGTGTATGTGTAGATTTAGTTTAGTTAGTTAACATTTTGAGCTAACACAACAATAACTCGCTATCGAAAACTGCAATTAATTCTTGTTACATTTTTTCATTGCTTCTCATACCTACCTGGGGAGGGGTGGTTGGTGGGGGGTGGGGGAGGTTGATTAATCGCCATGCAATGTACAGACTTATCTCTAATATATAATATGTATATTAAATAGTGAATTTTAGTTTTTATATTTCTCTCTATGTATTGTTGTTTATCATTTATCAGTAATAAATATTATTAAGTTATCCATTTAATAGGCTGAAATTTGATTTTAATGTAACAGTTAAGTTTGCATATTAATTATATATACATATATATACATATATATATATATATATGTATATACATATATATATTGCATGATTTACATTCACACATACTTAGTTTTCTTCTTTTTTTTTTGCTATGCATTTTGTATTAGTTCCTAATATTTGTTTTATTTATTCTACGTGATCACATTGAAACTTTTGTTTTATAAACGTTTTTTCTGTTTTTGTAATTAATTGTAAGACATTGTTATAATTTGTAACATATTTCTAAAAGCTTTAACAATTTATTTTAACATTTATTCATATTTACGACGAAATTTTTATAAGTTACATCAACCGGATATATATATATGTATATATATATATATTCTATGATGAAATTTATACACTTAATTTAACTACAATTAAATCTACCAAGTGTTTTTTTTTTGTTTGTTTCTACAATCGATTTAACATATAACTAATTGATGTGGTGCCAGCTGATCTGAACCGAACCGATCCCAGATTATCATAGGATAATTTGCACAAGCCAAAAAAAGTCTTCAAACTATTTTTTTGCGTAGCATTTTCATATTTATCCCAATATCGTATATATGTAGCATATTTATCTTAAAATAGAAAGCTGATAATAGCAACTGAGTAGTATTGCACAAAATTGGTCACAATATTCAGAGTACGAAATTAAAATATATATATAAATAAATATATATATATAAAGATGATCTCAACTTGTATATAGTATGTATACATATGTATATACATTTATGTTACCAAGGTACAGAGTAATATAATAACAAACAATTGCATACGCTTACTCGAATTTTTATCCACAATTGCGTATTTTTTCAGCTGCAAATATTATCATCAACAAAAATCATAATAATTATGTATTGCGTTACGTAATCTAAATTTTTTTGTTCGACAAATAAAAATAAATGTTTTGAATTAGCAATGCAAATGTGACTGGTATGAAGAATCTCTTAATACTTCTATTTATCTTTAAGTATTTCAATTAAACGGTTAAGCTTAAACAAAAATCTGATCTAATTTACACACATACATACACATATATATATGTGTATATATATATATTAATCAATCTGCGCTAAATGCTAATTTCTAGTATTTTTCATCAATATAAATACAAATTAAATTAAAAGCTTTTTTTTAAAGAAATTATTATTAGGTTAAGCAAATGTTTATAATAATCACATAGCTTATTTGTTTTAGCAGCAGTTGGCATAATAATATTTACATAATAATATCGTCAACAATAAACATTTTCTCAGTGTTGTTTTTTGTTCGATCGATGCAAAAATGTTTCAACGCAGAAAAAGCTTTCAATTTTGTGGTTTGTTCTTTTTGTTGTTTTGCTTATCTTTTTTGTTTTTGTGTTCTTGTCAGAATTTTACTAACATTTGTTTTGGTTGTTTGTTGTTTTTATTCTTGGTTTACATTTTTGTCAATTATTTGAGACTATTTGTTGTTGTCGGTAGATTATTATCGGCAGTGATTAAATCGGACGATTTCTTCATTTTGTCACAATAATCGTTAAAAATATCACGAAATCGTAGCCAACATTTCTCAGGTATAGTTATCGAAGTGCGAAAATTATTCTTAACCTGTGAAAAATAAGAATAGAAAACGTTAATTAAACTACTAAAATATACAGTAAGGTAACAAAATATAATTGTTGATTTAAAATATGTTCAGAATTACTGTAATAAATTAAAGTTATTTATTTTCTATAAATATCTTTAAAATATATAAAAAATATTTAATTAAAAAAATAAAATAATAATTTTCATAATTGTTAATTAAATCCACAAAAAAAAAAATATACAATTTTATTTTTTAATTTCAATTAAATATGAATAAGTTGAAAGCGTTGAATAATGGTATTGTTTTCCACTGCTAAAAAGGTAACCTTATTCTTAAAAAAAAAAACATTTCTTTAGCAGGTGATAGTTTACGCAACTGTATACAAATTGTTTAATTTCATACCTCACTGATGCGCATATAAACGCCACGATGATTTTGTCCGATGTCAAAGTAAAAGTTTTTATTATCCACTTTCATGTGACGTTCTTCGGGTAAATCGCCCTTAAATCTGAAATATAATATTGAGAAAAAGATTAATTGGCTAAATGATGATGACTATATTCGTTCCTTTTGAATAAACTTCTTCAAATCAGGCTTTTGTCTTAACAATTTCGTTTTAATTTATAGAATTTATATAATTTAATTTTAATGTGAACTTTGTTTACTTAATTAAATTAATTCACTTTATTGTTTACATCTTTTTTTTAATACTTTACCCGCCATCATTAGCGCCAAATTCCTCCAATAAATCAGTCAACGCATCCCGAAATTCAATCATGCCCTGGGCAGGCAATGCAATCTGAGATCTGGGCCCGCCCCTTGTTATTGTTTGCGAAACCTAAAAATGAATTCATTAATATTAAAAATAAATACAATTGCGAAACTAATACAAATCAATGTTTAACTTGGTAAGTTGAACGATTAGATTAAATTTGGAAGACGATTCTTCTTAAAACTAGTATGAAAAATAACATTTTATTCAACGTTTTCAACCTATTTAATTTAAATTAAAATGAAAATAAAAAAAATAACAATAATTATTTGAGCCAGAAAATTATCTAAAAAATAAAAATAGCGTTTTTCAAAAGTACACTTTAATTAATTATGAAAATTAGAAATAAATGAACGAGATTTAAAGTGCTATTCTTTTTAAAAATATATATAAATATATTAAAAACAAATAATATTTTGTTTGCATTCACACATTAATATTTTGTTTGCAACTGTAATAATATATATATAATATTTACCCGAAGGAATCGGCCGCGCGTATTTTCCTTCAAGTCCAAATAATATCGTCTATTGTCCTTCATCATCATCTCTGATTTTAATTTACCATCTTCCGGCAAATTGTCTGTATTTGGTGGCCCTGCGTGTATATTTATTTTTGTTTTTTTTTTTAATTTTTTTTTATTATTAAAAAATACAAATATGTTTAACTGCGTACCTAAAGAAGCATAATAGTCACTAAATGATGATAAATGGTCGCGAAACTCGGCCGCTGTCGAAAGCGCTAAATATATTTGACTTCGTCGCCCATCGGCTCCAATCTGAAATTTAGCATTTTATTTAATAAATTAACATATGAATACGAAACATAACACCACCAGAAATAATTAACGTCGTCAATATAGCTCAAAGTCTTAATTGATAAATCCTTTCAATTTCCAGTGTTAATTTGGTTAATTTCACCAAAATTCAACAAAATCATTATTTTAATATAAACACCCCCAGAAATATGTATATATTAATATTTTTTTTCTTAAATTTTATTTGTACTTTAATTTGAACTATTTTTCCTTTTTGACTTTAGTTCAATTAGACATTAAATAATTGAAGTTAGTAAATAAATATTAAAACAGTGTTTAATTTTAATAAATCAATTGTTATTTTTAAAAAATGATTATTTATTTAATTATTAATTTTAATTACATTTTCTTTTTAATATAATATCGTCTATGGGCAAATAATCCGAAAACAGCTCTAAACAATTATTAAAATCTGTTAAAAAACAAGAGAGAAGTCGGGTGTAACCGTCTGCGAAATATTTTGATACCATACATAATAAAAGGTGATAACAGGTAGCACAGAACAAGATGTAGCCAAGAAATGCTGCCCTAGTTTACTTTTTAAATTGCGACAGATAAAACGTTTCTTCGAAGTTTGGTAACTCTAGGTCTTAAATTACGGGATATGAGATTTTCGAAATTTCGTGGTTGAGAGTGGGCGTGGTTGAAAAATGTTTGGAATACGATCTTAGTAATCTACATTCCAAGTTTGGTGACTGTAGCTTTTAAATATCGGGCTTTTATCGGTTTTAGGAGCGGGAGTGGGTGTGGTTCGAAACATTTTTTTCGGGGTTTTTTTTTTACTAACAATATACCTTTTGAAATTTGGTGACGCTAGCTTTTAAATTGTGTACGAAATATAGTCTTATCGATTTATTCAAATAGGTGTATCGGTTTAGTAAGGCTTAGTGGGCGTGAATCGATCTCTTAAGGAAGTTACCAGGAACATAGGTTCATAACTTGGTGACTCTAGCTTATAAATTGTGGAAGATATGCGGATTTCAGATTTCTAAGGCGGCGGGTGTGGGCGTGGTCTGAAAATGTAAATGCCGGTCCTTGGAGAAGTTACCAGAAAGTTACGTTTCAAGCTCACTCTATCTTCATATTGTGGGACATATGCGGATTTATCGATTCACACGTTCCGAAATATCGGCTTTGGCGATTAAGTGCGCATGAGTGGACTTGGCCATACAAATTTGTTATCGGTTTTTAAGGGCTACCAATAACATACATAGCAAATTGGACGGCTCTAACTCAAAGACTGCGGAAGATATAGTCAATTTAATTTTTAGGTGCGTGGGCCTGCGGCAGAGAAGGGGAGCGTGGTATATGCCGATCCTTGAGAGACATCGCCAACTACCTATCAACCAAGTTTAATGACTTGATCCTTAAAATTATGGGAGATATGTGACTTTATCGATTTGCGAATATCGATTTTATCGATTTTCAAGCCCCCTAGGGGACTTACCACTCCAATTTTTACTTTTTGTCTCACGAGGGCATAGACCACCTATGTTCCAAGTTTCTAGTCCCTATCTTTAAGGTTATCGATAAAAGTTGCGTTCATTCAGACAGACGGACATTGCACAAAACCAATATACTATGTCATCTTCGGTATCAAAGTATAAGAAAGGAAAAGTAAACCAAATATTTCAGATAACTGGGATAAGTTTTCAACATTTGAAAGTGCAAAATTGACGAACAAATTCATTTAAGAACGGTTTATGAAAAATATAAATATGAAGTAAATAAAAATATATAACTGAAATAATACATTTAAATCCTACTGAAAGTCATCACGCAGCCTGGTACAACTATTTGTGTGTGGGCCCCCATTAAAAATAATATCGAAAGTCGAATTAATAATGACAATGTTAATTTAATAGTGACTTGAAAGGCTCGACTACATTTATATATTTATTTATATTTACCTCAGCCACTTTAATAAATCGTCCGCGGCGATTTTGCTTTACGTCCAAGTAAAAACGTTTTGATTGTATTTGGAGCATTTTTGTAGCCAACTCCTGTTCATTGACATTGCCAGCTGCATATAAAAAATTAACATAAAATATATACTTATGTTGGTAATAAATAAAACAAAAAATGTAAACTATCATTTTTAAGGCGAATCCAATTGCCATCAAATGTTTTTCAATTAAACGGCAATAATTACGTTAAAATATGGTTATACCTTTGCCAGATGATTCGAACTCGTTTCTGCTTGAAGAACCTTCCATATTACTTGCATTGTACTCTGAAAAAAAATGCATTCAACAAAATTTAATAATATAAATAAGTTAAATATGTTTTGATCATAATATAATATGATTATAATATATATAAGACATTTTTAATCTTGCACTTCATAAAAAAAATAGTAAATTTATCAATTATAAGCTCCTTATAGAAGACACATTTACATGACCAAAGAGGATATATAGAAGAACAAAAAACCATTTACATGGGCAAAGTAGGCGTAATAAATTTGTCGTGTAGTTAGGTCTTGCGATCTCTTCCAACCTATGGGCTCTTTATAAGAATAAGACTCATTTACAAGAACAAAGTGCTTATAAATGCATCACCCATTTACACGGCATAATATAATACGAATTAAATCGTGTAAATGGGTTTTTGCACCACATGCATAACAAATTGGTCGTGAAAATGTACCTCGCATCTCACAAAATACTTTAATATGAAATTAATGTTTTATAAGAATCAGACCCATTTGCATTAAGTGCTTATAAAATGCAAAAAAAACATTTACACGGCATAATATAATCCCAAAAGTGTAGTCGTGTAAATGGATCTTTGCAACCACATTATTTTTTTTATTATCCAACTAAACACTTACTTGATCCTGAGATACCGTCGTCCCCGCTGCCAAGATCAGACATGTCGATGCTAACGCGAAGTACTGTTGTGTTCTTATTTTTTTTAGATTATGATCTCTATTTTTTTTGTTTGTTGTAATTCTGTTGCTGCTGCTGCTTCTTCTTCTGCTGCTTCTGCCTGCACCGCTACTGACAACAGTGTAAACCCAACGTTTCGGCCGGACCACAGCTCTGCACTCTTCTTTTTCTGTCAGCTGAATATGTTATTGTAAATAAAAGGAAAAACGAAGAAAGTGAAGAACAGTTAGGGTTTTAGGTACATATATGTATGCATTTACACACACATACAAGCATAAATAAGTATATGAGATTTTTTTTTTTATTGAACTCTGCAAAAAACCTTGAACGCTATGCACACTCACATATACACACATATATATATATATATATATATATATATAAATATATATTAATATCATATGTATGAAAATACACACACACCCATTGCTAGGGCACATATGATGTTTGGTTTATGTAATTTTATTCACATTCTGCTAACTCAACTGAAATGTTAATTTAACAGTGCTGCTACTGCTTTTAAAAAATTTATTGGCTGGTATTGACATATATAAATATATTCCTGCACACACACACATATGCCCATGAAATTACACACACACACAACATTCAGCAGAACCACATTCAATTTTCTTTGATTTAGATTTTTAGTTAATCAATTTGCGCATATTTTTTGCACTTTGCCTTTAGGTTCGAGTGAATTCATTTGAATAATAAATTATGTTAGAATTTGCAAATAAAAGAGTTACACACACAAATACACCTACACGCATACACAGTGTGACGACGACGCTCTGTTCAAAATGACACTTTTGCACTTTCCATATCGATATATAAATTACTCATCGTCAGCTGGTGATTTCGTGATTTGAGAAAAAAATTGGACGTGAAAATTATGTTGTAAGATACATTATTTATTTATTATATATATTTGCATATATTATTGAAATATGCAACACGCTATTTTACACTAATAAATGGTTTATCGATTTCTCGTTCAAGCCACAAAACAATACTCATCAAGTGGAACGCATGTGATTTTATAATGAATGTAAAACGCTGATATGGTGTTATGGTCGTTAGAGACATCGATAGGTTAGGGGTATCGAATGGAGGGCCATCTACAGGAAGAGAAAAGAAAAAGAAAAGAGATTATAAAAGAGCCGCATGCGCATGTGCATGAGAAAGATTTGAATAAAAAAATGTGAATAAATTAATTCTAAATAAATTATGAACAAATTATATTTAAAAGTAAAATTAATCGGATCGCCGGGGACAACTGGAACAAAGAACCAGGAAGTGGAATCCAGGAAACCCTGAGACGACGCGGTTCATGCTAAAATACCAGTGAGTTTAAACCCGCCGAGTTGCGGCGAATTGGGTAGACACAGCTGATCGGCTCTAACCATAAAAGCATTAGTGATGAACAAGGCCTGCGCTTGTGATGCTCATTTGGTCCATCAGTGATGCACACTTTTGCAGCCAAAAATAAAAAAAAAGAATAATCCTGAATGTATTGTAAACTTTAAAAATTAAGTAGATAATAATTTATTTACTACATATATAAGAGAATTTAGTGTTGGCCAACAAAGTATAAAGAATCACTCTGTACAGTTATTAACTAAGTATATATTGTGGGTAAAAAAAAATAAACATAATTTGTGAATTAAACAGTCTAAAATGAGTGAAGATGGTTTGGTTAATTAAAATGATCGGCTGAGATGAGGGCTTAACAAACAAGCGAGAATGGAATAAGTGTGTAAGGGAACTCCTCCAGGAAAGTACTTCTCATCAAGTCGGAATGCGTGGCCGAGAAGATGTAGGGGGCTCCTCATCATCAACGCAGCAAACCAGAAGCAAAGTCGAGCTGCCCAGTGAACTGAAGTCGACTATTAATGTAGCGATAGGCCAAGCGCACGAGACTTACAGAGCATCGCTCCAGAATGTTAAGTTTTATGCAGGAAATATGGGAAGTGAAAGTGGAAATATGAAGAAGGGATTCGAGTTCACAAGAAGCAAGAGAGGCGAGGTAAATGGGCGTTGGAATCCGACCAAAAGAAACGAGCCGAAGAACAACAAGTTTCCGTATCGTGCTAGATGTGACAAAAGGGTAGAGATAATGTAGTTGCCGACATGATCTCTCGTCCTTTCGATGCAGAGGAAGCTAATTTCTTTCAGTTCGAAACTACCGCCTTTAAGGAAGCGATATGCCTAGATCGTGTCAAGCTGGCACAGGAGAACGTGGAAAAGTTTCCTGATTTGCATGTGGAGGATAGACTATTGTTTAAAAAAACACTATTTAGTCAGCCACATATGGAAGAGTTCCATTGGAAACTATGGAAACTACGGATTCCAGAAGCGATAGCGAACACCCTAATTAAAGAGGTACGCGAGATAGATGCTACGGATCACAATCCAGGGGGCGGCTTGAAGCGCTATGCACAACAGCACTGGAACCTCGCCATAATTTGGTCTGTTTGGACAGCATATGCTTACAAGCGTAAAGAATTACAAACTCGCTAGCAAACTAGGAGCCTTAACGGATGCCGATGTCTAACATGTTTCCACGCAAGACCAGCAACAAACACACCAGCAAGAAGTCCAGATGAATCTGCACAGCCCATATGAGAGAGCGGCTAAGAATTAAACAGGATTGAAGTATTCGAGGCAAAGGACTTGAAACAAAAGCCCGGCTAGCTCAGTTAGTAAAGTATGAGACTCTTAATCTCTGAAATTAACTTCGAAAACATAGTGTAGACACATCGATAGGTTATCGAATGGAGGGCCATCTTCCGGAAGAAGAGAAAAAGAAAAAGAAAAGGGGGAAAAAATGTAAAATTAATCCTAAAAAAAATTATGAGTTAATTACATTTAAAAGTTAAATTAAGTAAATAACGAAAACAAAAAAAAAAAGCAAACCGGCGGCAGCAACAGGCGTAGTTATCCACCGCTGCCACCAAGGAGGAGATCGCCGGGGAGAACTGGAACCAAGAACCAGGACCCAGGGAATTCCTCCAGTGAATTAGACGAGGGATCAAGGGAGGAACACGCAGGCTGTACAACATCCACACAGCCAACACAGTAGCGAGCGGACTTGTTTGATGGAAATATTTATATTTTTATTTATGAAAAAATTGCTAACTTGCCGCCTTATATATCGCGGTCGAACCACCCCTGAGCCGATAGCTATCCGGCTGAGCGATTTATTGGTGCATTCGATAGGCAAGTCATAACATGGGGTATATACAAAAATACATGTAGTTAAATATGAATAAAATATATATTGAAGCCACACATAAAATAAATAATTAATATTCATATACTGATATATATATAACATTCATGAGCAACTTAAAGCGAAATTCTCCAAGCAAACGATCAAATAACATCCACATTGTTAACTTATTGTCAATCCGCATGGATTTTGTAAAATTCAATTTCAGGCTGCGCTCGAGCGCTGACCATTATAAAATATATTTAATATATATATATATAGTGCTAAAAGTGGAATGAAAACAATGCAAAAACGATTAATTACTCAAAATTATGACAGCGAATAATTGAAACAGCTGTTTCAGTGCTGCTAATTATAATTGTCTGCCCGCAACCCTTAAATTACCGGCGACAATTCAGCTGAGTTACAAGCCCAGTTTGATTGCAAGTCGCAAAAAAATCGACCGATATCAAATATAAATTGCTTCTAACAGTGTGACCAGCATAGGCCAGATGTGAAATGGGCAAATGATTTTTACTCAATATAAAATATCTAAATAATAAAATATTGCATTTTAAGACAATTTAAATTATTAACATGCAGTATAAATATATCTTATTTATTTCTGATCTGTTTTTTTTTAAATGGTTCATTTTTATTCGTGTCTCATTTGCTTATAGTATTTTTTTTTTGTATTTCTTATCACTGGTCGGATGCAACGTATTTAACATAACTGTTAAGTGCATCAATTTATTTCAAGCTCTGTTCACATTATTCAGATTGGGAATGTTAAACGACTGTAAAAAAGAATCTACAGCCCAACCGTACGGTCGTGTGCCGCGGACGCCTTTCTGTCAAAATATATATATATATATATATATATATATATATATATATATATATATATAAATAAATTTATTTGTATATGTTTATGTAGATAGATAGATATATATATATATATATATATATAAATATATATATATGTAGTGGATGCGTGGAATGTATTTATTTTTTTGCGGTAGTCGTTTGGTTCGCGTTCGCTGCACACAAAAAAGAAAAACACGCCAGCTTTTGGTAAAATAAAACATATAAAATATATATTTACAATTAAATACAAAAAAAGTATTTTCGTGAGTGTTTGTGTTGCTCAAAAAGATAAATGCTGTTGTGTAACAAATATCGCAAAAAAAAAAAATATATATAAAAATATATGTATGTAAAAATAAAATACATTTAATGTAAAGCGGAAACAAAAAAATTTTTGAATTTGCCGCCCAAGGTGTGAGTGCCCTACAAATAAACATACACACTCGCAGACATATTATAGTGTATGTTATTTATATTGTGTGTGGATTGTATATAATATGTCTGCGAGATTTGTGATACACACACACACATACATATGCACTGCATGGACAATGTTTCCACACACGAACGCACACACATACATATTTTTCGTGTGTATGCATTGCAAAAGTATTTGTATTTGTATTGGTGTTGCTAAAATGCTGCGAAGAAGAAGCAGCTGAGCTAAAAACGACAAAACACAAATTATAAAAATACATAGTATGCGTGTTTGTGTGTGCCAATAGAATCTTATTTTCGTATTCCTCTTTCTGGTGCTCTTCGGTGCTCTCATACAAAAAACCATTGTTCACACATGCACACTCACACACACATACAAATGTATTTGGTATACGCATGCATATATTTAGTTACACGCTTGTACGTATGTGCATATGCATGTGTGCATACCTACACATGTATATATATTGTATTGTAAGTGCATACCATCACACACACACGTGTACATATTTATATGTATTTGTTGTGCGCCGAAATTTGTTACGAAAACAAATTATTTTAAATTAAACTCTTTGAGTGCTTTGCTTGGGGCTGTGTGTATGTGTGTGTGTATTAATGTGCATCGAAACTTGTCAGTCGGCTTGTTTTTTTTATTTATTTGTTTTTATTAGTTTAATGTCGACACAGAAAAAATTACAAAAAAAACTAGTAATTAAATTAAATTAAATTATAAATATGTACATATTTCAATATAATTAAAATTACACTAATACTTAATAAAACTTATTAATTTATTTAATTCCGACACAGAGAAATACAGAAACTAGCCAATAAATTTTGTAAATTTTAAAAAAGTAAAAATAAGTAATTAATGGAATAAGAAATATTTACAACACTATTGAGGCGTATTTAAATTAAATTGGGCAAAACCCAAAAAAAATGTGTAGCTCTTATGTTTCTCAGAACCGGCGTTGATCGGATATTATTAATAAAATAAATAATGTATATATATAATAATATTGGACACTGTAGACTAAGAAGTCACCTAACTAAACTAGGTATATATAGTAGCGATCTGTGCAGGTTTCGTGAAAGAGATGCACATCATAGCATCTTAACTAGAAGACGCAACATCCTAGGGTTGCATGTTCTGAATTTTAGAGACATAGAAGACCTCAACCCAAAAAGATCAAATAGGTCCCGGTGCAATTCCCCCTGATAATAGTATAATAATATTTATATAATCTCGAATTTACTAAAAAAAAAATTAAATTTAAATTTAAAATTTATCCTAATTATTCTTTGAAGTTGCAGATTTATAGATAACTTATATAAAATTCTCCGTTTTATTAAAGGTTAAAAAAAAAGTTTATTATACGCGTTGAAATTTTATTTGAAGGAAACCCAATACTTTGTTTCGGAGTCTGTGAGTTAATTTTAAAATAAATTATTTTTGTATAAATTTTCTTGTCGATCCTTGTCGACGTTTTTCAATAGCGTATTCTATTAAAAAAAAAAAAAAATTATGAAATAAAAAATACAATTAAATATTACATTTAATTTTGATTTTGTAATTTTTTGCGTCGAATAATATTAGACGACATTAAATAAGTAAATACAAATAGTAAAGTATTCGTTTTCTATGTATTTCGAATATAATTTCTTTTTCGCTGGATCAAACGACATTTTCGACCAACTTGTGGAGAGTATAAATTTGTACGCGCAAACAAATACATTCATTGGTACAGATTAAGCCCTGCTTACACTTCGAGAAATGTATCGATCAGGAACAACTCCATTTAAAAAAAAATGGTTTAAAAAAGATTTTGTAATTATTGCAGCGCTCTGTTAAGCTGGGAGATTTTTTAACAGCTGTTCAAAGGTGTCAAAATAATTATTTATTTCATATTTGCATTGAATTGTGAAAGAAGTATTATTTTAAAAATGCGTGCATATTATTACATTTAATAAATAAATAAATCGTAAATTGTGAGATAAAAATTATTTTAATCTTTAAGAAAAAAACACATAAATCGAGTAAACTCATCTCGCTGTGTGAAAACAAAGTAAAAATACTGCTTGCAAGCAGTATATTTCCATATATCCGACGACAAAATAACAAACTTAAACTGGTTTGAAACTCTTCGAAAGTGGTTTTCCCATGAAATAAATTTACCAACACACATGCAAACATATGTAAATATATGTATTTATATATGTGTGTTGTGCACGTGTATATACACACACACATGCATTTACTTGTTCTGGAACTTGTAATTGTTGATTTGTCTGTGATTTGCAAACATTATATATATATATATATATATATATATATATATATACATATATATTAATATGTGCGTACGTATATAAACAAACCCAAATTTGGATTTGTATTTGTGTGTGTGTGTGTATGTGTATGTGTATTGAACATTTGTTAGCAAATTAACCGGTTGGGGCTGCATATATACTTATATATATACATGTGTGGGTGTGTATAGCGAATGTGCTTTTTATACCCTGTACACAATAAATGCGTAGAGGCGTCAAATCGGCAAAAAATGCATCAAATTTGTGTGCGAAAATAGCAGCAATACTCTTCATCCTTCTCTTTTTGTGTGCGAGTTGGCAATCGGTTTTCAATGTGTTCGCTTTTGGACCTTTCGTAAAGTGTGGTGTCTTTATTTTTTTTTTGTAACCACAGTCCGCAAAATGAGTGGTGCAAATCTAAAATAGGGTATCATTGTCTCAACGGGCACGCATTTAAAAATAGGTTTCAACGAGATCATATCACAGTGCACAGGCGGCTGTTCGAACAAGCAAATTCGGATGTCAAGACTAGACAATGTCGTTGGAAAACAGATTTGCAGTAGGTTTGAGATAGATTGGGTTGGTTTCCTCCCCATGAGTTTAACTTTCGATTAGTTTTGTGGCAGCCGACTAATAAACTTTTCATTAACGCATATTTTAAGAATTCAAGCGAAAGAATCTTCTTTCATATTTGTACTGCCTGCTTAGTGGCAACCAGCATTCATTTGTATATAAATCTAAAAATATAAGAACTTAGCTCTTCTGCGAAGGGCCACCTTGGCTGTAAGCTGAACTTAAATTGGTATGATAAGCATGCAACAAACAAGCAAAATTACGAGATTTTAGGTAAAATGAAACATGCAATTTTCAAAGGTAAATATACATAATAATTTTTTGTTAAATTTATTAATAATTATATATATATAATTAATTAAATGTTATTTTTGAAATTAAAATATTACAAATAATAATTAATTATTTGTTTTTTACCTAATTAATAAGATTTGCAATCAAAACTTAAGGCAATGGGATCAGTTCTTGTATATTTCTGTTATATTTGATTTAAACTTGGTTCTGGTAGCTGATCGAATAAGGTTAAGATTTGGGAACCTCTTGAATCGAACATAAACAGCTGACGTTCATTGAATTCGAATATTATCGAACCATACCGGCTTAATTACAGGGTGCATAACAGTTCATGATCGTTTTCAAGAGTTCTCGTTATGCTTGTTTCAATGCTGTTATTTTCATAAGCGAGCAAAACTTAAGAGTTCATGTTAAGCAGCGCTTAATTTGGCAAAATTAATAGCAAATAAATAAAAAAAAATTAATAAAATAGCAGATCTGTGACATTCACATAACTTATGTATATTTATTGTTTTGAGCGTCAACTGTGAGAGCTTTTTTCCCGACTTCCTACCTAATTTGAATTCCATTACAAATAAATAAAAATGAATCAAATAAAAATGCTCGACGATGAACTACCCTGTACCTGTATTATTTATATTTATATATATATATAGAGAAAATGAGAATACGTTTTGGGATTTTGAATTTATTAATGTGTGTTATATTTTATTATTATTTTATATCTATTGAATAACTTTAAATTGTTGATGAAATTTTTATAAAGTATTAATTTTTTATTTCTTTTATCGATAAAAATGAGCATTCGGACTTAACTTTAGTAGGGATGTTTTAAAAATTGAATGGGGACAGCAGTTGCAAGAGCGAGTTTTGACTTTATTAAAATGAACCGATCTGAGACTTCAACAGCTTTTTTATTAACAGTGTATATAATGTAAATATAAATATATATGTGTTTAGATACATACATATATAGAGGCGGCTTGTTGCTGGTCACATAATATTAACATTAACGAATCGTTGGGGAATCTTTTGTGCACTTCTCTCCCTCTCTCTCTCTCTCTCTCTCTCTCTCTCTCTCTCCCCTCTCTTTCTCTCTCCCTCTCTCTTTCCCTCTCTCTTTCTCTCTCTCTCTCTTTCCCTCTCTCTCTCCCTCTCTCTCTCTCACACTCACATACAGCAAATCAAAAACAGCAGCAAAATTTTTAAGTGCAAATATTTCAACTACATAGAGACATTTGTAGTAATGTATGTGTGCCTGAGTGTGTGTATGCATGTGTGTATGTGTGTATATGCAGACACTTTTGACTCTCACGCCAAGCAGAAACAGACAGCAGAGGGAAAAAGAGAGAGAGAGCGTGCTAGTAGCAGAGGAGCAAAAGCGTCGTTATCCATTGGGCCTCTAATTTCTTTTTGTACCATTAACAACAACCACATCTGCAAAGTCAAATCTTTTTAGTATAGTCAAAATGTTAACTTTTTATTAATTCCGCACAGTTTGAAAATAATTTTTAATTGCATTATGATGCGTTTTTTAAATTACGATTATATCTGATGCTTTTTATTTGAATAAATAATACTTAAAATTTGTGCTCATTAAATTATGATGATATCTAATTAATAAATAATTTTAATTTAATGTTTAATATTTTTAGTTATGTTACAATAATATTATAATATGTATTTAATCTTTAACTATAAATTTGCTTAAATATGCTATTATTGCTACTCTTTTTATTTCATATATAAAAAAATAATCAAATAATATTTCGAATTTAAATTAAAAATTTTTTTATTTCCCATAAACTATTAATTTATATTTTAATTCAACATTTATTGTAATTGTATTTAATTATCACATTTATTTAAAACTAATCATTTTGCAATTATCGAATTTCTATTTTTAATTTTTATGCTCTTTAAATTATAAAAATAAATAAAAATTATTTCAAATTTATTGTTTTCAAATTATGTTTATAAATAAATAAATTTTTTCTAATATTTATGTTTTAAAAATTTGTATTATGAGTTTATCTATTTAGTTTTTATTTGGATTAAATTGTTTTTGATTTCTTTCTATTATATTTCTTATATTATTAATTACATTTTCTTTTATTATATTTTAAGTTGTAATTATATTTATTTTTATTCAATTTACTTTATTTTTCTTAATAATTTTCTTATATTGTTTTATACCTATTTTTATTATTTCTTTATTATTTATTTTACTTTTTTATGTTAAGTAATAAGCCTACATAGATACATCTTCATATTTAAGCTTGTACATATGTTGGGTAGTGTTGTAATACACTCGGTTTGACTCTGACGCTCAGTGTGCGCTAAATTACGATGCAAATATTTTTTTTTGCCTTCGATTTGGTGTGTTTTTAGCATTGTTGCAGCTGCTGCTCTGTTGCTGCTGATGCCTCTGTTGCTGGCTGCCTCTGCTGCTGCTGTTGTTGTTGATGGTTCTGTACTTTTTGGCTCTTGTCGTCATCTGACTCAATTTTGCTCATCGCTTTTTGTGTGTTTCATTCGTGACAACGAGTACACACACACCCATACATATATATGCATTTACATGTGTAAGCATACACACACACACACATGCACACATATATTTTTGTCTGCCCAAATGCATACATAAGTTTGTATGTGAATACATAACTTATATGTGTATCAAGAAGTATTTCTTGTAATGCTAGGCTTTTTTTTTGGAAAACGTTATATGTCAAATAAATTTTGTTGCTCGCTTCTGAAACCCTCTTCCAGCAGTCAAATCGTTTTTATTTGAATTATTGCCAAAATTTACTAAATATTTAAAAACATTTATTTGCATATATATATTAATATTGTTCAATAAATGTGTTTAAATTCTGTAGAAATTTTCAGCTTGATCAGCTCCTCGATTGGACTTCTTCCAATAGATTTAATTCCTTTCAGTTTTTAAGGAAGTAGTTCAGTCGTGCCAAACGATCGATTCGATCATTTAATTCGTTTCTGTACGATTAGCAATCCTTCGAGTTTGATTACACTTCGGAGCATCGACTACGTATCATTCGTGTTGTTTTTATTGTTTGTCGAATATCGTCTTAACTTAAAACACATTTCAAAATTAAATTACTTTATTTATTCAATTAAATTAAAATTTATTTATTTATTTATTATTATTTTATTTATATTATTTATTTATTTATTTAAAAGTTTTATTTATTTATTAAAAGTTTTTAATTTATTCCTTTAAAATTGAACGCTTTTAAAAATTCAAATATTTTATTTACTAAATTAAATTAATACGTATTTATAAAACCAAAACACATTACAATATTAAAATACTTAATTTATTAAATTTAATTTAAATCGATTTATTTTATTCTTATTATATCACTTATAAATATTCTTTTAATTTAAAACACATTTCAAAATCAAAATATTTTCTTTAATTGAATTCAAACTTATTTACTAAAATAATAGACTTTAAATTGCAATGCTTTACTTAAAAAAAAAAAAATTATTAAATTAAATGAGTTGCAAACGATCAAAGTGAGCCAGGCCAAGTAAAGCTCAAAATGAGCAGGAAACGGTTCAAAGAATAGAAAAAGCACGAAGTGAACTGAAAGCACCAAAAAACTGAATCAAATAACTTCAATTGAACTTAAAAAAAAGATGGTGATTTTTCGGCTCTGCGGGAAAATATCTTTTAATCAGGAAATATTTTACATAGATAAAAAATAGCAGTGGATTTTAAAATGTAAATGAGTAAGATGTATATGAATAAATGTAAGTGTATATATTATATATATGGGTATACACACACATATATTAAACACTCGCATTTTAATTATGTGTTAAATATATATATATACACACATACATATAACAGTAAATAGCCAGTACAATATACAATACAAGCACTGCACGCACATACACACATACACACGCACATACACACACACACACACATACACACACACACACACACACACACACACATTCAAATAACTATGCTCAAAATGGCAGCAAGCAAAGTCTGCAATAGCAATAAGAACAACTAACGGCAGATAACGCAGTGGGCATGTGTACAAAAACTAATGCACTTGCCTGTACAACTGATACCCCCATTCAGTCCCTCTCTCTTCAACAACATTTGCATTCAGGTACATATGTACCTATGCATGTGTTTAGGTACATATGTACGAGCATTCATTGTTTGCGTGTGTGTGTGTATGTGTGCATTATGTACCATGTGGGTTCAGAGAAATCTGCAAAATTGTCTGTCTCTTTGTATTTGTGTTGGCGTTCGTTGCTTAACCCACCCTCTCTTGCACCCTTCTGCCATCACGTTCCTTCGCTCTACATCTACAAATATGTTTGAACGTGTATGTGTGTATGTGCATATGTATGTAAACTGTTATGTATAAATAACATTTGCATATGTAAATGTATGTGAAGTTAAATTGACAAAAATGTTTAAAAATCTATGAAAATTGTTTGGTCAACAGCTTTTTGTTGATTTACAAAATAACCATTTGTAAAATAGGTATCTACGTTCATTTAAATTTCAAATAGTAATAAACTAAAAATAATACCACAAAGTATCTTGAATATTATTTTTGACGGTATAAAATCCATCTATATGAATAAAGAAATAAATACATAACGATAAAGAAACTGGTAAAATTCATCCTAAGTATTGATTTTGCTGCACTAATAAAAATCATAGTTTACGATTTCATGGGCTCCTCTGCCTCTAAAGCTCAAATAACATTACAGGTCTCTGCAATTTAGAAATGAATTTTTCTAAAAATTAGAGTTTGGATTTCTAATTTTTAAAAATGTTCTTATAATAGAAAATATTTCTTAGAAATATAAGAAATCATATTTTTGGGATTTACTATTTTATTTATGTAAATAATGCAAATAGTAAATTATTTTAAAAAAAATATATATAAAATTAATTATAGTGACATCATCAAACTGTTTACAAAATTCACACACCACCCCAAAAAAAAAAGAAGAAAGTCGTAAGCTTTTTAATACCTTTTACTTATTAAATAAAGTTTTTCACTTTTTTTAATACACAAACAGGGCTTCAGACTGTGTGTTAAAATGCTAAAACTGCGATAGTTTTTACATTGACCGCAGTACTTTTTACACGTGATTTAATATGGAATTTTATTGTAAATAAATAGTTTAATTTGTAACATTTAAAGAATAATAAATACTTTAATTCTTAAATGTGATAAAAAAAATTAATTGAATAATTATAAAAAATGTTTTAATAATTATAATTACTTAATATATTATAATTATAATTATAATCAATTGCATTTGGTAAACATTGAATTTATTTACAATAATAAATGCTTTGATTTTGACGTGTGATAAGAACTTACATAATTTTAATTCTTGTGATAAAAATATAGAATTTTCCTAATTCATTTATTTCTTAATTTACAGACTAGGCGCGTCATATTGTAATACTCAAATAAAAATATAATATACAAAAAGACGAACAGGCAAATTGATAAATTAAGATTGTTAAGAAAATTAAGTTAAAATCAACGAGGGAAATATTTTAAAATAAATCGGGCCTAATTGAATGGGGAGATGCAATTGGAAGGTGTTTGGCAAGAGAACAACCCGCTCAAAACTAGTTCCTTCTTCACATATACAACAATAAAACTAAGAATATTATTATTATTAACACCGCAGCAATATTGTGCAATAATAATTGACGAGAGTCAAAAACAAAAACTACAACTACACCAAAAAAGCAAATTGGCATTATTCACAATAATAATAGTAATCAAACTAAATACTGTGATGGCTTCAACGACACCCGCGTCAAAAATTGATAGCGTTGACAACGAGTCAAGTGATAATAATAAAAATAGCAATAATCAGCAAAAACAACAACAGCCATTTAATAATAAAAAGTCGCACGAAAACTATGAAGATGAAAATGCCGCTGAGAAAACAACTTTAGATTGCAAACGCAGCAAATTGGAAAAGGCGGAAATTAAGGAGCGTTGCGAGAATGTTGAAGCGGAGGAGGATGATGTTGATGAGGGGGGTGTGGTTGGGGATGGGGATGAGGATGAGGATCAGGCTGAGCTGGAGTCCGAAGACATAAAAAAATCGGTTGGCGCCGAAAATAAATCCTTTTGTGAGCTAAAAAAAACAGATGCAAATAAAGCAGATTCCGAAATAAATAAGTATCTAGCCTCAACAATAGATCCCTCGAAATCAGACGGTTATATACCCAATAAATATATAACAGATCGGGCTAAGGAAGATGATTTTTTAGCTAATAAATATATAGCACCGGAACAGGCGCTAGTCACGCGAGTCGAACTAGTTGTGCCAGCACCAACAACAATGGATGCCATCATGATGCCAACAGCAACATCAGCATCAGCAACATATTTATTTAATTCGTCTCCCAGTGCTAAAAACAATGGTTGTGAAACAGACTCCGCCTCCAACAACAACGGCAATTTGAGTGTAAGAATTCCTACTAACTTAACATTGACAACATCAGCAACAACAACAGCTGCAACAGCAACAGGTGATATTTTGACAACAATAACAACAACAACAGCTGCTGAGAGACGAACAGCAATTTGGGCACCGCATGGCGAATATAAAGATGATAATGCCACAGATATCGAGAAGAACGATGACCAATCGAATCAGCAACAACAGCAGCAGCAGGAACATTTGCAGGCAACACATCCTAATGAACTCTTGTTGCACATAGAAAAAGAAAATTCTGCTACTGCAGCATCAACTAATTTTGAGCAATTGCTGCCACTGGAAGAGCAACATCAGGCGAACTTTAGTCAGCAACAGCCAACAGATATTCATCAGCAGCAGCAACATAGTATCTATGTACATATGTTGCAACAGCAGCACCATCAGCAGCAGCAACATCAGCAGCAGCATCCAGAGGAGCAGCATCAGCAACTCCAGCAACATCCACTTGCACTTCAACAGCAACAACCCCAGCTACATCCACACCAGCAACATCCCCACCACCAGCAACATCAACAACCGCTTCACCAACCCCATCTGCAACCGCATCTCCTTCAGGACAGTCTGCTTGATCAGCAGCGACAACAGTCAATTCACTATGCCAACTACAGCCATCAGCATTACGCACACGAGCAACTCTTTGCCATACACCAGCAACAGCAACTGCAACAACAAGAGCAACAGCAACAGCAACAGCTGCAACAGCAACAGCTGCAACAGCAACAGCTGCAACAGCAACAGCTGCAACAACAACAGCTGCAACAGCAACAGCTTCAACAGCAACAGCTGCAACAGCAACAGCTGCAACAGCAACAACACCTTCAACAACAGCAACATCTTCAACAACAGCATCCAGAACATCTACTGCAACAGCAGCAACATCCACATCAACAGCAGCAGCAACAACATCCACTTCAACAACAGCAGCAACAACATCCACTTCAACAACAGCATCCACAACAGACACGTCTGTTGCAACAGCGCCATCTAGATTACCATTTACAGCAACACCCCATTCAGCAGCTTGGCCCACATCCACATCAACAGATGCAGGAGGCCTATCATGATCTGATGATGGATGAATTTCATGAGGATCCCTGCTCGGCGTACAAGTTGTGAGTAACGTATGATGCATTTGCTACAAGCAGTTGTTGCCGTTAAAATTCAATTGAACAAACTTTTCTTTTTGATTCTGCTTTTTCAAGTTTGTGTCGATCGATATCGATGTTATGTAGAGAGTGCAATTCTGTTACTTTAGAGATTTTATAGAGATGTTGTGTTAAACCTGTTATGTTTCAGATGTTTTGTTAAATTTTTAGTACTACGTCAATATAACTTACATAACCAGTGGCCTGTTACCGTGCAAAGTGGTCACAAAGTTTTTGCAGGACCCGTTAGAAATACAAAAAGTAGTCAATAAATTAAATTAAATGAATAATAAAATAAAATATTTAAATTAAAAAATATGAATTACCTCGAAGATTTCCAATGAGTTCCGAAAAATAACTCTAAAACAATGCGGAACACATAAAAAATCCCAATGATTTCCAATGCATCTCAGAAAGATTTGTGAATTTAGAGCATGTCTGAAAGATATCAAAAGCAGAAAACTGAATTTTCTTAATTTTTCGCAAATCAATTAAACTAGTTTCTAAACGCAAAAAAATTGTGGTAATTATTTATTATTTTATTTATGTAATATCAACCAATATCAGTCGACAAAAAAAGTTAAATTTAATAATAAAACTAAATTTAAAAAAGAATAAATATTAATTAAATATTGCAATATTTGTTGCACAAAAAAAATTACCAATTTCTAAAAAACTATTTGTTATCTAGTTTAATAATAAATCTGTTTGACTTGCAGGACGCTCTCCCCAAGCAATGCCAAACCAGAGAATCAAGATGATGGCTATGAGACAAGTGCCGGGGATGTGTTGACGCCCAATTCGCATAGCTCGTCGACACATTCGGTGACGCCTCAGCATCACATGCAACATGGCGGCATGGGATTGGTCAGCCAGAGCAAAAATGACGAACTAATGGCAACAAAGAGCTCCGAAGCGAATCAGACTGTGGTATCCACATCGAATAGTCCCCAGGTGCAGGCACCTGGAGCAGCAGCTGCTCCGCCTCCTCTGCCACACGTGAATATGCCGAGAATTTCGAAAAGTGTTGACGTTGGCGATCATTACAGCTTTATGGGTGGGGAGATGAGTATGTTGTCACCGGGAGGAGCTGCTTCTGGTCCTCCTACTGGCCCATCAGGTGGTGCTCCTCATCATGTTGTCGATTTACCCGCTGCTTCAAATGCATCGAGTTATGCTCCGGCAACAGTCTCCTCCGATCAGATCAGATCAGATATATATATGATTAAGGATCAAAAGCAGCAGCAACAGCCTCCTCCATCCAATCCCAGTGAATCTCTCGATGTGGAGCACAGTGGCGGCCAATCAATGGATGCCCACAACGATTTAAGTGCGAGATCTTCAGCGGGTTCAGTGCCAAAGCGCAGAGGTCGCAAAAAGAAACTGGTTTCTGCTGAGAATATGCAAATAACAGTTTCACAGCCACAGTGGTAAGTTTTTTTCATACACTGTAAACATTCGTCGTGTACCTGACTGACTCACTTTTTTGCACTTAAAAAAAATATGTGGCAAAAGTATATTTTATCTAAGGGGTGTTCTCAGTTTAAAATACTTAAATCCAGAGAAAGAAATAAGGGTAAATTTTTAGTTAAGTAACTTCTATCTAAAATTTGTTCTAATTTTAAAATACTTAAATCAAGAGTTTTTTATTTGCTTATTTGTTATAATTAAGTATTTCAATCAATTCTGATTTAAGCGTTAAATATAAATAAAGATCTAAATGTGTTTTTGTTTTTTAATTTGCTATTACTTAAGCATAATTTTTCGGGTGATTTTTAATTCAAGCATGATTTCTAAACATTTATGTATTATTATGTATTATGCAGCATTGAACAATATTTCTTTAATTAAAGCTTGTTTTTTTAATTTTAATTTGAAGCATAAATACTAAAATATATTTTGAATGTCTTTTTTATTTATTTTATTTTTTTGTGTTTAATGGTTTTAGTATGTGCTAAATATATATATAAAAAATGTATGAAAAAAATTTTGTATTATACAAATCAATTTTAATTTAAAAATCAAAAACATTAAATTGTATTTTCAATTTATTTTAAATTTTAGTAGATGTTAAATTAATAAAAAAAACACTACAAATTTTAATTTTCTACAAAATTTTAATTTTATTTAACTTTGTTATTTATAATATGTATTTGTTGAGATCGACTATATTTTATAGATTATAGATATTAAATTCATAGATAAATTAACCCTCTAGACTAAGCAACAAATTAAAATAAATGACTGCCTGAAGATTTGAAATATATTAGTGAAGTTGACTTGACTATTCTGTTTAGTAATATATTAACCAATCAGCCAATCAATCGTTAATCAATCAATCATTTATTAGCAGTGTCGAGAAGGACGGATCCAGTGATATGCTGAATACGATGAAGCCCAAGGAGCGCAAGAAACACGATCGGTTCAATGGAATGTCCGAGGCGGAAGTAATAAAGCGCACCATTCCCGACCATCTGTCTGATAATCTAGATATCGTTATAGTGAGTTGTTGTAAATTTCGATATTTGTATGTATACATATACAATGTATATATAAAAGCAAAAGAAATTAGCAACAAGAATTTATAGATATAAATTGAATTTTGCAGGTGGGCATAAATCCTGGCTTATTTGCCGCATATAAAGGACATCATTATGCGGGACCCGGCAATCATTTCTGGAAGTGCCTCTATTTATCCGGTCTGACCCAGGAACAGATGAGTTCTGATGATGATTATACGCTGTTGAAACAGGGCATCGGCTTTACCAATATGGTGGCACGTGCCACAAAAGGCTCCGCGGATCTAACGCGCAAAGAGATCAAAGAAGGCAGTCGCATTCTGCTCGAAAAACTCCAAAGATTCCAGCCAAAAATTGCCGTCTTCAACGGCAAATTGATTTTCGAGGTTTTTTCGGGAAAAAAGGAATTTCATTTCGGTCGACAGCCGGATCGTGTCGATGGCACCAATACTGTAAGTATTATCTTTCATATTTTTGCAATATATTATTCAAAACACTATCATAAACGATTTAAGCAAGTAATAATAATGGGGAAGAACATGCTTTGGATACTCATCGGTCTACTGACAAGACATTGTAGACTAAGAAGTCACCTAACTAAACTAGGTATTTATAGTAGCGAACTATGCGAGGAGGAATTTTCCATGCACATCCTGCATGTTATGAGCTCCAATGACATCAAAGCCCTCAATCCAACAAAGATTCCAGCATTCGTGCAGCAGCTTGGTTTGAGAGAGATCTAATTGGTCGCAGTGCAGGTATCCCAATTACAATACTAATTCAATGTCTGATTTTAAATATGGGATATAGTCTGTAGTCTGATAGGCATCTAAAGAACAAATTGGCAAATTTTTGTCTCAGCTTTGGTTGCAATATGAAATTTATATCTGGTAAAAAAAAAGGTTTCATAAATATTAAATCAAAAGTAAGAAAGCAATCTAAAAATATAGGAAACTTAAAATACTGTCATTTTGAGATATTGATTAAAGAACAAAACAACTGTGCTGCATGCTTAAAGTACTTTTTTTTTTCATATTGATGTCTTATTTATTTATTTATTTTAGCTTTTATTTATTTTAGTTATTTTGTTACTGAATTTGTAGCAACTTAAAAGTTGGGAGCTAGATTCTTAATTCTTGGCAAGTTATTTTTTTTATTTATTTTTACTTATTTATTTTATTTGATATAATAATACAAAAAGTAGCAAACCAATTAAATTAAAGGGCAAATAAAAATAAGTATTTTAACGTTAAGCAACATTTAAACAGTTTAACAAAAAAATAAATAAATATTTAAAAGTTTACAGAGGGTATTTAAATGTAAAATTGATTGGAGACAAATCCCAATTACAGGAAAAGAGAATATGCATGAATTAGTTACGATCAATCCTCACTGCCAAAATGTTATTTATGAGACAAAAACTTTATATTGACTATGAGACAAGAAGCTTTAAATTGACTAAAATTAATATTTATACGATTTTAGCAAATGGCCAAAAAATTTTAAAAATTGAGTTTTATGGCTTCTTAAAAACCAGGGTTTGCATTTCTTAATTTTGGTGTGGATTTTACTAAAACTTAAAAAAGTATGTCTAATTTTCAGGATGTTTTTTCTATGTGTGTAAAGATTCTTAAATTAATTTATGTTTTACTTATATTATTATTACATCAATGTTATAAATGATTTACTAATAAATATTATAGTATTTGTAGAGCAGTTTTAAAAGTATTTAAGAGCTATATAGGATCAGAAGAAGCACACCAGATCATGAAGATAAAAAAAAAAATAAAATAATTGTTTTTTTTCTATAATTATGATGTGTAACTAATGCAAATTATATTTAATTGTGAATTTTCAGTATATATGGGTAATGCCCTCGTCATCGGCACGATGTGCCCAATTGCCACGTGCCGCGGATAAAGTGCCCTTCTACGCGGCGCTAAAGAAATTCCGTGATTTGCTCAATGGCAGCATACCGCACATGGATGAGGACGAATGTGTTTTTACCGAGCAGCGAATACGACAATGTGCCGAGCAGCAGCAGCAAGTTGACTCCCTCAAGGTCACTCAAACGTTGCCAAACATTAGCAGCAATAATAATAATAATAATAATGTGGCCAGTGTGGAACAACATGGCAATCAGCCAAGCGATCTGATGTTTGGCGATAATTTGGGTGGTGGGGCAGCTGGAAATAATACGAATATAGATGCCAGCAATCAGGTGGAGAAACTAATACCACATTTTAATGCAAACAGCTCGAATAATTTTCTCTACGGCAACAATGAGGAGCAGAATTATCTATGTGTCTATGAGAATCAACAGCAGCAACAATCGCAGCAAACTTTGCCGGAGAAAAAGAAACGTGGTCGACCCAAGAAAATTAAGGGACAGGAGCTGATGGATGCCACAAGCGTTGGCAAGGTGCAACTAATGCCACAACATGATTTTAATAATATATTAAATTTATCCATGATGGCAAGTGGAGGGCCAGCAGGAGCTGGAGCAGTTGGTAATTTGGGACCCGCTCCTGGTGAGTTGCCCACCAAAAAGAAACGAGGCAGACCCAAAAAAGTCAAACCGAGCGTGGAAACAATGTTGACCGCGGGCAAACAACAAGTGTGCTCCTCCAATCCGGCAGTTAATCCCACTAAGAACCCAACTGGAACTACGACTAGTTTCATGGAGCACGGTACGGCATCGCCGCAGAGCAGTAACCATCAGGCACCGCCCAGTCTCTATAATACACCGCCCCCATCCCATATACTTTACACGGCCTCCGCTTCGCCAATGGCATCGCCTGCTTTGAATTGTAGTTACCCCGTTCCACAGGCGACTACGGCAGAGTCGCATGAGAGCGCTGTGGCGAATGCAATTAATCCGGCGCTTGCTCATTTGGGTGAGACACCGCCGCCTAGTTCACCGAATATGTGCGCTGTGGTCGATTTTGAGCCACCCGATGTCAATCCGCTGGCACAACAATCACCGCCGGAGGGTGCGCCGTATGCGGCGACCCGTGAAACGGAGCCACTCACACACTATCAGCAATGGTTATCGCCCAATAACAATAATAATAACAATAATGCCAAGCAGCCAACGGCTCAAGCCTCGCCCGTCGCCATTGCTCACTATCCGCCGGGCTTGAGCTATACGCCGGAACAGCAGGAGCAGACGGATCATTGGCAACGTTACGAACAGCAGTCACCACTCAGGAGAGCCTATATGCTGGGCTCACCCCAGCATACACAGCAGCTGCATCTCAGTCCACAGGCTGCCTCGGATATGTCGCGCAAGAGTCTATCCGGTTTGGAGTCGCTGGTGGATCAAATACCAGCGATAAGTGAACATGAAACGACGGCCATATCATCAGCAACGGCAGCCGCTGCGGCGGCGGCGGTCGAAAGTCGACTGATGGGTTTACAGCAGCAACAACAGAGCAGTCAACAGCAGAAGCGCTGTCAGTCAGATGTTAATGTTCAGCAAGCAGAGGCCACAGCGCAAAACAGCCATGTGATCAATAGCTTCTCCGTTAGCAGTCTGGCTGCGTCCGCAGCAAACACAAGCAGCGCCAGCAGCGAAAACAGCAACCGGCCCAACAATAGCAACGCTAACAGCAGCGAAAACAACAACCATAACAGCAGCAGCCTTAACAGCAACTGCCTTAGCAGCAACAGCTCGAACAGCCACCACGATTATAACAGTCATAGTCCAACAATAGCGGCTTTTCCACCACACTTAACAGCCAGCAGCAGCAACAGCAGCAGCGTTAACAACAGCAACAACAACAACAACAACAACAACAACAGCAGCAGCAACCAGACACAGCTTAATCTGAATTTAAATCATCATATGGCAGCGTTGCCACATCATCCGCCCCAAGTGTATATGGAGCATGCGCACATGGCGCACGTGAACACAATGTATGCGCCAACCTACAACCCACAACATGGTGCATCAGCTGCCACAGATTACGGACATGGTGCGGTTTATGGTGTTCAGGTGCCGAGTCCAAATTATCCGTATCCGCATTATGGTCATACGCCGCCGCAGAGTAATTATACGGGCTTTGCCCATACACATCCACATCCCCATCCACATCCGCATCATCCACACGCGCATCCGCATCTAAATCATTTGAATCATCATCATGGGCATCTGAGCGTCTTTGAGCGTCTCAAGCCGTCCGATATAAGCGGCTATAGCGGATTCTGATGCCAGACAGAGATGGCGATATGTAGAGACACAGAGCAGCAAGAAGAGGAAGAGCGGCAGCAACAACAGCTAAAACAACAAAATCTTTTATTATTCGAATACAGCGGTGTTAACTAAAAAAAAACGTACATGTAAAATAACACTCACTACGAAAACTTAGCGGCAACTTATTCTAGCGACAATTGCTACATAAAAAAAAAATTATCAGCACAAGCCAAAGCAAAATGCGCAAATTACGTTTTGTTGCTTTGCACAGTGCTTGCCGAAAAATCGCTATTGGTCTTCAAGGCTAACTTAACCTGCACAACAACAACAGCATTCTCATTACGAATCAGCGGCATTTAAAAATAAAGACAACTGTGCATGATCACTTCGAAAAATCGGAGCGACAATACGAAATTCTTACCAACAGCCAAAGCTTAAAGCATAAAATACTTTACATCAGCCAAGGAAATGCAAAACTAACTGCATTATTTGCTTTGCACTCTGTATAATAGCTGTTTTTGAGCTCTATCGCTTTGCCGCTCATTCATTCTACTGTGTGTGACTGACTGCTCATAAGCCTTGCAGGGTAAACCGCCCAAAAACACCAGCAACAGCGATTGGCGAAATCTGAAGAAAACTCTACATGTATTGAAATACATGCGCAAAATCAGCTAGCAAATGATGCGACTGACAATTGTGCTTATAAAAGAGTATATTCTCGACAGCAGTCAAAGCAAATCGAAAAAAACACTTCTCTTGCTTTTCGAAGTATTTAATAGCTGTTTTTGCGCTCTCTCACTATGCCGCTTGTTCTGTTGTCTCGCCTGAAAGGCACCCCTCTCTCAACCGACGTGGTTTATGTCTGCTCGACTGTCTTAAGGCTCTCACTTTCAAAACGGTCGCCGCTTTTGCCGCTTATACTTACATACACATACATAGAATAAATACACTACATGCTTACATACAATACATACATACATACATAGTTTTTAAGTAACGTTTTACAATTAAATAAGATAACCAAAGACTCCGCCTAATAAATTTCTTTTGTAAGCATACGAAAAATTACTAAGTACATTAACTTTACTTACCTATGTATATATATATATATATATATATATATATGAGTGTGTGTATGTGTACAATATTATACTAGAACGTATAATATTAAATACCAGTATTAGTACTAGTACTAATACACTATATACATTAAAGTTAAAACACATCAACTTTAATCCAATTTATTGGTAGACTCTTCGAAGGTTGTTCAGCGCACACACACATACACACACACACACATATACACACACACATATACACACACATATACACACACACACATATACACACACACATATACACACACACATATACACACACACACACATACACATATACACACACACACACATACACACATAAATGCATATCAAACTTTTAGTTACATATGTATGTGTGTACATATGTTTTGTTTTGCTATCCTGGCATACGCATTAGAGATGGACGGATGACAATTTGCGTGCTTATGATGGGCGTATTTTAAATACATTCACTTGAGTAGACACAAATTTTGATTCGGATTTACCACTAATTATTCAATAGATATATATTTTTTATTATTCATTATTTTGTTATGTATTAATTAAATAAAATAATATAAAAAAGGTTGAATTCACCACAAATTAACATAAAAAATCAATCTAAATCTATGGATACCTATTTTTTGTTATTCGCTATTTTGTTATGTATTAAATAAAATAAAAATAGCATTGATTCTATGATAAATGAGTACTTTTTATGCTGCATTAGAATATTAAAATTATCTTGGCAGTTAGCACCTTACTATTGTTTTTAATTGCATTTTAATTAATTTTAAGTTTTTTGCTTATTATTTTGTGGAACCAACATTGTTCAGTTTAATCCCAAAATTTGATTACTGGACAATTAAAAAATAAAGGGATATTTCCAATCTAATCCCGAATAACAATATCTTAAAAGAGTGACTATTAATAATTTGAAAGAGGTTTATTAATTAATAATAATAATAATCCTTGCGGATTGCATTAATGTGGTTTATATCTTAAAATGTGGGTTCCTTAAAATTGGAAAAAAACAATTAAAATCAAAGTTACAAAAGTGAATCATAATTTTTTAGTGGCAGATGCAAAAAAAGTACTTATTTTTCGTAGAACTCGTGCAAAAATACAAAAATAGGATGAATATAATTTTCTTGCTTAATTAAAATAATGGAAAACGCTGAATAATGAAAAAATGTTTTGCATATATTTCTTTGTAAATTCAGTTTAAAATGCGTGTCTTTTCAAGTGCATGGCAGTGTTTTTATTTTTGTTTTTGCGATTGTATGCAGACAATATTAGCTTTTCATTTTTTCACAGACTATGCGAAAGCGTCTGTCCGGCTGTCTGTTCATAATTCGAATTTAATTAAATTGTGCAACAGATTTCTTTTACGGTTTCAGTTGTTATTATTATATTGTAATGACTAATTCTAAAAGTGAATGATATATGTTACAAATACGTAACAAAAACTAAAAAAAAATATCGTGATACGGAAAAGTCTTTATGGTAGTTTTTAACACGTAAATATAAAAAGATCCTGCTAAGATTTTTCTGTGTTTTCTCAGCACTTTTTGTATTAAATATTTTCTTTTTCAACGTCTATCTCTAGTTCGAATAGAGCTTTTAGTGTGCATATGTGAGTACAATTTACAGTTTAGCTCTACATTTGGTAAACTTTATTAAAAAACAAAAACCCTTATTTTTATATATACATATATATTTTTTTAATTTCTCTTGTATGGTGAACTAAAATATTTAGTTAATAATAATATTTGTTCAGCGGTGATTATGATTATAAAAAAATATTGACTTGTTTCATAATCATTACTTACAATAATAAGAATGGGTTGTTGTCCTTAGTAATTTAAACTGATCGATATTATGGAGATATGCTAAATTATGTCTGATTAAATTCCGATGTTTTATTGCGGATCTCAAAGTTAAGAGCTAAAGTCTTCAAATTTGAAATGTAAATTGTCGTTTGCCTGGGAAAGATTGTGTTTAATTATTTGGTTGATAACGTTAGCCGTTTCTGGATATATCGATTAAGGTCGATTACCGACTTCGAAATAATATCAGCATGTGTATTTAAGTTATTTTTGTTGGTTGTCAACAGAACGTAAGTATTTATATTGTAAAATCTTCGACCATTTTATACTTAAACCTTAAACTTATATAAAAAAAAATATAAACATGAATTGAAAAATCATGTCAAACTATCGCTTAAAGACCAGCCTTTCAATAGAGGCCAGGATATTAGGCTCGGATAATGGGTCAAGATATATATGCAGCTATAAGCTACGAGTGTGCCTAGATTGCGTCCCAGCTATGATAAGCTTAATTGTATATAGTTTTAGATAATATAAGAGTTATTAGTAAATCTATCGAGACAATTTAGAACCAGCCGTCTATGATGGGTTAAGATAAAAAAAAAATTTTAATTTTCAATATTAAAATCAAGGGCTATGTTAATTTTGGAGGGTCATCATATTGGTTTTGCTCAAGACAATTGATATATTGCGTATTTCCTTGGATTTTTTGCCCACAGCAAAAATGTTCAGCTTTTTGATTGCATTACTTTCAAAATAAAAGCACAATTGTTTGAAGTAAACATCGAAAAAGAATGTCCTTGGTCAAGGGAAAGAGAGAAAGCGCGCTGCACAAATACAGCGTTGTTAAGGCAAGCAGCTGCAGTCACATAGTTAACAGTTCACTTAGCGTGAAAACATAATTAACATTCTAATAACTAACATTTATGTTACGCCCATGCAGAGCGCCAAATTCTTGGATGCAAAAAATGTAGAAAATACATGCTTGATTGTTAGAGCTTTTGTGAATTGAAAGCTTCTGCGTATGTGTAAAAAAGCTTCACAGCGGACTCGCCTGGCGGTCGGCAAAAATTAAGGGATTTAAATTTGCATTAAATATTTTTTTAAACATTTTTTTTAACTTTAAAAAAACAATAGAATATAAACAATTACTCATTAAAAATGGGTAAAATGGATAAAAGTAAATCATTATCTTGTAAAAAAGTAAGTAACAGGCAAAAGAAAGCATCTCCAAACACGTAGCCATACACATTCTTCATTAGGATTAACAGCCGATTCGATATAGCCATCTACGTATAATCTGCGAGACTATAAAAATGTATTTTAAATTTTTGAGTATATTAGTTCTTGCAGATAGAATTTATTTAATTTGATCGATAACTGCCTCGGTTTTAAAAATATCAATACCTATACACTCAAATTTATGTCAAATAAAATGTTTTTCAAATTTAAATGAACAAAGAGAATTGACTTGAAAATATTTCAAACATGTATTAAATTGAAATTAACATATTTTTTTAAAAAATAATCTTTCAATAAATTAATATTTCTGGACTGTAATTATTTGATTGTATATTGAATGAAAGTATCTAAAAACGCCACCAATAATACAATACCCACATTATTAGTTGATTCCCATTAATTATATTTTTTACACAGTAGGAAAATACTTACTTATTTTAGCTGGTTGATAATGAGTACTAAAGTTTTGCATATATGTTTAAAAACACATGCTATATAGATTTAGATATATTTTTCATGTCTTTATTTATAATTTTATAATATCTGCACATCTGTTGCCATTTATTATATATGTAGGAACTTTATAAATATGTATATGTTATTTTCATATTTGTTTTTCGTTTGTCGTTTTTTTTTTTTGTAAATTCAATGCAATTATTGCAGCAACTCTGATTAACATTATGAATATTCTGTACTTACAGTTACACGAATTTATTGATGTATGTAATGTGTGTGTGTGTGCATATGTAAATTGATGTATGTATGGAAGAAAATTATATATATGTATATAAAATAGCTTTTTTATTTATTTGCGCCTTTGAATTGTGTTAAATATTTTGTACATAAATATATACCTAACATATACAAACATCAGGGATGAAATATGACGACAACGGCTATCGGCTATCGGTAATCGGAATTGTTGTGGGCATGCAGGCTATATAAGCATATATCCTTACAAAGTACAGTGATATGTCATATGCTTACCAGCTCTCTTTATACTAGAATTATGTAAGTATCTGTGTGTGTGTGTATGATAGACTATTTCCATGTTTGTGTTTATGAGAATGTAACGGTTTTTATTTCTCCTCTTTTCATTTGTTTTCTTTATTTTTTCTTTGCAAGAACTTTTTTAGTGAAGCACAATAATTGGACTTATGCTTCTGAATGTATATATATATATATATATGTATGTATATTCCATATATTTCTGCACATTGGTTTAATAATGTGTATACGATTTTTTTTACAACTATTCACTTTTCTGCTGCGAGGTTTCCTGTCTTATTTTTGTATTATTTCATTTCGTGTAACATAATTTTTAGTGCAAATTCTAATCCCTATACACACATATGTATATGTATATGTGTGTATATATATATATAAATATTTCTGTTTTTTTTTTTAATCCATTCCGTACTATTTTCTAATAGCTAAAAATTTTTTTTATATTTTTAATACTATAGGAACTTGTAATTAAAGTTTTTTTCTTTATTCTTATTCATTAGTTTTTAAGGTTTTTTGTGTGCTGTTTTTTTCAAGTAATTCTGTGTAGTATTTATATAGTTTAGCAAGAATTTTTGACCTCAGCATGTATGTGTTGTGCGTTTGTGTGTGAGTGTTTATAAATTTTATAAAATGTCAAGAAATTTCAAATTTCGAAAAATATTTAACAAAAATAGTATTCAATGTTCATTTCTTTGAATCAAATAATTAATAATTATCAATTGATTAATAAGTTCAAAATTTTTTAATAATTGATTCGGCAATATTTGGAATATATTTTGTGGATACTTCATTCACCCAATAGTAAAGTAGGACGCTGTCTCATGCGAAAATATTTCAAAGTTTCATTAAATACATATTTGCACATATGTATATATGTACATCATCCATGCATACATTCATATGTATAACGGTATTATATTCATCAGGCAAGCTTTTTACATCAGACTCTCGCCACTGTAGCCAAGCTTAATGTAACTCAAATTCAAATTGTGAAATAGTCCCCAAATTTACAACCTCTAACAAAAACTAACGTATAATAAAAAATAAAATATGTATTAAAAATAAAAGTATTTAAATAAAGTTTTGTAAAATTTTGTAATTTTATATTGCAAATGTTTTTATTGTTTTTAACTATGAAAAAGTGTTGTCTCCAATTTTTCAATTTTTAAGAAAATCTAACTTAAATTAAAAATATATTAATTTTTTTTTATTTAAAAACAGACTAGTTTAGCAAATGCTTTTGTTATTTTTAATTATGGAATAGATTTGGCTCCAAATTTACAATCTCTAACAAAATCTAGCTTAAAAATAACAAAACATAAAAAAAAATTAAAAAATATGTAAAAGAAGTTTTGTAAAATTATAAAAAGAAAACCTATAAATTTTTTATGTAATATTTATAGAATTTTTTCAGCTGTCTGTATGATGTCTGCTGTGTCTATTACTATCGATAATCGAAATACATTCGTTACATATCGAAGGAACTGTGAAAACTTTTATTTACATGGGAGAGCAAAATTCAAATTATAAAATAGAGACTCCTTGTGATTTGTTCGACTTAGTTCATTGTATAAATAAAAATATATGTTTTACTTTAAAAACCCCTATTTGGTATTTTCAAATTATTTTTAAGTTTTCCTATGTATATGTATTTTTTTTGTGAAGATCGAGTAGTAGATTTCGATGGTGTGTATGTGTGTGCTGGAATGTGTGTGCGTATCTACGGTCAAGCCAAAATGAATAGATGAGAATGCATAGCAAAGATAAAACATTGGCACATTTTTTAAAAAATATTTCTACATGCATGGGTAATAGTTATATATTATGTCTTTATGTATTTGTTACATTTTGATAATATTTTTTTCTTCTTTTTTATCCTTACACTTTCCAAAAAATGTGATTTATTATTGATCTTTCTCGATTTTGTTGAGCTCTAATAAAATATGTGTATTTTGATCGATTTTGAAAGGTATATGAATTAAATTCGGCTTGCCGAAATTAATTTGTAAACTTAAAATTTTTGTCATATTTAATTTTATTTTGTTGTTTTTAATTTAATACTTAAATAGAATTAAAGGCATAAAGCAATACAATGCTAGGAACTCAGTTTGCATCTCTTTAATTCTAATTCTTTTTTCCCACATTTTCAACAGATTACACATATAATGTATGTGTGTGGTGTGAAACAATAAATGTAGGTAGAAATAGCATTACCCCCTAATACTCAAATATGTTAAGTGTTGAGGTTTTTTTTTTGCTACACAGTCATACGATTTTACACTAAGTATGAATTTAGTTTGATATAATTTTTGTTTGTTTTAAGATTATTGCTACATATTATAATATATAAATATATATATATATATATATATACATATATATATATTGAATAGTTAGGAACACTTCCGTATTATTTGTAATTATTACTAATTAGTTATCTCTCCCTTAATTTTTTTTTTCATTTACTTATGCATAATTATGTATATATTTCGCCGCATGAAATGTCATGCTTTAAATTTCTTTAAAATAGGAACTTTCAAGTTTTCGTAGTATGTAAATATATGAATATATATTATTATGTCATGCATGTATATACTATATATATATATATATGCATTTTTAATCCGACTTTTCACGTCCTTTCTTTCTTTCTGCGGCAATCCGTCCAATGAGCTATTTGTGTACGAAAGTAATCTGTGACGAATGAAGATATTATTATATATATATATTACATATAAATTGTATTTTTTAAAGAGCAACTTACCTACAGATATCCAGAATTATCGCGCCCAAATTATTTTAAATTATTTGCCACCTATAACTGTTAAAATATTCGTTTACTCATTGCAGTTTAACAATTATTTTTTTTTAGATTTTATATTTTCTACTTCTTTCAAGTTCTTCTAATTTTTTGGTGTTTTCTACAAATGTTATAAATTTCCTTCCGTCTGCATACGCAAAAATGTTCCTTAAAATTCAGACTGCTAAACCGACAACATTTCGATATTCATAACTCAAAGTGTGAATCGATAAAGCCGATAAATTTCCTACTATTTTCGACTAGCCACCAAATTCGAAGTACATACTTTACACCTATAAGTTTCCCAATAATTTTTATTAATTGTAAAAGTTGCTTCGAATCACTTATAAGTTTCCTACAGTCTTGGCATAGCGAAAAACATATCTAAAAATCTGCTCAATCCATAACATTAAGATACCAGCGGGATATAAAAGTTTACTTCTAAAAATCAGAAAAAGTATTTCTTTCACAATTTTTTCGATAGACCCAACAAATTTGAATAAACATCTTTAAAAGTAATAAAGAAAAATTGTTAATTAGTTGAAAATTTTAAAACTTAAATATTTTTATCATTTTTAGAGCTAAGACTCCAAATAAATCAAATGAAAAAAAAGATGTACTAAATTTTCAGCATAATTACCAACATTTAATATCTGACCCATCCTTATTTTTTGTATATTTTAACGTTCCATGGCACCTTGGCATTTTGGCATTGCAGATAAATCAAAATACTTACAAAACCAAAAAGCATAATTTAATAAATGAAATGAAATGAAAACATGAATTGAAGTCAAAAATAGGTTTATTCTTTGAACAGAATCTTAAAGATTAAAAAAATCAGTGTAATTGTGTAATTAATTGATTGCGTTTATGTAATACTCAAATAAACATTGTTCTTGTTTGAGGTATGCACTACTTAAACTAACCTTCAAGAAATCAAATATTTTGTAATTTTTGTATATATATATAAATATATAAATATATACTATGTTTATAAATACATGCATACATTTTTAAATGATTAAACTTACTATTTACACAATTGACAATTTTCAAAACTCAAATAAATTGTTATTTGTAATTTTTAAAAGCAACTTCACTAAAAAATAAAGAAAACTGAAAAAGTAAAAGCAAAATAGTGTTTTTTTTTAATATTACATTGACTCATTTATGATTATAATGTTTAGAAAACATATTCATGTGATTGTGATTGACAATTAGCGACAGAAAACTAAATCCGGGTTTAATAAATTTTGAATAGGAAAGGATAATGAAAATAACTAAATAAATAAAAGAACAGGCGCGTTAATATTATTCGGCTTGACAACCTGATGAAAATATAAAATTCCATATTTGTACTTTTTTTTTCAAAATTAAATTTGAGCTGCCAATAATGTGTGTGGGAGGATTTTATTGTAAATATCCAAATATATATAAATATATGTTCTTGTAGATTTGAATAAATGTATGCATATATAAGCTGGTACACTTTAAAAGTTGAGTTTAATCATTTGTCATAAGATATATATATAATTATATATTTATATATATTGTATTTATTTTTTTGTTGCAATTCTATTTGCAGTGGCAATTAAGACACATAATCAGTTACATTGGAATACATATAATATATATATCTAGTATAAATAATAAATTGCGAGGCATATGTTTATTATTACTATTCTTTTTGTTTTGTTTTTAAAAATAAATTATATAGTTAGTTGCTTAATTATTATTGTTTAAAACAAACTTTTGTTAAGTCTTTGACATTACGTTCGCGAATGATATTTCTTTACATCGTTGGGGGAGGGGGCGGGGTCACATATATTAAATTAACAATTGTACAATATTTTGTTACTTCTTACGTAGACACGCATACACATACACACGCGTGTACTCGATAAATCGATACTAAATTATAAATTGTGTACATAGAAGAATCAAACTAAGAAACCAACCATGCAATTCCATCACGAAATAATTAAAATAATCGAATAATCGAATCAAAATCATATTTAAAATTGCCGCCGTTGATGCCCTGTAAAAGTATCGCAATTCTCTTACCAGTGATGTGATTGCGATTGAACATCTGTTGCATTAGTTCATGGTTGGTCGACGCTTGCTTTCGGCTCGGCGTCTCAATTGCCTCATCGCCAATATCATTATCGGACAAATCGCTGGCACGACGCCGTCGCTTAGTGTTGGGACCAATGTCCGAATCATCGCCTGCTGTTGTTGCCGTCGTCGTCGTCGTCGGCGTCGTCGTAACAATCGCCGATGATACATTTGCATCGAAATTCAATTCGACTGGCAATGCTGCTGAAGACAGACTCCTATTGCTGCCGCTGTTATTGGCAACAACATGCTGCAGCAGAAATGCCTTGGACAGGCTATAAACACGTCTCTCTCGCTCCGAGTCGTCGTCGTCGCTGCCGCTCGCATTGCTGTTTGCGTACAGTTCACTTGTCTTCTGTTCGAGCAGCTCTTTCATTTTACAGATGTGTTCCACGGTGAATGCATGTTTATGCATAGTCACATGTTCGCTGTTAATAACATTGGTCATTGGCTCTTTGCTCGCTCTTTTTAGGCTGTTGTTGTTGCTGTTGTTGCTGTTGTTGTTACTGTGGTTGACATTGCCAGCTTCCTTGCCGCTCGATCCATCAAAACTGTTGTTGTCGTCCGAAATGTGCGCATATTGGCGCTGATTTCGTGACTTTTTGTCTTTGGCCCGGGAGTTTTGAAACCAAACCTGTAAGATGCAAAAATGCAAATTGAGCGTATTATTCTGGTCTATTTGGGTTTTTTTCTCGGCTTAAATACCCAATAATCTAACCAAATCTTATAAATATTTCTAATTTTTTTGTTTTTAATTTAAATTTTTAATTTCAATTTAGTTTAATCTATTTTTTAATTTTTATTTATGTGTCGACTGACAGTAGTTGACATTAAATCAATTATTAAATAAATGATTTAAGACACGTTACCAGTGTGGCGGAATTGAGTTATTTTTATTTTCATTGATCGCAACAACAAATTAATTTGTTTATTTTGTTTGCATAACACGTCATAACATTAGTGTGTAATGTTAGTTGATCGAATTTTAAACATATTTGCGTACATACATGAATTGTGTGCTTACTGGTACTAGATAAGTGCACTTCAACTGCAGTCGAATTGTTAACAGCGGTCTCTTTGTGCAGTGCTCTCAAGGGGATGAAATGATAAATGCGTTATGCTATATGTTATTACAATTTAGCTTTATGCTATAAGTGCACTGATTTAATTTTTTAAATATATTTTTTCTTTGCCACTAACGACTTTTTATAATTATTGTATGTTTTCTTTTGAAGATATTAATGCCATACTCATTTATAAGTAATTAGGTTAAAACTACGATTTAATTCATATTTGAGATGACTGAAAAAGCTTTAGCAAAAAATCGGTTGTGTATTTTATAATATATAAATAATAGATATTTAATTAACAATATATAATACATTTTTGTAATTTATATAATTAATAAAAAACAGAATAAATACGTATATATATATAAAATTAAGATATGGCAGGGCAAAATAAATAAAAAATAAATAAATAATATCCTGCGAAATCCAAGATTGTTCATCTAGGAAGTACTCCTAGAAGGAGTTATTGTGTATATGCTGCTATTATCAGATAATACTTATCTACATCTGTATATATAGTTGATATGGTTGTCTTGTATATTTTTTTTTTATTATTTATGTTTATTTACATGAGGAATTCCATCAGTTTTTATTTTTTTAAAGATTTCAGAATCGATCGTTTAATGTTTAGAATTACCTGTATTGAATTCATCATTTAACAGCTATAAATGCTGAGTTTAAGACATTAGCAATATCCTTGTCCATTTATAATTTGTGTTTTTTGCTTCGCATCGCGAAATCTTTTACAAAAGATCGTACATGTTTACTTTATCGTCATGGGATTTTACTAGTATCGTCATGGGATTTTATTTGTACTTGGCTCACAATTTGACATATCCACTTGGTTTCTAATGCACTGGGCAGCAGTGTGTGTAAATGTCATTGGATTTCACTAAATTTAACAAAAATATAAAATATAAAAGTAAAATTTAAGTAATAACACAAATCAAATAAATAAAAAGTTATAAAATAAGCTTAAAAGTACAACATTTTTCGGCTAAAATTCATAATATATCTCGGATTTAGACCCATTCACACTATAATCTTTGTCCAAAAAATTTGTATGGGTGAGGGTCTTGCGTAGGTGGGCTTGGCATATACCAATCGCCAACAACCTACCAACCAAATTTCGAGACCATAAAAATTGTGGGATACATGAGGGTTTATCGATTTCCAATTATCGATTTACTATTATCGATTTTTATCGATTTCCTATCCCCCTTATGGTGGTAGCACTCCAAGTCTCTATATCTATGGATGTCGAAAAAAGTTGCGTTTATACACACAGACATGCAGCTTGACGGACATTGCGCAAAACCAATACCAAATCCTTCGGCATCAATGTTCACAAAGTGCAGTCGCGGCTGTCAGCTCTTGATTCTGCTTACCAACCTTGCAATTGCGTGCTTTGCAATACTAAATAATTATTCAACCAATGGCGCGCTGTTCGAATTTTATTAACAATGCCAGTAATCCCATCTCTACTATAAAAACTGATAGTCTTTTTGTCAAATATTAAAACATAATATGCTATACTAATTAGCAACAATGTTTGCCGCTGCCCAACATAGAGTCCCCCGCGACTGCAGCCTTAGCTTAGTAACCGTATATTTGTGAGTTTTGCAATACTAAATAGTTAATCAAACAATGGCGGGCTGTTCAAATTATAAAAGCGTAGCGCGCTTTTTGAATTTTGTAATTATAGTGGGTCATTAAAACTTAATTACTATGTATTATGCGTTATTTTTTATATTTTTATATTCCAGCTTAATTATTGAATATTTGTACCAAGCTCTGCTAATTTTTTTTTATTAAATGTTAAAGGTTACACTAATTAACTACAATGGGTGTTATAAATCTATTATTTTTAAGCTCAATTCGTTCATCATTAAGTATAGTTTGGGAAGTGAGACTAAAATCTACAAGTTATAAATTCTAAAATGTCATTCAAAACTTACCTGGACTACTCGCTTTTTAAGATTAACTTTCTTGGAGATCTCCTCGAGCATTTTGCGGCTCGGATTTGACTCGGTCTGGTAGCACTCATATAGGAAATTCAATTGATCCGGCAATATTGTGGTGCGTAATCGTTTGTTTTGCTTGGATGGGGCACTCAGCTGAATTGATGAATCGGAGGGAATACCATCATTGGCACTGACCGTCGATAAATTCACACTCTCCACATTGGGACTGGGATTATTATCGTCATCGTTGAATGTCAGCATTTGTGAGTTATTCTCAATCATGGTGGCATCGAGAAAATCCTCCAGATTTTGAAAATACTGCGATTTGTCGTTGTCGTTGCTCGATTTGCGTAAGACCAGCAAAGAGGCCTGAGTGTTGTCCCCATTGATAATTGATGGATTGATTGATTGATTATTTGAGCCAGTTGAACTGGGCAAATCGGTTTCATTCTCCTTTGACTCCCTCAAATCGAAATGTTGGCCAACATTAGTATTAATATGATTATTATTCAATTTCTCGTGTAGATCAGCTAAATCATTATTTAAGCCATTTTTCGAGCTGCTGATAATCTGCTCTATTTCTTCTTTAATGCCCGTTTTTGTTGTATAATGTAGATCAATATCCCGGTCGTAAGTAACGCCCAGTGGTTCATCATGAGTGCCGATAGTTTTAATGGTTTCATCCGTCGTCGGCCCCTTCGACGACGGCTGCAATTCGAGGCGACCATCATCGGGTGTTATTTGGGGCGAGGCAGCTAACTGAAAAAACTTTTTCGACTCATTCAGCTGATAGTATTGCAATAGAAATTCAATCGTGGGTTTTTTACTGGAACTAAACGATGATTGCTGTGATTTCTGGGGGTCTTCATGCTTTCGATAGTATTGTAGTAGAAAATCGTAACTGCCACCCTTTTTTAACTGGCTTTGCTGATAGAAGTTACTCAAAAATTCCAACTCCAAGTCAGAATCGGTTGGCTGTGATTGATGCTGTTGCTGCTGTTGCTGCATGAGGAATTGTTGCTTGACTTCCGCATTGGTTTCGTGTTGCAGAAAGTATTGGAAAAGGAACTCGTATTTTTTGTGTGCAGTTTCAAAATCGTTCAACGTTGCCTCTTCTGGATTTGAGCTCTCGGAATATTTGCGCTTTTTGGCTGGCGGTGGCTGTGATTGATGCTGTTGGTGCTGCTGTGCAGCCTGTTGTAGTCCTTGCAAAATGCTGCCAAAGGGCCCGTAGCTGGTTTCCCCCGGATTTGATTGATTAAAGAGTGCAGGACTCATTAGATGCATTAATTGATGCTCTCTTAGCAGTTCCAAATGATTGAACTGCAATTCACATTTGTCACACTCGAATTTGGGCAGGCGTTGCTGCTGCTGTTGATGATCGAGGGAATTGCTCCTCTCCCTTTGCGGCGGTGTTGGTGTTGTTGATGGACTAAAATCGGTCAGCGACGAAGACTTACTAAACAAATGCTGTGGCGATGGCGAGGAGCTAAAGGCTTGTGTCCCGGTTGAGTGTGCAGCTGCAACAGCTGCCACAGCCACAGCAGCCACAGCTGCCACATTTGGTGAGAGTCCAACTGAACCGGCACCAGCAACTCCATGATGAATATCCATCGAAGAATTAGAATCCTCCGAGCTGAGATTATGGGCAATTTGTGCGGCGGCAATTTGCGCTTTGGCCGATTTTTTGTTGTTCTCTTCCTTGAAACAGTGATTCTTTTGATGCCTTATCAGTTCGTAGTAGCGTTGGAAGACTAGGCTGCATTTCTTGCAGGCATAATTAATATTTTGTTTTTTGGTCTCCTCACTTTCGTAAAGCGAATTATTTGGTTGGTTTTCGTAGATTTTTCGCTGTTTTTGTCGCGCATTCTGAAACCAAACAACAATTACTCGAGGGGAGAGCAGCAGTAGTTTGCTTAGATATTCCAAATCACTGTCCTTGGGATACGAATTGTTCTCGAAGAACTCCTGCAGGACCTTGATTTGATAGTCGGTAAAACGAGTGCGATTCGCACGTTTGCCACCCGATGTGGAAGATGATGAATTTGACGAATTCGAAGAATTACTTTCGAGATGATTGCAAGCCGATGAGGAGGAGGAGGATATTAAGGCTGAAGTCGAAGCGATTTTCTCAAAGGATTTACTCGATATTTGCAGTTTCTTCGGAGGACCCATATTGCTGCCCATATTCTCCAGCTGTTGACTGAGCAAATCATTCATGCTACTGTAAAGATTACTGGCAGCAACACTATTTGGTGTCGGAGGACGAGAAAGGACATCGGAACTGCCACTCTCTGATTTCGTCTCATAGCTATTGATTTGTTGAGTTTGTTGCTGCTGTTGCTGTTGCTGCTGCTGCTGCTGTTGTTGCGATTGTTGCTGCTGTTGATTTGTGTACAACTGTTGCTGCTGTTGCATGGTTTGATCATTTTGACTGCTTGCCGTTTCGTTTGCCTCATTTTGTTGCTTGAAATACTCGAAGACCTCATCTTGCTTCTTTTGGAATGCGTAATTGTTGTCGTTGTCATTTGGCTCCGTTTTGATTTGCACCTCCAACGGCAATGGCAAACAAAGTATTTCCTCCTGTTCCTGTTTGGCATTTAACAGTTCGCTTTGTGTTTTAAAATAATCAGCTATGTTGCCCGCACTTGAATTGGCTGACGTTGGGCGGGATAGATTTGAAATTGTCGTTGACAAATTTAAATTGCTTTTAACGGATGTTGTTGCTACAATTGCTGGTGTTGTTGCTGCGTTTGGTGTTGGCGTTGCTGATGCCGCAGCAGTGTTGCTGCCAGCGGCTGCAGCAGTAAGGGTAGTCTCGTTAAGGGGCGTCACCTTTGTTTGGCCAGTGCGTTCATATTCCTCAATATTGAGTGTAGTTGATGGAGGATTGTTGAAATTGTAGGGGGAGTCTTTGTTGCGTTGCCGCTCCTTGAACAACGTGTTGCGGAACCAATGCTTGACGACCTGTAATATAATTATATAGGGGTTAAATGTTTTAGTAAAATTTAATAAAGCCGACAGAGATTTATGGAGATATATCTGGATTAATTGTTCAAGTCTCAAATTTGGTAAAATTTAATTTCCCAAGAAAATTCACCTAAATTTTAATAAGTTACCCCAGAATTCAAATCGGATAATAAATTTTTTCCTTTCTTTTTTTTTTTGTAGAAATAATATTTAAATATTATTTTTTCGAAATAATTTCTAAATATAAAAAAAAAAAACCTTTATAGTTATTTAGTAATAATTTCTTTATATTAGGAAAAACATTTCTAAAATTTAATTTTTTTAATCTTTATTTTTAAAGTCGAAATGCGCATGCATAGTTACCAATAATATTATTATGATGATTATAATTTTTGTTGTTTTTATAATAATTATGATTATTTAGTTACCTTCATTGGTAGATTTGCCTTTTGGGACATTTCCATGATGCTCTCCTCGCTGGGTGAATTGTTGATGTCGAAATGGGCTCGCAGGATCTTCAGCTGATCGTCTGTGATCCTGGTGCGAGCTCTCTTCTGATTGCTGGTCAGCTGTTGCTGGAGGGATGATGTATACATTATAGATATAACAACAGCTGAGATAAGCCTAAGCTTAGCTTACCTGATTATTATTACTGGCTATATTCGATTGTGCTAGCATATTTAAACAGCTTGCCTCGCCAGTTAAATTGGTTGTCTGCTGATTTGGGGCACATTTCTGTTGTTGAAGTTCGGAGTTGCAACTGTTGGAGCTGCTCGGGGCAATGACATTGTTTTGTACTCCAACTGCTCCGCTCGTGCCACCAGCAGTGGCGCCACCAAATATCAATGGCGGTGCCAGATTCATAAAATTCAAGGACATCAAATGATGGAACTGCATCAGATTTAGCATATCTACGGGATTGATGGGCATGCCAGAAGCGGAGGCAGCTGCACTCAGTTGCTGCTGAATCTGTTGCAAGTTCTGCAAACTCTGCAAATGATTCATGTTGCCAACGCTGGAGCCATGTTGCTGCTGTTGCTGCTGTTGCTGCTGCTGCTGCTTCACCTGCAACTGATGCAACTCCAGGGAGGATATCGGCAAAGATGGAGCATCTGCAGCTCCTGCTGAAGACGTCGACTGACCAAATGCATCCTGGTGATGATTCTGCTGCTGCTGTTGCTGCTTGAGTAGAGCTGCTGTCAGCACTGCAAAATGCTGCTGTTGCTCCGAATTTTGCTCCTCCACCTCATTGGGCGACAACACAGCAGAAGTCGGCTCCAGTTGCAACTGCGTCGATTGGCCAGATTGCTGTGGCGATTGCTTCACAGCCTCATTCGTTTTGGCAACTGTAAATAGAAAGATATTCACTTCGAATGTGGCATCTTATAGATGGGTTAGCTTAGCCTATTTATCTTGTGTCTACCAAAGTGAGTCGATATCAAAAGGAATACAGAAAGTAGAAAATAAATTATATTAAATTAAAAATAAAATGTTAACTAAAAAAAAAAAATGTATTTATAAGACTTATGTAAAATAAACTAAATTAAAATATATTTAACTGCTGGCAAAGAACAGGGTATTCGTGGTAGTCAGACTCCTTATTAAAAGTTAACATAAAATAGAATAAAAAAGTAGCAAATAAATTAAATTAAATCAAATATCGATTTAATAAATATTTACTAGATTTCTGGGGATATTTAAATGCAAAATACTGCAACATTTGTTTTATGGATAAGGATTAGGTTGAGATACTCGTCAGGATGGAAGAAAACTCCCTACGCTACCCCTATTGGCCTACAGGCATTCTAACTGGCATCTTTTAGATGTGTTGGGTTGGGATGAGTGGAAAATTCTCTTAGACCTACTCGAGAAATATATGACTCCTGCACAAAGAATAATATATGGCTCAACTTCATAATCCATACCATTTTAAAAATGAAACTCAAGTCTAACATTTAATAATGTTTAATTGCTAACCTGAGTTGTCTACTGAGTTTTATATATTCAATCTCTATAATTTTTTCTATTACTTGTAAATAATTTCCAAATATTAGACAAACAATTGATCGATTTTATTTATATTTTATATTTAATGATCTAGTTACATCACTTAGCAGGCTGCAACTGTCTGTACTTATTTTTCATGCGGTTTACCAAGTCAACTACTTGGACACATTAATTATCTCGTTAGCTCAGTTAAGTTACCTGATTCAGTCGTCCTGGCCGTGGACAAGTCACAAGCATTTGGTTCATCCGGTAGTGTTGGTAATGGCTTCTCCATGTCGGTAGTGCCAGTGTAATTGGGCGACATTTCGCGCGGACTGCCACTTGTGGCACTAGCAACAGAAGCAGCGGTGGCACACTCGGCTGAATGAGCCTGTTCCATGTGCTTCTGCAGGGCCTGGGTACTGCGAAAGTTGCGTTGGCACAGCGAGCACCTTGTAGCGTCCCGCATCGTGTGGTACAGCATGTGTGTGGTGAGTTTTTCCTGGGTCTTAAATGCCAGCGAGCACTGCTTACAGCGATACTTGTAGACGTGTCGCTCCGAGATGACCAGGCTCATATGTGTGTCCTTGAAATGGGCTATCATGGCTGGTAGTGTTGCAAAGCTGGCAAAGCAGGCACGGCTCAGCAGACAAACAAATTCGCCATTTTGCAGTGGGAAGTGTTGAGTTTGCTGGGCATGCTGCAGCAGTTGCTCCTCGTGCTTGAAATTGGCCTCGCATTGTTGACAGCTGACACCCTGCATGCCACTACCGACGACGACTGTTGCTCCTCCTCCTGCTGGTCCCGCTCCACATGCTGTTAGATATTCCTCGCCACTTGCCTTACTCTCCTCCAATTTCCGTTCCTCATCTGTTTTCTTCGCGGCCTTCCAAGCTGTTTGATCCACCAATTGCAGTAATCTAGCGAGGCCATCTCTCGTCACGCTGTGCACGTTCATCAGGTGGGTTTCCAGCGAGGATTGCTCGCTGTAACCGCTCTCTAGACAGAGTGGACAGGAGACACCCGCCTGTGGCATAGATTCACTTTTGGGCGAGCAACTCTTTTTGAGATTAGACTTCTCGGTGTCCTGGACACTAGTTGTGGTATATTCACTCTCATCGAGCCGTTCACGCTTTATATCAATGGGAGAATCGCTATCTTCATCGCCACCAGGCAGTTCTACATCTGCTCCCGTTCCCATACCAGTTCCCGTTCGCGTTCCCGGTACAACTCCTGTTCCCGTTGTGGTGCACCGCTGGACGGCTGCCAATGCCGCCGCTGCCACAGCTGTTTGGAATGCCTGCAGCGCTGCTGTGTTCGTTGGTATGCTTATGTAGTCATCACTGTCTGCCGTCGGATGCAGGCTCAAAATATGCGTCTCCATTTCCTTCTTGGATTGCACAAAGTATTCACAGAGATTGCATTTGAAGACGGTCGTCTGCAACTCGCTGACAGTTGGCAAGGGGGATGCCATATGCGATTGCACCTTGCCACATGTTGTTGAACAGCTCGAGACGGAGGCGGGCGAATAGATGTTGTGACCTTCATTGGACATGCCACCACCAACAGCAACAGTACTAGCAGCAGCTGCAGCCACTTCATATCCCGTCTCGGTGCTGGGTGCTCCAACAAGGCAACTGGCAGTCGCCAGATTTAGGCCGCAATCGAAATTGCCATCTGAAATTGATAGATCAGATAGATTGTTAAATGATGCTCACTAAATTAGACTACAACTAAATTAGTCATATTATATGTATGGTTGATTTTAATAAGTAAATAAATAATTTATAAAAAAAAAGCAGATTACTTAAAATATTTGACTGTCTTAGTGTAATGAATTTGCTCCATTTGAACTGATCTAAGTGTTGAGTCATTTCATTTTATCGAAGCTCTTCTCACGTTGTTGATAGAATGAATGAAGTAAATGATTGAGGTTTAATACTTGATCATAGGTACAAATTCGATGTGCATTTTAGATTCACTATCAACAAAGCTATTCAGCTTCTTGGTTTTATTAAAGGAATTTGATGACACTTATACGACCCAGATAATTTTCACTTTTCTTGTACGTTCAATTCTGGAAAGTGGATATTGTGTGTGATCTCCGCAATATCGCATTCATCAAAGTAAATTTGAATCTGTGTAATTTTGTTTCAAGTACTCTGTAATGATTACAACAGACACTATTACGTAATCAATTCAGAGTCCTCCATTTCTTTAGTTAGTAACTCCATTTCAAACGTCCTATCTCGTGGTGCTTAACTAATTCATACTAATTATTATTTGGCCTGATTGGGTTTTTCCTGGGGTCTCCATAATTCGATTTTAAATATGATTTGCATAAGTTTGTTACTCTTTGTTTTTTTATGTTCACTGACATTAAATAAAATAAATAATTAAATAAATAAATTATCTCTATAATAACACAAATAAAAAATTGCCCGTTTTATTAATAATTTAACTATTTCATTAATTTACTCTTCTCTCTCTTTCTCTCTCTATCTCTCACACTCTTTCTCTCTTTTCCTCTCCATCTCTCTCACTGTCTCTCTCCAAAGCTGATAGCAAGCATTAGTCAATGACCTGTTCGTATACACGTTCGCACATTCCCAGTCACACACAAACACACACACAGACAATGGTTTCTTTTTGCGTACAGATTAATAATCCTGTGAGAGACCCCTTTGGCTAATCAATGCCTTTGATAATAGGAACAACCACAACAAAAGCGAGCGAAACGCAGCCAGAACAGAACATAAACCAGGCACAGACTCTGGATTCCCTCTGCTCCCTGCACACTGCTCAAGCTCTGCCTGCTGCCTCTTGCCTGATCCCAGGTCTCACAATATGGGTCTTTTGGGTCTCAGTCTCAGTCCCGGCCTTGGTGTTGACGCTAGCCTCAGCTGTGTACAGTTAATTGCAAGCAAGGGTGCAGGCAGCAGTGGCAGGCACCAGAGGCCGGCAGCAGAGCCAGAGACAGGCAGCGATGATGCGACCAAATGCGAATATATTTCAAATTCCATTACCAATTTCAAAGCAATTTCCATACAGCTTGATTGCATCGAATTAAAAAGCCGACAAAAAAAAAAGAAAAAAGAAAATCAAGACCATAGCCTCGGCCATGGCGTTCTTCTCTTCGATGTGCAAGAAAATGAACTTACTTAGACAGAGATAGATAGTAAGTGAGAGTGAGAGAGGGAGGGAGGGAGAGAGATAGAGAGAGAGAGAGAGAGAGAGAGAGAGAGAGAGAGAGAGAGAGAGAGAGAGGGAGAAGAGTGGGTGAGAAACTAAGCAAACTGATATGTGCTTGGGTATTTGTGGTGCCCCTTTTTGTTACTGCAATAATCATGCGCAGCTGTTGCCAGCAGTCGCAGGGTAACCAGCAACCAGCAACCAGCTCAAAAAATCATCATCATCAGCAAAAGACGCCAACATCAAAACCAAAATAAACGAAAAGTGCGCACTAAGCAATATATATCTCGACTAGTGCATACCCTTTAATCACAAATAGAAACATAATAAACTGTAAATAATGTCTTTCATACCACATGTGTATGTAAGCAACGCAAATGGAGAACTTCTTAGTAAAAAATAATAAAGGAAAAATTACTTTACTTATAACATTTATTTTAATTAAAATCCTTTCCATAAATTTTTCGCTTCTGATACATATTTATTTAAATTAAATTAAAAAAAGGAAATAATATCTTTTATACTTTGTAAATAATTAAAAAAAAGACATAAAATAAAAGGAAAAAAAAACACTTTATTTAAAAATGTATTAATTTTTCGCAATTTAAATGTATTTAAATTTTAAGAACTGGGAGAAAAAAGATACAATTTATTTTATATAAAATATGTATTTTATTTTTTATGTTATTTGTGCATAATTACAAAAAAATTAGTTTTCAGTATTTAACAGAGATTCTAAATACTGGGCTAAGGGCTACAATATGCATGTGACTTATTTACACTTCTATTTTGGCAATGTTTGAGGGGGTTTTGCCTTTACAAAAGAGCGAAAGAAAAAACAGTCTAAAACCAACAACATTAAAAATATTGGAAAGCTGATGCTCACAGGCTCACTTACAGGATGGGTTAGCTCTTTTTTTTAACAGCAGTATATTTTAATATAATATTACCGAATTTCACATTCGAGCATGATAGTTGAATTGCAGTCATTTAAAAATTTAATTAAACAAATTTCTTTTGTGTTGAATGATATATGTTGATATAAAATAAATAATTAAAATAAATAATATAAATATTCTACGAATTATTGTAAATATTTCGTATTTATGTAATTTGATAATTCAATTGGATTAAGTTATTCTTCTGTGTTCACTGAGTGACGATATTAAATATATATATAAATATAATAATATAAAACCCCACGAAATCATGTAAATATTTCTTATTTGTGTAACTTGTGTACTGATGGTAGGCGACACTTAATAAATAAATAATCTTTATTTTAATTCAAATAAATGTTTAATTTTTTTTTTTTTTTGCTTCCGTTTGTATTTTTGCTGTCTCGACTGATGGTAGTCGACATTAAATAAATCAAAATAAAAGAGAAATATATTATATAGCATATTGTATAGTTTAAGGTTTAGAGTAGTGAGAACGTCTAAAACTTTAAATGACCGACACAAAAGGTTATATCGCTTAAGGAAGACAAAGAGCAGAAAGCCAGAACAGATCACAATTACAACTGCAAAACGAGAAACCCAATTTCTGCTCCTCAAAGTACAACATGGCCAACACACAGAGAGAATAAATACAAAACTAGACTCGGAGTCTCGACTGAAGACTCGGGAAGAGGGAGGGAAAAGGGAAAGGAAGCGTTTTGTCAATTTTGCATATATAAAGTTGCAACAACACGCTGCAGTGCGGCATATGCAATTATACGTATACCCTGTAGATGTAGATGGGGGTGTATTGAGCGAAACAATTGCAAATCCAGATATGCGGTCTCTGTAGGTGTGTGTTGTTGTGTCTCTGGTTAGGGTCTCTGAGCTCTGATACTCTGTGGTTAGGTGCAATGCCTGCGGTTCCGAACGACGCTCAATGCCGCATCTTGTATCTGATATACGAATATCACACTGGCATTGCTTGTTTCTTTTTATTTTTTCATTTTTTGTATCGGCAAGCTGGAATGGACTTTTTAAGTTGTTGTGTGTGTGTATGTTGTGTGTGTTGAGGTTGGAGCAACAGCAAAGTGTGCACGTCACTAATTGCAAATTCGATGGATACATATAATCGTTTTTGCATTCTTAAGTAATTTGTAATAATTTCCTCAAGGGTCAGCGCAGCGTCAGCGTATAAATCTCACAGCGCATATAAATCGCAGCAAGGGCAAAAAATAAAACAACATGAGAAGAACGAGAAGTGTAGCCAGGAACTCACTTACGCAAACGAGACAGCGAATCAGAATGAGTACGAGTGTGAGTACGAGTATAAGTTCGACTTGGAGTTGAAGTTCGAGTTTGGGTGCGCGAGAGATACGCGACGCAAAAGGACGATAATAATCAAAGAGTAAGGAACAAAAAAAAAAAACGAAACGAAAGAAATTGAACTGAAATCAGCGCTTAATGATGAGTTACGAACCCACAGTACAGAAGAGTGTCCATATTACAATGTATGTGCCCCCATGTACTTAAGCAAGGGTCGACCTCAGCATCGACATGATATATACATATACATATATATGTGTATATGACGAGGCGAGTGAGGTGAGTGTGTGTGGTATGAACACATTTTAAATGCCTCGATATACATATTTGCTATTACTATATAATTATTATAATTGTAATTATATTAAGAATTATAATTATTAATAATAATAATTTTATTATTATTTTCATTATTATTTTTATTAATATTATTATTATTATTATTATTGCTTTTATTTTTATTTTTATTATTATTATTATCATTTCCTTTTGTGCAATAAATATATTCCTCAACGTTTCTATTTATACATTTGTATATATATATATATAGCCATTCAAAATGTGTTTAAAATAATAACAGTTCACACAGAAAAATATTAAAAGTAGCAAATAAATAAAATTTAAAATAAAACATAATATTTCAATTTAAATTCAAATAAGAAGAAATATTTTCTAGATTTATATTGATATATTGATTTATTCCTGTTATGTATTTAATTTTAAAATATAAATATAGGAGACTCTGAATTGATTAGGTGATAAAGTCGATTTTAATCATTACAGAGTAGTCGGATAGTAATTATCAGTAGAGCGATTAAGAAAAAGTTGGGAGAAGTACGAGGGGTGGAGTGTCTCTTCCTTTTCAAATTTAAAATAAATTTTAAAAAAATTTGTTTGTTCCATAAATATTAGGTATTTTACGTACACGTCAAATTAAAAAGGATTTAAATTTTATATTAACTAAAAATTTTTATTAATTTTTTTGTTTAAAGTGAGGTTAAGTTGTGATGCTAATAAAATTAATACAATATGTAGAAATTACATAAAAATAACAAATTAATAAAGTGTTCAGCCTCCACATATGATTATAACTAAAGTAATTCGATTGGACATCGATTCAACAACTATTTAGAACTTAGATAGTGGGATTTTGGACCATTCCTTAACGATTACCTCCGTAGCTGACCAACTGTCTAAAACTTTCGATTACCTACTTAAACTCCATATCTCCACATGTTATCTATGGAATTCAGGTCGGGTGATCTTATCTTATTTCTTAACTCTTATCCCGAAAACACCCATGACGTACTCGCGGCACATGAATTGGAGCTTTATCCTGGTGGAATAAGGCATTTGCGTCTGGTTGACGCTCCACAAAATACACTAAAACTTTGTCCAACAGTTTTATATAACGCTGCGAGCCTCATACGGCCTGAAATTTTACAAATCAGGCCCTGTTTTGATGACTAAATGCAGACCAGATCAAGAGTGAAGCACCGTATCGTAGATTCGTAGCTTCGAGTAGGGAAAAATATCTCTGGCTTCTTTAATCGTGCCAGTAATCATTTAAACCGTTTTAATTATTGAAACTAAAAGTTTCCTCTTCAGAAAATAACACATTTTGGTACTTCTTAGTCCAGGTCATTTGTTCGCTTGCAGTATTTAATCAGCCTATTTGGTGCACATTTCCTTCCAAACCAATCGATCACTACCTGATAAAAATTTGTTGAACACAATCTTTTCATATTTGTAACCTTATATCAAAAAGAATTTAAGATGCCGTAGCACTTTTAAGCAGCCCAGCCCGAAGATTTCAGATTTTTTGCTGTGTTATAAGTTGTTGATAGTGATTTGTTAGCATTTTATGTTGTCGTTTTTTTTTAACTGTAATACATTATTAAGTGCTGATGTCGATCGACGTAATTTAATTAATATTTGCCTGGTGCTCAGTCCGGTATCCTTGTAAGCCAGGATCTTAGCTATTTCCCCAGGTGAGAATGATTTTCCCTTTCCCATTCCAAATTTTTGTAATCAAACAAATCTGTTTCTTTGCGTAAAACATTATATAAATATGTATTCTTTATTATCCTAAACTAGCCATAAAAGCGAAAAGCCCAACGGAACTTTCGTTATAAAATGTATAAACTTAGTTCCATGAGGCTTGTTATCATAATCACGAGTGCCTTTAATCGAATTTCGAGGAGTGTATATTTATATGATTGTAACAGTGACTACTAAAACATCTCTCTATAAAAAACCATGTTTAAAAAGCGAATTGTTTGTATTTGTTGCTGCTATATTTTATTCTTATTAATTTGATATTTTATATTATTATATTTATTATTAATAATTTATATTTATTAAAACTTTTTAATCAAACATTGGAGGAAAGAATTTGACAATCCCTAAGTTTGTAAAAACATATTTGTTATATTTAAAGATCACATTCAGCCATCGCACAATTTGTAAACCGACCGATTGTCCCTATACAAGCTATATGTTATTGTAGTCTGGTATTAATGTCGTCCAAAATTTAGGAGCATACAAAAACACATATTTTCAATTTAGTTAGGATACTTTTTTAAAAACGAATAAGTTTTACATGCAATAACATATATTTTACGATCGACCGTTGCTGCGGCGGCTATAAGATGTAGTGATCTCGTACAGGTATAGCTCAACAGCTTAAAGTGTGTTAGCAGTGAATTAACTGTGTGGATTTCAGGTTTACACCTTTAAATTAAAAAACAAATACAAATTTCGCAATTTGTTTTACAACGTTTTTTATGTGGAGTATTCAATACTTTTGGCATTTTTCGATCTTGGACTTGGTATGAAATGTTTTAAGAGTTATATTATTGTTTCCACTTTCTAATGTAATAGTATGATTCCTGAATCGAAATTTAAAAAAAAAAATTAATAGTAATTAGATTTATTTTCCACTATTTGTGTCGATCGATATTATGCGATATTAAATAAACAAATCAAATAAAGGGAATAAGGTATGGGAAATTTAGAGTGAATATGGAGTACATACCTTCCGTGCTGCCAGGTAGTTCTTCTGCCACCTTGAAGACCTCGTTGAGTCCGAGCATGTCCAGGTTCTCACTCCTACGTTGCAGGCAGATGAACTGCTCGACCTGTAGGTGGCGCAAGCCCTTCACATGCTGCACCATCTCGTGCAGATTCTTGGCCACAAAATTGCACAGCTGGCAGCAGAGGGCCTTCTTCGTCAACTGCTCCGACTGATCCGAGTCCGAGACGCCCAACGGCGGCGAAGAGCGCAGACGACTACGTTGGATGATGAGCAGCAAATGCTGGAAGATCATGCGCATTGTGTCGTGTCGCATTTGCTGAGTGTGAAGCGATAGTTTCTGTATGGAGTTGGTGTGGAAGTCGCAACAGTTGCACTTCAGCTGTACCACATTTGTGGCAAGCTGCGGCTGCTGCTGGTATTGCAACTTGAACTCGTTGCGTGCGCCACCCTCTCGAATGTGATTGATGAAATTCAGCTTCTGCAAATGCTTGTCCGTCTTACTGTGCAGCTGAAAGTTCGCCTTCAAATTCGTCTTGTAATTACACAGTCGACAAATATAGTTATTGTTGTGTATGACCATTATATCCGACGAGGCACTCGATGATTGCCGCGACCGATCCAGGAGCAAATGCTGGTTCATTTCATCCATGTTGTTGGTGCTGAAACAATCGCAGATGAGGCAACTGAACATTGCCGTTGGCCACAGCTCCGGCAAACTGTCCGGATAGGAGTCAAGCGAATCGCTGGGTGCTGTTCCAGACTCTGGAATGTTTAAGCCCATGACCATGCCAGGCGGCATTTTTAGCAACTTGGGTGAGTACGAGAATGTGGCATGTGGCAACTGGTCGGGAGTGCTGACCGGCGAGGACGATGTGGGCGACAATTTGCTAGCAGCAGATTGCTGCTGCTGTTGCTGATTTTGCTGCTGTTGTTGTTGCTGATTGGCAGCATTGTGTTGAATGAGCTGTATCATCAGTGCCTGGTTGTAGGCCAAGTCAGCGAGCGCTACCTCTGGTACGGGCAAAAAACTATTGCTAGCCGTACCTGGGACGGCTGCAGCACTTTGTTGCTGCTGCTGCTGTTGCAAGAAGTTGAATGCTTGAATGTGCTTGATGTTGTTCTGCAACACGGCCATGTTATGCGTGTGCTTCTCGCTCGTCATATGAATGCGTAAATTGCGCGCCACGGAGGTCTCATAGCTGCAGATGTCGCAGCGAAACGAGGGCTTTGGCTTCAGCGAGGAGACTCCCGTCAACGAACCCGTACCGGCACCCGTACCGGCACCCGAACCGGTACTCGATCCCATTGAAGCGCTGTTGGATGCGTTGCTGGCATTGCTGACAGTGCCAGCACTACCGGCACTCGAGGAACAGACGCCGCCAACGGGTTGCTGGTTTGCTGAGACGACGGCATTGCTGCAACCACTCACAGAGCCTTGTGGCGATGGATTGGGTAACATCAGTTTTGCTGCCGCTGCAACGGCGACAATGTTTTGGGAACTGTTCAGTTCCTGCATGTTGTTCAGATGTTTGTCGGACTGCATGTGAATGGAGAGGTTCCCTTTGGTCGTCGTCGAATAGTTACAGATCTCACAGCGGTACGGCTTGTAGCCACACGAATAGGACTCGCCACGTGCTAGACGAGGATGTTGTTGGCCTGCAAAACCCGGAAATAGCCAACAACAAATATATATACATATATATTTTAAGCAAGATTGAATGTTCATTTTTGATCTTAACTAATTTATAGTAACCATTTTTCTCTGTTTTTTTAGCCTGATTATTGTGGACATTATCTGTATTTCAAATAGGGTTGCGATTGATCCTAACTAATTCATACTAACTATTGGCAACAAATATTGAATAATTTGTCATTTACCGCCCAGAAATTTTGTAAATACTTCTTATTGTTTAATTTAAATTAAAATAATACATTATATGTGTAAATTAATTTAATTTATTTCTCGACGTTAAGCCAATAAATAAATTGAATTATTTAATTTTAATGCATTATCGTAAGGTTCAGTACGTAAAGTTTGCTACAACATTCTGCACATTAAATATTCGTAAAGTATGTTGCGAGTGTTGGAAATTCTTCCCGATTATTTAGTTTTATTTGCGCTGATTTAAACATTTTTTAATCGATTTATTGACAAATGTTAAGAATGTGAATGCAATATATATTCTGCCTAGAGGAATCAGGCTATTACATCTCACAAGCCGTTTTTAGATTTTATTTCTTAATATTTACGTGTCACTCATTTCAACAATAATTGCAATTAATTAATAATAGAAAAAATAAAATAACTGAAAAAGTGAGAAATCTCTTAAAATACGAGGTGTGTTCAAAAAGTATCGCGAATTTTGAATTTTCGCGGGTTACGTATATTCGAATTTCGATTTTTTTGTAGCGTTATGTTGGTACTCATGTCTCTCACTTATGCCGACAAGCTCGGCCATTTTGAATGTTCACTTAATTGTTGACAGCTGCTTTGCTTGCACGTATTTTGGATCGTCTTCGATTTTTACCTATTCAAAAAAATGAGATGATTGAGCTTTGGTTTCCACGTCGTAACCATAAACCCACGATTCGTCACCAGTTATGACCCTCTGGAGCAAATTTGGGTCGTCGCGGACAGAGTCCAACATCTCATTAGCAATGTTCATGCGATGCTGTTTTTGGTCGCAATTGAGCAATTTTGGTACGAATTTCGAAGCGACCCGTCTCATGCCCAAATCATTGATAAAAATCGAATGGCATGAGCCAATCGATATGTCTAGCTCCTCAGCAACTTCTCTAACGGTGATTCGACGATTGGCCAATACCATTTTCTTCACTTCATTAATTTTTTCGTCTGTTGTTGAAGTGCTCGGGCGTCCGGCACGCTCTTCGTCGATCACATCTTCTCGGCCTTCTGAGAACATTTTGTACCACCGATAAACGTTGCTTCGGTCCAAGGTAGCTTCTCCGTATGCCACAATCAACATTCGGAATGCATCCGCGCACTTAATTTCGTTTTTCACACAAAATTTGATACAGGTTCTTTGATCCATTTTTTTGAATAGGTAAAAATCGAAGACGATCCAAAACACGTGCAAGCAAAGCAGCTGTCAACAATTAAGTGAACATTCAAAATGGCCGAGCTTGTCGGCATAAGTGAGAGACATGAGTACCAACATTACGCTACAAAAAAATCGAAATTCCAATATACGTAACCCGCGAAAATTCAAAATTCGCGATACTTTTTGAACACACCTCGTATGTCTTATTTCTTTAAAATAAATTTAATTTTAATTTAACTATTAGTTTTTAATTGAATAATAATAATTTATTTTGTAATTCAACTTAACTTATTTTATACACCTGTACTTAAATAAAATACATATAAAATAATAAAAAAAATGAGAAATCTCTTAGAAGATACTTCATACATATATTTCGTAAATATTTCTTACTTTTTTAATTCCATTTTAAATTTTAATACAACTTAATTTATTTTGTACAGCTTGTACTTAAATAAATATAGATTTTTGTTTGATATATTTGGTTTCAATTACCTGCCAAGCAATATCCACAGGCGCTCTCTCCATCGGGATGCTTCTCGCGCATATGGATCTCGAGTGTCTCCTGGTATTTGTAGTGCCAATTGCACTGGGGACATTTAAGGGTTTTGCAGGAGTTGCGGGTGGACATCTGGACACCGCTGTTGAGTCGCGCGGAGCTCAAAAGCATTTCGCAGCTTGCAAGAAAACAAGAAAACGTACAAATTAAATACAAACAGACACAAAATGGAAAATACAACCGCCCTCATAGGCGGATTTTTAAATTTAAAAAATTATATATATATATATATATATATATACAAAGCAGAGCCAATTTAAATATGGACAGCGATAACTATGCTGACAACAATCATACATTTAATTGAAGTGGCATTCATTTATAGGGGCTTGAATCTCAGCATAGGATACAATCTTCCAGTCCGTGTGTGTGTCTGTGTGTGTATCTATGCGTGTGTATATACTTATCATAATTACTTAATTTGAATTCGAGAGCCCCAACAACACCCAATGGTAGTTGTGGTAGTTATACACAATGGCGGTCGGTACTGTTGGCACCCTACAAAGTGTTGAAATTTTATGATCCGGAGCCGAGTCGGGCAGTCGTCAGCAGTAAATTGTGACAATTGAGTCTGTATATAGAATTTATGAAGTAAAATCAGCGCAATTGGTTTAATTTATTTTAGTTAAGCCGCCTCGCCCTTTCAACGTCCGCCCGTCTCCTTTACATAGCTCATTCCCATTCTCATTCTCCATTCTTATTTCCCATTTCCAATTGCCAAATAATAAGAGTGCTTTTAAATGAGTTAATTTAGAGAAGTTCGCATTGTCGTATGCAGTTATATAAATACGTTGTTGTTGCGACTTAACACGAAATCAAGCCATTTTAGATATTCATCGCTGTATATATATTTATCTAGTGCAGATTAAGAAAGTAAAAAAAGATTGATAGGCGTATTGTTAGCATGCCTAATAAATAGAGAATAGAGTGAAGGCTGTATTTATGAAAAATACATATAAAATATTATTCATATATTTGCCTATAAGTATTTACGTACTTGGTACGTCTCTCAACATTTTCGAGCATTTATCAACATTACCGAATATTGTCCTTTGTATCTTATGAATTTTGCAAGTATATATATATATAATATATATATATATATATATATATATATAGGCAGATATATATTAATATAAATTTTTTTTAATATCATCTTTGTCTATCATTTAATTTTAACTATTTTTGCATTTGTGCCTTATATATCTTATTGATATATATACATTTTAAATTTTATTGTAACTTGATTTTAATTAAAACTGTTTTTTTTTTTCTTATTGAATAAGTTTTTTAGTCGACTGACATTAGTTGATAAATAAATAAAATAAAGCAATATTTTTGCAAGAATTAAAAATGATTAAAATTCGTTATATTTGATTTCTTTTATGTGCGAAACTTGTCCACTTGTTATGTGATATTAAAAAGGATAAATTTAATTTAATTAAAACTGTTTAATTTAAAAAAATTATACATTTACAAAATATAAAAGATAGCTTGAATTAATAGTTTAACTTATTTGGGATGTACTTATAATATTTATAACTACTCCGCTTTTTGTTTGATAAGTTCATCATGCATGTGAAAAAAAATGTACATACATAAATATAAATATATAAATATAAATATAAATATAAATAAAAATATAAATATAAATATAAATATAAATATAAATATAAATATAAATATAAATATAAATATAAATATAAATATAAATATAAATATAAATATCAATATAAATATAAATATAAATATAAATATAAATATAAATATAAATATAAATATAAATATAAATATAAATATAAATATAAATATAAATATAAATATAAATATAAATATAAATATAAATATAAATATAAATATAAATATAAATATAAATATAAATATAAATATAAATATAAATATAAATATAAATATAAATATAAATATAATATAAATATAAATATAAATATAAATATAAATATAAATATAAATATAAATATAAATATAAATATAAATATAAATATAAATATAAATATAAATATAAATATAAATATAAATATAAATATAAATATAAATATAAATATAAATATAAATATAAATATAAATATAAATATAAATATAAATATAAATATAAATATAAATATAAATATAAATATAAATATAAATATAAATATAAATATAAATATAAATATAAATATAAATATAAATATAAATATAAATATAAATATAAATATAAATATAAATATAAATATAAATATAAATATAAATATAAATATAAATATAAATATAAATATAAATATAAATATAAATATAAATATAAATATAAATATAAATATAAATATAAATATAAATATAAATATAAATATAAATATAAATATAAATATAAATATAAATATAAATATAAATATAAATATAAATATAAATATAAATATAAATATAAATATAAATATAAATATAAATATAAATATAAATATAAATATAAATATAAATATAAATATAAATAAAAATAAAAATAAAAATAAAAATATAAATATAAATATAAATATAAATATAAATATAAATATAAATATAAATATAAATATAAATATAAATATAAATATAAATATAAATATAAATATAAATATAAATATAAATATAAATATAAATATAAATATAAATATAAATATAAATATAAATATAAATATAAATATAAATATAAATATAAATATAAATATAAATATAAATATAAATATAAATATAAATATAAATATAAATATAAATATAAATATAAATATAAATATAAATATAAATATAAATATAAATATAAATATAAATATAAATATAAATATAAATATAAATATAAATATAAATATAAATATAAATATAAATATAAATATAAATATAAATATAAATATAAATATAAATATAAATATAAATATAAATATAAATATAAATATAAATATAAATATAAATATAAATATAAATATAAATATAAATATAAATATAAATATAAATATAAATATAAATATAAATATAAATATAAATATAAATATAAATATAAATATAAATATAAATATAAATATAAATATAAATATAAATATAAATATAAATATAAATATAAATATAAATATAAATATAAATATAAATATAAATATAAATATAAATATAAATATAAATATAAATATAAATATAAATATAAATATAAATATAAATATAAATATAAATATAAATATAAATATAAATATAAATATAAATATAAATATAAATATAAATATAAATATAAATATAAATATAAATATAAATATAAATATAAATATAAATATAAATATAAATATAAATATATATATAAATATAAATATAAATTTCTTACTTTCAAAAGGAATCTCTTAGCAATCTCGAGTCGATTAATATCTTACATTTTACATACCCTCCGACTTTTTCCATCGTTTTTCATTGTAAAATTTTCATTATATTATTATTCTGTAATATTCTGAATCAAATCATTTCTATCTTTTATTAAAAATGTTTATTTTTTTTAAATTTGTGGACTATTTATTTTTCTTTAAATTTTGCTTACGCATTTAAAAAACTTTAATTGAATTATTGACTTTTAATTTATGATTATTAGTGGAAAAAATGCTGAACTGAACACTCCATGAGGGGGTAATAGTATCGCAGTAGTCCGCAAGGTACTGATGCTAGCTAAGACGCGGACATGGTCCTCCGATATTATCATGTCTCAAAAGACTGGTGAGCAAATAAAAGTGAATTTTGCATTTTCCAAAGCATGTCTTTCAAGACATGATAAGGCTTGATAATATCGGAGGTCGCCAGTTATTCGATATTATCATGTCTCAAAAGACTGGTGAGCAAATGAAAGTGAATTTTGCATTTTCCAAACCATGTCTTTCAAGACATGATAAGGCTTGATAATATCGGAGGTCGCCAGTTATTCGATATGCTCCGTAACCAGGAAAAGAATCAGCATCCTTGGGATACGAGTCCGAGCTCAACCCAACAAAGATTCTGGCATTCGTGCAAGTGCTGGGATTGATTAAACTGCTATAGACTCAGAAGGGGGCACAATAGATCTAATAGGTCACTGCGAAGGCACCCAAATTATAATATTAATAAAACGCTATTGCTCGTATAGCCCATCAATCGCCCAATATAAACACAAAACACAACAGAGAATTGTGTTAAATCCGAGTCAGATCTGAATATAGAAAAGGTATCACAACCAGCCAATCATGCCATACACGTTGACAACCGTCTAACCTTACCTAACCTAACCTAATAGCTATAAATCTATATCACATAATTTGAAATTGTAATTTTAATATAAAATGTTTATTTTGTAAAAGTTTTTATTACAAATTTGTGGATAGTTTTTAATGCACGTGAAATATTGAAATAGTTAAATAATTAGAAATGAGCGCATCTAAATTTACTATTTTTGAATATATATTGTTGAATTGTAAGTACATATCAAATTTCATTAATTTTCCAGTTGAGACGAAATGGATGCTGGGAGGATTGATTCATGCTCGAATGCAATCCTTATTGAGTTGAGTTGTTAATGTCGCTCCGTCCACCGCATCGAGCTGATGCAATCAATGTGATCCCACAAATTCGAATTAACAGGTCCCAAGGTTCATTTGCGTTTAAATGAACAATCGGCATACAGCCAGAGGCTGAGTCAGTCAGATGCTGATGCGGATTCGGAACACAGACTGTGAAATTAGACTAATGAGTTATTGTATGGCGGTGGATAAAACCCCTTTGCCCTTACGTCCTGCCAAAGTTCAAACAGCAGCAATAATTACGCATATTATAAGGCAGACTGAGCGAAACCCTTTTTTGCGCTCTCAGCACGTACACAAAACGTATATACAGTTGTGGACAAAATAACAGTACTGCTGCTCCTCAAGGTGTTTCAAAGAAATATAACTCATTGGTGATCAAATGTGGCATGTTGAAAATCGAGACCTTTTCAATATCTCTTCAAAACAAAAAATAAAATAAATAAAAATTTTTGTTTGTTTTCAAAATAATATTCCAATCGAAACCTGCCTGAAAAAAACACACAAAAAAACAGTAATATTAACAAAAGCAAATAGGTACTTAATTTTTTAGTTATATTTGAAATATTTTTCTTAACATTTTGCAAAACATATGTGCACCACTATTTTATTAATTTGACCGCAACTGTAAATATATATATATATATTGCACCCCTTGCAAAACTTCAGGACTACATCTGCCCCGGCTGTGGCAAGTAGTAGTTCAGACAGGGCCTTAAAAAAAAAACAACATAACCAAAAAAAAAAAAAGAAATGGATGAGGATAAAAAGGAAACACCCCTAACACTAATGGCAATTGGCAACTGGCAAATGAAGCGCCGGCAGCACTTGCTTTCGTTTTCTCACGCTTAAATTGGTAATTCTACACTCGACTGATATAATTCAGCCTCAGTTTTTTGTTTCTTTGTCCTGTCTCAGTAATTTGATTACATGGTGAAAATTGTATGAAAGCCTTTTAGTAGCACCTCGTACATTCAGAAGAAAACCTCCACGAAATTTAGGAAATTGCTCAAGAAACTAGTTAGTTTTTCCTGTTTTTGGAAATAATTTCGAAATATTGAAAAACATTTATCCTAAATTAGAAAGAAAAAAAATACCAATAGTGTGGAGTTCTTCTTTTCTATTTTTAGAAGTGTTTTCTATCATTAAAAAATGCATTTCAAAAATATAGAAAAAAAATTAAAAATATAGTAATGACATTCTTCTCTTGACTGCTAAACTTTGTTAATGTTTAATAATAACATAAGTAATAATAAAGATTATATAAAAATTATTCTACGCACTCACATAGAAAACAACATTATGTTTCAATTCAGTTTTACTTTCAATGTTTGAAGAAAAAAAGTAAAATTTTTATTCTTTTTGTGTTTGTATATTGTATGTATCAGAAAAAATATCAAGTACTCCATATTTATATTACGTAATATAAAAATATCAAGTACTCCATATTTATATTACGTATGAACAGTATCCAAATTTTCGTATAGAGAATTTCGCCCCCTTTTCTACAAACTCATTATTCGAACTGTTTCTGTGCTTCTTTATTGTCCTAAATATCTCTTTAGGTCAAAAGTATCTCTAAATCGATCTGTATAAAAACACAGCTTAGTGACACTTAGAACACGGTGTAATTATGTCGAACAGATTTTTAGGAAAAATGAGCGGAATACTCTTTTATTTTATTTTTTCTTTATCGAATCGATTTCCGCTCTTTTATATTATGCAAAAAAATTCTTTGTGTTCTTATGTGATCGAACAGATTTCTATAATAGGATAGCCTTAAAAAACTTAATGTAGTAATGATGGATACATATAGGAAATTACATATATTATTTTAACTTTTATTGTTGAAAGATGTTGAAGCAGAAAAGTCACATTTTTTAGTTGTCCGAAACGTGTCGCTTAATAAATAAACAAACCTGGCCAAAAATTATCAAAGAAACTTGTATTTTTATTTTATTATTATTATTATTATTTCGGGATCGGATCAATTTCTATAATTGGACAGACAAAAAGAAAAAGCGTATTTGAAGACATCAAATTTTTAAAACTTATTTTAGACAAAATTACATCTCTTATGCAAAAAAAAATATGCACTTCTTTTTATGGTACTCTTATTATTATTATTACCAGGCAAGAAAAAAATGTATTTTTAATTGGATCGAATGAATTTTTATAAAATTAACTTGATGGCGTTGATTTTATTTATTTAATTTATTTTTTTGCTCATTATAGATTATAGATATTATTTGAAATTAAACTGAAACGAAGTCGAAATAAATAGTGGAATTGGCACTTACCGAGCACAGTCGACGCCTTGAGGTCGTCCATTAATGTGGTCAGAGCAGGCGCCAATTGTAAAGCTGGACGCAGGCGGGTTGCCCACATTGGCGACATTGGATGAGGCGCTGGCGCTGGGAGAGATGGGCATGGACGTGGACGTGGACAGACTGGCATTTGGCGAGCGTTGAGACTGAGATTGAGACTGAGGAGTTGCTGGCGACTTGTTGCGATGCTGGATCTCAATTAATTCACAGGTCTTGCAATCGATACCCTTGAAATCGGGATGTTCCAGGCAGCTGCTGGGAAACAAGAGATGCTTCTGATGCTGTTGTTGCTGCTGCTGTTGTTGTTGATGCAGCTGCTGCTGGAGGAACTCGGTTAGTAGTTTGACACCCCTCGCATTCTGTTCATTGGCAAGCGCTGCGAGGGATGCTTGAAAGGAACTAAGTTGCATTTGCGCCTGTGCTGTTGTTGACGGTGGGTAGACGCTGCCACTCGCTGTGGCGGTGGCAGCTACATGTTGCATGCTCATAAGGTGGTGTTGCAATATATCGCCAGCTGTTTCTGCTGCTGTTGCATCTGCATCTGCAACTTGTTGCTGCTGTTGAGGTGATGGCGTCTTCACGGCCGAACTTGTTGTATCCTGCGCTTTGTGGCTGCTTTTATTTAACTTATCGCTACTTATATTATCAGTACTAGCTCTTAAATCTGCCGTGGGAGGAGCAGCTGCAGGAGGAACAGCTGCAGGAGGAGCAGGAGGAGAAGCCGCTAGAGGAGCAGCTGGAGGTGAGCACTCCCGACTGCCACATTCGGATGTTGCCTCCTTACCAGCCGCAGGCGATTGCCGAGGCGATTCTGATGCGGGTGAGTTGCATGTTATCGATGATGTTGCAGTTGCAGTTGCAACAGTTGTCGTTGCTTTCGTAGAATTATTAGTCTTTGTTGCTGTTGCTGAATTAAAGGAACTAAATTTCACAGACGCCTGCGCAGCTGCTACTTTTATAGATGTGTTATCGTTATCATTATCATTATCGATATCGCAATCGGCATCTCTACCATTATCGCCAACCTCATCGTTATCACCATCTCCAACGTCATCGTTATCATTATCGTTATCGCTTTCCACATTGCTTGCAGCAACTTGCTGCTGATTGCTGGCCAAATCGACTGGCTGCTGCTCGAGATTGACATTGAGTAGACAATCGAGTGGCTGCAGAAACGATATCTGCGGTTTCTCATCCATATTCCGCTGAATAATTGCACTCGATAATTCGTGATTCAACAGCTGTTTATCCAGCTCCAGCAGATTCAATCGATGATCCGTATTCGCATGCAAACTAAACGAATTCACGTTGCCAAACGACAATTTGCATATGAAGCACATCAATATCGGTTTATGTTTATTATTTTTACTTGTGGTTCCTGTTGTTGTTGTTGGGTTTCCTGTTGCTGATGTTGTTGCTGTTGTCTTTTGTTGTTGTTGCTGGAACTGGATTTGATTGCACGCATCTTGGGCGGAGACCACACGAAACGAATGGATCTTTGGGCTCAACTGGAAAGCACCTTCTCCAAATCCAACTACTTCCTCGCCCGAGCCCTCGTCCGAATCCTTCTTGCTCCTCTGTTTGTTTCTTAGTCCTGATTTGAGAAATGCTGTCTCTTCTTTCAATTTATCACAAGGGAATGCTGACGTTGTTCGGGCACCGCTTGTAGTTAAATGGTTGCCGGGCGGAGCAGGAGGAGCCGTCGTCGCATTGCCTGCATCGATTATAAACGCGCTGCCGTCGAGATTGTAAACTATTTTGCCATTGAAGGTTTCAACATCAGAACTGGACATTGGAGAGCCGTCGTTAGCATTATTGGAGTGCTACAAATAATCCAGACGATACAAATAAATTTTAATTCAAAACATTTTCATCTCGTTTAAATAAGGATTTCAATATTTAATTATTATAATTTGATTTATTTTCTGCACTACTTATTTTCTTTCTAAAACTTATAAAATACAATTTTTAACATTTATTCCTCAATAGTTAGCTATTCTAAAAGTCGAATAAAATAGGAATTAAATTGTTAAAATTAACAGAAAATTTCTTCCAATTTAAAACTCTGCTATTCAAATTAACATAGTATTTAGAAATTGTATATACATTTCAAATTTATAATCTGTCTAGCCTAAGCTGTCGATCTAAGCTATTTCCTTAGACTAGCGTGTTTTGTCCTTTCCCATTCAAAATTTTTCGTATGCAACTAATCTGTTTCTACCAAATAAATATGCATAACATGTTATATGTCATGATTAACTATAATATTATTTAGATGGGGATGCGTACAGAATCACAGATATAAAGAAAGATGAGCTACATATCAGCCTTTCTGGTAAAATTTGATCAGTAACTTATTTATCAATTTAAGAAGTACAAAAGAAATTAAATTAAAAGTCAAATACAAAAAAAAAAATAAAAACAAGAAAGATTTGTGTGGTTCTACTTAAACTTTGTTTTAAATTGGATTTAATTAAATATTTGTACTTTGTGTAATTTTTGTATTGACTGACTCTAGTTGACATTAAATAAATAATTCAATTATTGATATGTAAAATAGTTCAATACTGGGGAATATCAGAAGAATCCAATAAGAGTAAGTACTAAATGCCAAGAGCAACATGTTACTTTAAGCAGGGAATGAATGTGTGTGTGTGTGTGTGTGCATGCCGTGTGTATGTGCGTGCGTGCGTGTGTGTGTGTGTGTGTGTGTGCATGCCGTGTGTATGTGCGTGCGTGCGTGCGTGCGTGTGCGTGTGTGTGTGTGTGTGTGTGTGTGTGTGTGTGTGTGTGTGTGTGTGTGTGTGTGTGTGTGTGTGTGTGTGTGTGTGTGTGTGTGTGTGTGCATGTCGTGTGTATGTGCGTGCGTGTGTGTGTGTGTGTGTGTGTGTGTGTGTGTGTGTGTGTGTGTGTGTGTGTGTGCGTGCGTGCGTGTGCATGCCGTGTGTATGTGCGTGCGTGCGTACGTGTGTGTGTGTGTGTGTGTGTGTGTGTGTGTGTGTGTGTGTGTGTGTGTGTGTGTGTGTGTGTGTGTGTGTGTGTGTGTGTGTGTGTGTGTGTGTGTGTGTGTGTGTGTGTGTGTGTGTGTGTGTGTGTGTGTGTGTGTGTGTGTGTGTGTGTGTGTGTGCTATGCATGTTGTGTGTGTAAGCATGTTGTGTGTGTAAGCATGTTGTGTGTGTAAGCATGTTGTGTGTGTAAGCATGTTGTGTGTGTAAGCATCTTGTGTGTGTAAGCATCTTGTGTGTGTAAGCATCTTGTGTGTGTAAGCATGTTGTGTGTGTAAGCATCTTGTGTGTGTAAGCATGTTGTGTGTGTAAGCATGTTGTGTGTGTAAGCATGTTGTGTGTGTAAGCATGTTGTGTGTGTAAGCATGTTGTGTGTGTAAGCATGTTGTGTGTGTAAGCATGTTGTGTGTGTGTGTGTGTGTCTATGCATGCCGTGTGTGTGTGTATGCATGCCGTGTGTGTGTGTATGCATGCCGTGCGTGTGTGCATGCATGTCGTCTGTGTATGCATGTCGTGTGTGTATTTATCACTGGCATCAGTTTATTTTTATATCGTTGAGCAATAACAACAGAAACAGAAGCGATGACAACAAGAGAGAGTGAGAGGGGAGGGGCAGTCAGGCAGAAGAAGCAGAAGAATACTAACAATGCAAAATGCGTAATTACTTGACAATTATCTGAAATACGTTTTGAAAATGCTTTAATGACAACTGTGCCATGATGACAACTTAAATATGGTGTGTTTGTGTGCGTATGTACGTTTGCGCATGCATCCCTAAATGTTTTTGTCTGTGTTCATTTTTTTTTTTTCATTTAAATGTGTGTGCACTCGATGTAACTGAAATTTGCATTCAGAGAACTGTTGCATACATACACACATGCATACATACATGTATACATACAAATATAGAATTAAAGTTGAAAACAGGTATATAAAAGTTAATTGATTTAATGAAAGAGCTTCAAAGAACTTCTTACAGGTTATAGTTGGTTAAACATTGACATTCATTTGCAGACTCGACAGTAAATGGCACTAAAAATAAATCGAGTTCATAAAACAGACTAGGAAAGTATTTAATAACCCTCATCAGATGAGTCATGGCCCGTGAATAATCTATATACACATATATATCTGCATACAACTCTAAGTTGAATTGCTTATTTTCAGTTTAATTCCCATATGGAGTAACATCTTTAAATCGAAGTTTGACATGATCTCATTCGCTTAAACTCTTCTTTTTTTATTTCATTTTAAATATCAAATTGGATTTTTAAATTTTGTATTTCTGGTTTTTTTTCTGTGTCGACTGATATTAGACTCTCTCAGAGTCCAAGACTCTTAATCAGAGGTACAGAATTTATTTATCAATTTGATGTTGTCTTATATCAGTCGAAATAGAAAATTACAAAAAGTAGCAAATTAAATTCAAAATTACATCTTTATAAATAAAAATAAAGAGAACTCATTTATTATTATTTGTATTATCTTTTTTAATTGCAGAGTGACTCTCCGATATGGACTTGTCTTTAAAGAGCTTGAGATTTAAATAGATCTAGATCGGCTGTAGTATATATATTTGATTGAAATCGCAGATGCTTACAGATGTCTCTTAAATACCTAATTGACCATTTGAATGGTTTCAAGTCATAAATATTGATCAAAGCACATTGATTTGAATTTAATTGAGTTCAGCTAAGAAGAACTTCAAGTATTACTTTATCGGTTTTTAATATACATTATATTTTCAAACCATTGTAGATCAGCTAATACTGATATAAAAAAAAAACATATAGCATACATATTTTTACTGATATGGGTGCTTACAGCTGTCTTCTGAAAATACTGCTTTAATCAAGAAACAAAAGAGTGAGATGAGAAAGTATTGGATCAGAATTTAATGATAATTTCAGTTCATATTTAGCATTGATCTTAATTTACTTGAATTAAGCTTATAAGCAAAAACTTTGAACTTGAATTTTAAACCGATCTAGATCGGCGTAATTAAACCAAAATAGTATTGAAGTAATAAATGTAAAGTATTAAAAATATATAATGTTTATTTTTTTTATATGTATTTATTTAATCTCAAGACATTCGACATAAAAAATACAAAGAGTAACAAATTGAATTAATTTATATTTAAGATATAATTAAAAAATATGAAATATTTATAAGATTTCTGAAGTTATTTTAATGCTTAATGCAGCAACATCAAAATCCCAATCCGACCAACTAATAGTATAGATTGTGTTGTCTGAAAAATTAATTCAAATAGTTATGGATCTCGAGTGCAGCCGCATCGATACAATATCAAATCAATTTGAATTTACTTGAATGCAGCTGAGAAGCCAAAACGTTGTTGGGGCATGGACAGTTAGAGACAGGGAGAGAGACACAGCGAGGGGAAGAGAGATAGGGAGGAAAGGAGGGGTTCTGAGGCACAATTGACAATGGGCAAGTTCAAGTTGCCTTTGGTATTTTTGTGCCAAGTTCAATTTGCATGTGTTGTTGTTAGATTTGTTGGAGTTATTTTGTTTTGCCTGGATAACCGGGGCATGTTGCATATTGCACCGGCTTCGGCGGCAAAAGAGTAACAAGAAAAAGTTGAGAATTATGAGGACCGAAGGTGTAATGAAAAGACTCACGCAGATCGCACCAAAAGGCCTTTGACTTGCCAACTGATGAGTCTTCTGTTATTTTCTTTTCTTTTTTGCATACCAATACGTACAGACAGAGACTCGGAGACAAACCAAACCCGAACCCATAAGCATAAGCATAAGCATAGGTATACGTATAGGTATAGTGGTAAAGACGCCTGCCACACGATGGTGCCGCTTGATATATCACGGAATTTTGTGTGTGGGTGTACTCTCTGCATAAGCAAGACTCAAACATAAACTCAACTGACTTGAACTGAACTGAATATATATAAACCAGTTGAGTTGAATATGAAAACAGATAACGACGACGACGACTCCACACACAAATAAAGACATATACAAGGCACGTGCAACCCGAAGACACACTTGCAAACACACATACAGCGGCGGTCAAAAAATTAGTACTGCACACATAAGCTTCGCAAAATGTTTACAAAATACTTCAAATGTTTTTAAAAAATTATGATCGTTTTGCTTAAACACAAGCAATTAATACTGAATATAATGAACTTTAAGAGTTATCAAATTTAATTAAAAAAAAAAAAAAAACAAAAAAAAAGTCTCGCAGTTTATGATCTTCATATATTTATTTGTATTAAATTATTACTGAAATCTATATTATAATAGTAATCGAATAATGACGAATGGACTACGGTTAGTATTTAGAAAATGATAGTAAATAAATCATTCTAATAATAAAAAAAATAAAACTGCATTTTTTTCACATTGAAGATATGTCGAATGTCATCTTATTTTTTAACTATCCAATATGGAATTCTTGTAAATAAATAAATAAATCGCTATATTACTTTATTTAAAAAACTCTTAATAAACTCGTTCAGTCATAAATATTTGGACTATTTTCGCGAGCACCAATATTATTTTGAGCTCGGAAAAAATGCAACACTTAAATCAACCCCAAATAGAAGATAAACAAAAGGAATAAATAAAAACACTGCAGGGAATCGAAGGGATTTATGAGATTGTTGAGATATTTGCATTGTGATAAGCAGCATTATAAGCATTACTATTATTTTTACCGCAACTGTACATATATGAAGGCAACAAAAAATAAACACAGATTCCTACTCTTACCGCAGATTCAGATATACAAAGGCAAAATTAAAGTCATGGAAAAGGGTATTAAGGGGCGAATGTGATGCAAGGAGAGAACCTTGACTCGCCTTTGTTTTCCTTTGCGTATGTAGCCCGAAGAGGCAGTGAACTTTTCTGTTCTTTGCCAAGTACGTTGGGGCAACATCTTCAGAGCAGACGTGTGTTCATTTTTATTAACTTACTAGTACCAATCTAGGTATTCTACCGGCTTTGCACGGGCCACGGGACAGAGAAAGAAAGAGAGAGAGGGAGAGATTTATAGCTCAAACTTGGTGTTTAATATATTCGCTCAATTAATTCGAATAGAGTAAGTGCACACTTTTATTTATTATTTATGTAAAATAATTAATTTTCATTAAAAAAAAAAATAAATGTAAATATAAATTTAAATTAAAAAATGAATACAAATCAAAGGTACACGGTTCGATTTGTATCGTTATTCTTGAAACTGCGGCGGTTATCTATACAATTAAATAACCTTGATTTGCGTAAATTATTCCAAAAATTTTGAATAACAAACACTCCAACTTAACTTAAAATAAAAATATATTAAAATTGTTCAAGTTAACAAAGAATTTGCATATACTTTATAAACCCGGACATGCTTCCTTCTGCCTTTTATATACTTTTTCACAAATTCACTGTACCTCTTTTATTAATTTTTAACGAGTTCAGGATTCAGCTTTAACCCATTTTCCACAGCAATGGAGTGAATTAAAAAAAAAATATTAAAAAAGAAACATAATTTTAATACTTACTATTAAAGTTTCCTATGGATATTTACAAATAATTTTCAAGTAATAAAATGTTGACGATGGATTTTCAAAATCAAAGGCATGATTAATTATTTGTATTAATTTTCTCCAATTAGCATCTACCATTTTCTGTAATATTTCTAATTATTTCAATTCAAAAATTCAACTTTCCAAATTAAGTAATAAGCCATTGGATTCCAGATAGGCTTCTAAATGTTAATATATGGCGACATATACTCCTCTTCTCAATTGTATCGTCTTACTTTTCTAGTCCTAGTAGATCTACTAGGAATTTTCGACTTACACAGTCCTCTATATGCTATTTCTAAATTTTAGATTCACGATTTAAAAACACATCTTCGATACATCTGTTAAGAGCTCAGAACATTCTTAGCTTACTCCACAGGTTCAGAGTTTTTTTATCTCTGCTTTGTTTTCCTTGGAATATTTTATATTTTGATTCCCACAAATGTTTTATATCCTTTAAATTGTTTTTTTTTTATTCATTTTAACTTATAAATTAATAATAAATTTTATATTATATAAATTGCAATAGTAACTTTAATTTTAAATTACATTTCAACAATAATTATTTTATTATATTTTAGTGATAAGATGCTGGTTGCAAATATAGTGTTTCCGTAATCCATCTCGTTCATGGAGAGTGTTCCTGCTGGGTTCAATAAATTTGCCTTATTAAAATATGTCCAAACAGAAATATTTCAGTCTGGTTGGGCAATTTTATCATACACAGTCTAACCCAATAGAGAATTGCGACTTGAAACTTGGTACACATACTGGTCTGTGCTCCCCTCAGACAAAGTGCAAAAATTGGAGTGCTAAATCGACCAGGGGGCTAGGAAATCGATAAAAATCGATATTCGCAAATTGATAAAGGCGGATATCTCTCAAAATTTTAAAGCTACAGTCACAAAATGTGGTTGGATGGTCGCTGGCGACGTTCTTCAAAGATCAGAATATGCCACGCCCATATTCACCGCCCCCACGCCCCTCGCCTCTAAAAATTTAAAATGGCTATATCTTGCCAATGACGATACTTCGGAGAGTGTAGGTCTATAAGCCCGCATATCTTCCACAATTCTAAAGATAGATAAACCAAACTAAAAAGGTAACTGGGCTGGTAGCCCCTTCCAATCATGGGCATATGTATTTTTACCATGCTCACACTCGCCGTCCCCAGGCACTGTGGCTTTAGAAATCTGAATCTTACACAATTTCTAAGCTAGAGTCAATAAATTTTAAAAGTATGTTACTGGCAACTCGCCTAAGAGATCGAAAAGAAATCGGATGGCCACGCCATCACTGGCCACCATTACACCACGCTCCCAAAAAGCCTATATATTCCGCAATTTAAGTACTTGGCTACACCCACCCTGTTCATTGTTACTTGTTATCCACTGAAATAACTTGTGGTATTTCGCAGTCGGTTCCGCCCGACTGCAACGTTCTATATTGTTAATATAAGAAAAATATAAAAATTCCAAGACTTTTGATTTTAAAAGTTTAAGATATAATATATACCATAATAGTGATTATATAGTCTGCCTTTGTTAATTAAAATTGAAATAAAATGTAAAATTAAATTGAATTTTATAAAAATAAGAAAATATTTTGAAGACAACTGGTTTCGGACATACTTTAATTGATGTTATTGTATTTGAATTCTGTTTAATATAGTTTTTTCATATGTCTCAAATTACAACAAAAAAATAAAATTTCAGTCTGCTTTTGTTAAATTAAATTTAAGATAAAATGTAATATTAAATACTTTAATTGTCTGCCTTCTGTTATTCAACTACATCAGAATTACGGCCAAAATTGAAGGATTTTGGTAGTTGTGTATCCTGTTGCACGTCAAATAAAGCAAGGTAGAAGAAGGTAAATTGACAGGCAAAGAGTATGTGGAGACTGAAGATTAGTATTGTGGACGCACCTACACAAGTACCCAGCACATGCGCATGTGCATGTGCATGTGTTTGTGTATGTGTATGTGTGTGTGTATGTGTATGTGTATGTGTATGTGTATGTGTATGTGTATGTGTGTGTGTGTATGTATGTGAATGTGTATGTGTATGTGTATGTGTGTGTGTGTATGTGTATGTGTATGTGTATGTGTATATGTATGCGTTTGTGTATGTGTGTGTATGGTTTTAGCTACCTTCTGCGATGGATGGGTGCTTAGTACAATACAAATCTCTTTTTGTTCACTGTGTGTTTGTGGAGATTTTTACTAAGAAATCGCCTTTGTTCTCCGTTTCAGCATAAAAAGTTGCGAATATAAAACAAAAGTGTCACTTGCTGTTCGCCCTTTGCCGACGACGACAACAACAACAACAGAGGCAATGTGAGCTTGCATTGTTTTTTTTTTATGCATGTGTTGCGTGTGTGTGTGTAAATGTTTTTGGATATGGTCATTTCGATTTTTTTTTGCTGCTTCTGTCCGCTTCAACAAATCTTCGCAATCATTCATTTCGGTGAGATCAATGGATCGATACGATATATATAACTCTGCCTTCGAAATGCAATGCGACAAAAAGGAAGAAGACACAGACACAGACAGAGATACTGGCGGAGGCGGGAGCGGGGGTGTTCCAAGCTTGGGGTCCTCAGAGGCTGAGAGAGGGAGAGAAACGCTGATGAACTCTTTTCAAAATTCTACCGCAAAAGTCCAATTTGGGCAACGGCAAAACAATAAACATCATTTATTTTGAAGTCGTACGTTTTTTTTGTGTTCATTAAAATTGTCGCGAACACATGAATATGTTAATGAATTATTGTCTACAGAGATATACACATATATAAATATATATATTTGTATATATAAATAAATATTTGTATTGTCATCCTGGGTGGAAGGGTCACGGCATGGGGCCACAACTACCAACCGGAATCGCACAAAGGGTACGGCTCAAGGTACGGGTATAGGGTGCGGGGTGCGGCGTACAACATTGCAAAAAGTGTGAGAAGACCATTGTTTTAGCAAAGTGCCTTTCTTCTCCTCCGGCTATCAAGGCAAAAAACGGCCTTAAGCATACATTAAATACATACAAACAGTGTCTCACAGCTGATTTCATACAGTGTAGCAAAAATTTGAAAGTGCTATTAAGTTTCAACAATGGTTTCCTTAATGCAAAATGTTTAAATGCCAATTTTTTTTACGTTATATCACATTTGAAAAATAAACTTTAGTTTTTACTAAAATATTATTCATTTAATTAAAATTAGTCAAAAACTGAAAACATATCCAAAATACATGTCAAAGTAGCTTATTTCGAACAGTCTTAAAAAAGTAACATATTTGACGTATAAAACCTTAAATAAGGATATTAATGTGATAGTATGATATCCTTTAGCCTTAACAGCTTCCCTTAATCTATTATTCATGAAAGATATCGGTTTCCGGGTAGTTTCTGTGCTGATTTTGCTTCACTCATCCACCAAAGCATTTGCGAGATCGGATCTGTGATTCCTCATGTTATTTTCCAGCAAATTTTAAATTACATTTAATCTGGAGACTGGGCCGGTGGAATTATCATATGGGGCAGTTCTAGATAAGCCAGGACTGTACTAATCCGGACTTATGCTTGGTTTTTGTCCTGGTCGTTGTCCTGGTAGAACCGGAAAACACGTTCGATACTTTGAAGTAAATTTTCGATTAACATATTGAGGTACACATTCCTGTCCATTGTTGTTTCGATACACACCAAATTTCCGACGCGGGCTGCCGAGATAGATGCCCATACCATGACACTTTCTCCGCCGTGCTTGACTGTTGCCTTTAGGTTTTTTGGACTCAGCTCAGTATTGGACTACAGCCACACATAATTCCGTCCGTCCGGTCCAAAAATGTTGTTTTTGGACTCATCTGCAAATATAACTGTGTTACAGAACTCCAAATCTTTGCCCAAGTGGGTTTTGGCGACCTTCCTCCTAGTCCCTTTATTTTTTGCGCTTATAAAGGGCTTCTTCCGTGGTACTCGTGCATTGAACTCATGGTTGCCCAGAACCTGACGCACAGTTTCCACACTGCCCTTTTTTCCCATTTCATCCTGCACCTGTTGAGTCAGTTTTGAAGCCGATAGCTTTGAATTTTCCCTTTTGTTTCTGACGATCCTCCGCTCTTCCTGTTTGGTGAAAATCTTGTTTGGTGCTATTCTGCCCTTGTCCTCTATCCGATTATGGTCGACGAAGCGCCGTATGATGTTGTATTGCTGACTTGCTTAGATTGACCATTTCAGCTATTTGGTGATGTAAATATGCGATTTTGAAGTATTTCAGGATGAGTTTCCATTGTTTATTGGTAGTCCGTTTACCCATAGTCCTTGCTGGCTGGTTGCTCCCGAGATGCAGCATATAACTAAACTGACCACTAATGATTGGTCTATTGGTACCGAAAATTATCAACCTGACGTAAAACATACGGATTTAATGGCGTCAATATGTCCATAATGCCACATTTAAACCAATCGTTTGAGTCAGATTCGCTAAGTAATTTTTTTCTTTGTTCGTTCACACCAGATCTACTTCCTTAGAATGAACTTTAAAGTGACGCTTGGCCAATTATACGTTGCAAAAAATTAGCAAGTACATGCTAATTGCACGTCCAAAATTATATATATGTATATATAAATTATAATATACATCATGCAAAAGCCAAAAATGTGCAGACATACATTTATATATGTAATCGAACTCGCTGCAATTAAAAACATAAGCTCAACTAACAGATTAAGGAAGCTGCCTGCTACATAAACTAATTTTAACACACAATTTTAACATCTCTTCTCATTATTAAGAAACAAAATACATTCAAACCAAAAACCATGAGGTTTATATTTTTCTTCTATTAAAAATAATAAAACCACGCGAAAAATATGAAAACAACAAATAATGAACAGAAATTTACAGTTTTTTTTAGCCGCTTTACTCTTTACATAATTGAACTCATCCAGGGTAATCCAAATACAATTACACCAATTTAAGTATTCGAAAAATGGAAAAGCAATATTTGTATGGCCAAAACTTTATAAATTGAATGAAAATTTCTTCTTGGCAATGTAGCTGGTTAAATAAGGTCGATTTGTCCAGTAGGTACAATGGCCATGAATTGGCTAACATAATGTTAATTCATAATGTGCAGTATGTTCACAGATACCACATATGAGAATGAGTTGATTTTCTGAATTGCAACATTATTTTTTGAATTGTAAAATATTTCAATTTACGCTAACTTTTTTTAGTTTTTTTAAAATTACATTTAAATATTTTTTCTGTTTAAAATTTAATTTATAATTTCTTTTAATTTTATTTTTCGACGGCAAAAAACAAATAGACCTGACGAGATTCTCTGTTGATGGACAGTTCCGTCTGTGACACCAACACCAATAAGTAATTCATCATTTACGCATTCTGTATGCACATATGTGTGTGTGTTTTGTAATACAATAAATGAGAAACAGGCTGCTCCGGCTGCTAGTCCATAGACTACACACAATACACACAGACAATACAAACACACACATACATGCATGCAGTCACAATCGCCCTCTATTTGCAATGAATGGCCAGATTGAATTTACACACACACAAACACGCACACACAGACGAACATCCATCGTTCCTGTCCCTATGCTTGGGATTTAAGACGCTGCAACAGAAAACGAAACAAAACAGAAAAAAACACAAAAACAAAAACAGCAAAGGGCGATTCGCATTTGAATCCATAAATTCATAAGCGAGCAAGAAGAAAACGATGAGAAGGAGGACAAGGAGTAGTGAAAAAAGACAACTAGGAAGAGTAAGAGTGAAAAGTAATAATAAAACGAATTAATGCACTGTAAATACATATATATGTATGTGTGTGTGTGTAAGCACAATGCAGCAGAAAGGACAAAAACAAAGACAAGCTATAATAAGAAAGGAAATATATTTCTTTGCCGTATTCTGTATAATATTAAAGGAATTGTTTTCGTTTGCCTCCTTTTTCTCAGAAACGGGTGCTATACACACACACACTCAAACACACACACACACGCACACACAAACACACACACAACATACATACAAAGTTAATACAATGCTATGACTGTTAAGGGCGAACTGAAACCGAAACAAGACGACAGACGGAAAGAGACAGACAGCAAGAGCTGTCAGATTGCTGGCAGAGCACCAAAGCGAGTAATGCGTTTTTATTCCGGCAACTACAACTACAACAAGATGGCAACAATGACAACAATAGGCTCGGTTCGCAGCGCAGCGAGTTTCCAGTTATAAACAGAACCACTACAAGCAAGCTTATGTGTGTGTGTGTGGTTGTATACGTGTACACATGCCTTGTGCATAATCCGCAAGCAGATGTTAGAGCTGCATTTTTGTTTAGTTTAGTAATCGGCTGTTCACTGAGTTTTCAATAGTATTTTTCGCTACTCTGGGCAACACTAGTGAAAGTATTGCGTGGAGATAACCTGTTGAATATATTTTTATTTATTTTATATATTATATTAATAATTCTTGTTTTTTTTCATTTTATTTTAATATTAAATTGTATTCCTAATTTAATTGAATATATTTTTTAGTTTTCGTATTTTTTTAGTATCAACTTAATATATACAATGTCCCAGACCTTATTTCGACCAGAGTGTTCCGAAAATTTTAATTGTACAAAATAAATAAAAAGATTTTAATATTTATATTTAAACCAAAATATATATTTAATAGATTTTTCAGGATATTGATTTAACTCATTTAGATCTTTATTTTATTTATTGTTTAAATATTTATTTTCTTTATTTATTTAATAGCGACTAATATAAAATTTAAATTTTAAAAATAAAAAACCCAATCAGAACAAAAAACATAGTATAATTTAGTTAAGATCGACCCCAACCAGAAATGCGTACCAAAAGTAAAATACGAGATAATGAAAAAATCAATGAATCTGAATCGATTAGATGATAAAAATGGATTATAATACTTATAATTGGAAAGTTATAATATTCCCTTGCTTATATTTCAAATTTTAAGTCTACAGCTCTTCAAGTCCTTTAGATCGTCGTTATAATATAGACAGATTAACTTGGTTGAATATACTACCGATTCTGCCTGTTATACATTTTTGCATAATTTATTATCAATTTATAGTATGTTCAGTGTAAAAATATGCAGATCACATATAACTTCAAATAATTACGTGCTCAAAATACAAAATGCAAATCTTTTAATTATCAATGTCAAGCATTCTGATCTGATTTCAAGAATCAATTATTCAGTATTTACGTACAGCATGTAGATTGATCAAAGAATGTATATAGCTGTTCTGGATATATATAGAAACTTAACTTACCAATTGAAAATGGTGATGCATTCACCCCATCACAACAGTGTGTGCGCTAAAAAGAAATTGAGAAATGAAACCATTTGTTGAAAATTAGTTTAATTTACATTTAATGCAACCGTGCTAATTAATGAATACCAATACTGCTAACTAACAGCATTGCGACAGTCTTGAATAAAGTTTTATTGAGTACACGACGCTGGTAGTACTTTAATTTATTTTCTTATCGAGGCATTTCCTCACGTGGGGAAACTCCAACAATTTTTTGTAATTTTTATAACCTAATTTAAAAGTCAAGGAAGTCAAGGAAGTCAAGGAACTTAACCCATGATTACCAAAACTTCACCATTTTCGAAAAGCTGTATTTCCAAGCAGAAACAATAAAGTTTCCCAATACAATTGCGCAGTTTAATCATGCCACAGTGAAATCAACTGAATGGCGAATTGTGGGCAAAGCAGAAATGCCGTTTAACGGTAAAACATTTTGCCTTAGCTTAAGCAGTATAATAAAATCTGATCATTTGCATTTGAGGCAGATTCTTATGAATTTAGAATATTCCCATTAAAATTTTGACTAGATAAGTTCGAGTAGTTGCTTTTTCGATTAGTGAGAGCTGAGTTTGATTAGTTAGTTTACTCAAACTCACCTCGTGTAATATTATTGTATGTGTTGTATTATTTATAAATATCTGTTTAGTCTCATTTTACATTATTTAATTATGAAAATAAAAAGTACATGCCTTCTGGATCTTCGCCATCTTCTGATTTAATGGGTCAAAATGTAACAAACAAAAGTGAAAGCGTTGTAGTCATTCGTAATCGATAAACAAAATGCAATTGTCTTTTAAGATAAGTAGATAGATTTAATTATAATGCTGTATTATACATAATACATAATGCAAAAATTAAATCCCATTCATTTTGAGTGGAAACATATCATTTATGTTAAAGTTATTAAACAATAATTATAGATCGTTATGCAATTGTACCAGCACTTAAGTTGTGTTTTCAGCTTATAAAAAGTTATCGATAATGAAAAGTTCCACATCAAAAAAAGGTGCAAAATTTCCCCGTTGTTTACAGTTTCCACAAACGAAAGGCCTAAAATGTTCTTATATACCCAATACGCAGCAGGATCAATCGACAACCCTGCACGGATGCATTTATCTAATTAAAAATAAGCATGCTCCCTGAAGACGTTTTTTTTTTCTTTTTTTTTTTTTTAATTTTTTCTGTAAGCCTTTGCGTTGCCTCAGAAAATAATTGAATATAATAACACATAATTAGAAACGAAGTTCTTTCTTAGCTTGCGGTTATTCGTTGACCATATGGAATTTGGACATTTGGGCAAAAGTGTATAATAGCGCTGAGGCTAAGAACCTAAAAATCGAAAAAAGCTTAAAAGCCCGACCTTTGCTCCACGCCGAACTGGAGTCCAGAGTCTGTCCGTGATTCAAGCCAAGCCGTGCGAAGCTTTAATCATATGTCTGAGTTTGGAGTTTCTGACTCAAATTTTGCTGTCAGCCCCGTTATCTACTTAATTGCCGTCAAATTAGAACCAGCTGGCTCCTAAAATTCGCTAATTTTCAACTCTTTACTGGATCGAAACTCTTTTTTGGTTTTTTTTTTCTTGTCGTGTCTGTCTGAAACCCGTCCTTTCATTTTACTAATTTATCCGTCAATTTCTTGCTCTTTTATGTAAGCATGCTTATCGATATGTTTGATAACCGAAACAGTTCGATTTAGAAATGGCAATAGACTTTGCCTATCAATTAGTAATATTTTAAGATCACAATATGTGCCTGATGAATAAAATTCATATATTCTTGTATTTGTTTTCAGATTTAATTTAAATTTCGCTCTTTGAGAAAAAGAGCAGCGGTGATAGCTAACACGAACTGGTGCGATTAATCAACATATACACATGATTTACATAAATGAGCACTAAATTAACAGGGTTAATGTAAACAGCGAAAAATAAGCAAAATGTAAAGAAAAGAAACAAACAGACAGACTAGTAAAATATATAAACAAAAATGATCATATATTGCAGATCACGTTTCGTTAAGCTATGTAAGTAAATATTATATTATTTTTTTAATTGTCGATGGCCATTCGCTTTTTATTTCTTTGTACTTGTAATTTTATATTTGCTTTAATGGCTTATACTAGTTTTAACACACCCGTCATAAAATACGTCTTTTAACGGTTATGCAATTTGTGTATATACAAAGTAAGAGTGCTGCAGTCGAGTTAGCTCGCCTATGATATACCCTGAACCCAGTTGTTAAATATATTCTAAAACTATTAGGATTTGAACCGCGCCTGGTATACACGTACCTTTATTCCAAATTTTAAGTCTCTAGCTCTTGTAGTCTCTGAGATCTGCGTGTTCATACAGACGAACGGACGGACAGACAGACATGGCTATATCGACTCGTCTGTTGACTCTGATCAAGAATATATATACTTTATGTGTTCGTAGATGCTTCCTTCTGCCTGTTACATACATCAGCACAAAACCATTAAAACCTTTTCACCCATTTTTAATTGATTCATGGTATAATAAAAATATAACTTGAAATTATTTAACAAATTGTGGTTTTATACTTGGCGTGTTACTACACATTTCCAAGCTACACTGAAGCTATCACAAAGTATAGATTACAAATCGATTTCCTAATGGGTTTTTTCGCTGCTGGGCCGCTTGAAGCTACACTCTTTCTCTCGCTCGATCTTTCCGTCGCATAGTGAAGGGTTTACACCACTGTTGAGTGGAGACCCCTTGCGTCAGTGCCACGCTCCTTTTCATTGCTGTTTATACGTTTATTTAACCCTTCTCAGCCGCGCTTATTTTTTTCTGTTTTGTTTTTGTTTTTTTTTTTACTGAGCGGCAATTAAATATTACGTTCACGTAAGTGTCTCTATTTATATAAACATCTATACACACACACACACATGCACACTTTTAGGCTGAAATAATGTGCGATCAAGTAAAAACCACATATATACAGCTGCGCTCAAAATAATTCTGCACACATAAATTTTAGCATATGTTAATACTGAAGATAATTAGCTGTAAAATTTATTGACAAAAAAAGTAAAACGTTTAAACTTATTTTTCATTTAATTTTATTAAATCGTATTTATTGAACTTTATTATTATAAGAGTTTTGAAATAACAGTTAGGTTTTCATAGCTTTAGCTGGAGCTAAATAATATTCCTAAAAAATAAGATATGATGATTATTACATAATGGGCATATGCATATTATTAATCAACTACATAAATTAAACCAAGATCGTATCGTGTACGTTACAATTGCGTTTTTGCGTGTTTGTCGACAGAGCGCACTTGCACACCTGTAAATTTTCTAATACAACTAGAATATATTTAAAAACTGGGTTTATGGTAAGTCGTAATCGAGCTCACTCAACTGAGTTATTTTAAATTAGCAAATAAATTACTATTGTGTATTGTGTATTATAGAAAGTTATTAATTATATTAAAAATATTATTACCTTTTATATAAAATTATATAAAATAAACTCTTAATAAAACAAGTAAAATTGCTGTAGTCGAATGAGCTCGACTACGATTTATTCTGAACCCAGTTGTTAAATATATTCTAAAACTATTGGCAAATATTCATACACAGTCGCAGTTAGCAAAGCTCTGCAGCATACACACAAAAAAAAAACATACTGACGATCGCGTCTATCATGCCATCTCTCTCACACATGCGCTCGCGTATTTATGCACAAGAAAATGTTGAAATGAGATCAATATGATAATATATTTTCGACAATAACTGGTGTTTCCTAATCGATCTTGATGAAATTTGGGCAGTCGATCAATAATATGCACATGCATAATATATATATTAACTGTGGCATTTATTGCTATCGGAAATTTAAATGTATCGAAAAACGGAGGCAGTTATCGATCAAATTAAGCAAACTTGATCTGCGCCTCGTAAAGAGAACCTATTATGCAAATTTGAAGTTCCTAGCTCTTATAGTCTCTGAGATCTGCGTGTTCATATAGACGGACGGACATACGGGCATGGCAATATCGACTTTTCTTCCAGCTTTGTTAACTGTAGTTATAAAATTGCGGGAGATATAGGCCCTTGCGAATTTTGGAGGCGGGAGTGGGCGTGACCAAAAACTGTATTATCGGTTCTGAAAGGCGGCTTCCAGTTTTATAAATACAAAATTTGACAACTCTTACTCAAAAATTGCGGAGTTTCAAATCTCTATCTCAAGCTTTAAATCTCTATCTCAAAACCAGTATACTATGATACCTTTCTTATAAAAGTATACAAAAAAAAAAGAAATCGAAGGGGTTTATGCCAAGAGCTATGAAAATATTGAGTATAGCATTGCAAGAAGCAGGTACTACTATACCGCATATACCGCAACTGTACATATCTTTGCATCTACATATGTGTACATTCGTATTCGTATATATATATATATATATATAAATGTGTATATATGAATGTATGCATATGTATTTGTATATATAGATATGTAGAGTTGCGGTATATATATAATAGTAGTGCCTGCTTCACGCAGTGCATATACATATATATATATATATGTTAGTTTCAGCGTGGCATTTTGCGCATGATCATGTTGGGCATTAAACTGAACAACTGGACTCAACGGTGAGTTCAATGCCCAAAAAAAAAAAAGACTGGCAAGCGACATAATTTCGTGTCGCACAAAGAAAGGTGTTAAAAACTATTTCAAATGCACGACGAAACACCGCCAATCATCACAAACGGGCCAACAAATCACGTACGAGTGTATATGTGTGTGCGTGTTTGTTTATAGAAGCTACTAGCCTCGCACCCAGCAAAACGCAGAAGCTTCAGCAGGGGCATCAACAGAAGCATAACTAACAACGGAACGTATGGCAACGCAATACGAATTTGACGATTGTCGGGGGAGAATTTGCCTATGCAGTAGTGAAAGCACTTAAAACTAATACATATGCACACATACATAAATACACACACACACACATATGCGAATATTTATGTTTAAGAATTATTTGCAGCTGCTTTCAGATGCAGTAGCAAAGTTTCTCGGTTTTAACATATTTAATTATTTAATTAAATACAAAAATTAAAATTTAATTCAATAAATTAATCTTGAGCTCAAATTTAGCAAGCAAATGCAAAAACAAAAAATAAATTCAATTTATTTCAATGTCAGCAAAATAAATTCTAGTTGTTGTCGGTTGGCCGGCAGCCAGCAATGGGCATCCAACGTTCAGACTGCATGACAAATGCGAAATGACAGAACTTCCTCAGAATGATTAGCAAATATTGTACATTTAATTAACATTATAATTGTTGTTATAAATGTTGATAATAATATTATGGCAGCACAATTCCTTGCCAATTTGAATCGATTGATATCAGAGAAATGGTTAACAAGGAAAAACTTGTGAAAACTTTTTACAAATTATATTTTATTATTTTCATTATCAAATATATTTTTATTATTGTGAAAACGAAAAAAATCTTGCACGATTATATTTTTATTATTTTATTTTCCTATGTTATTTTAGTTTATTTTTAAATTCTAATATATAAATTTATTATTATATAAAAAAAGAAAACAATCTTACGACTACTTGTTTCTAATTAGTTTTTTTTATTTTTATTATTATTTGATTATATAGTAGAATTATTTTATATAAAAAGGAATAAAAAGGTATTATTTTAGGTGTATGTATGTATGTATGTATGTAACATGTATGTATGTATGTAACATGCAGAAGGGACATCTCCGACCCCATAAAGCATATATAAAAATTTGGAATATATATTCTCGTATACCAGGCGCAGATCAAATTAGCTTTATTTTATAGATAACCTCCGTTTTTCGATTATCGATACATTTAGATTTCCGATAGCAATAAGTGCCACAGTTTAAAAGGCAGACTCAAATTCTAATTAGTATATATTATTATATATTATTATTAATTTATTATCATATTGATCTCATTTCTATCAGCAGCCGCAAGCATTTTTGTATGCATAAATAAGCGAGCGCATGTGTGAGAGAAATGGCATGATAATAGACGCGAGCGTCATTATGTTTTTTTGTGTGTATGCTGCAGAGCCCTGCTAACTGCGTCAAGGTATGTATAAATATTCACTTGTTTGTCGGCAGAGCACACCTGCAGACCTGCGCACATTTGGATGCAAAGCTTTATGGGGAAATTTGCAAATAATTTTAGAATATATTTAACAGCTGGGTTCAGAGTATATCGTAGCCGAGCTCACACGACTACAGAATTTTTACTTGTTTTATAATATTATTAATTAATTATAATTATAATAGTTATGTGTGCTCAACTACTAATTAGTAAGGTGTATGTTTTGCAACTGGGATGTTTTAATAAATAATATAAAAATAAAATAATGCGAGAGCAAAAGAAAGTAAATCTGATTGCATAAGAAATATATTTATTCTATTTGCATTTATTTAATGTCAATTAAAGTCAAACAAAAAAAAAACAATCAAAAATTTAAAATTATAATTTAAATAAAAAATGAAAAATAGTTAAATGCACGTATATATTCGTAATCAGCGTATCGAACTGGCTTTAAAGCTAGGGTATTTGTTGGACGATACAAAAATTATGCTGTTAATTGTGTCTCCTAATGAGCACTCTGCAAAATAAATAGATGAAGGCAATGAACGAAACAAAATTTAGCCGCGATCAAATGTGTGTGTGTTTCTATTTGTTTGTGTGCAACCAATACATGCCTTACTTTTGAAGGTGCATAAAAAATCAGGTGTATCAACAGCAATGATTTCACATTTAATAGCTCTGCTCGCTCTGTGGTTGTAAGATTTTATACAAATTATAAGTGGAAAGAGTCTTAATAGTAATTATCTTTTGTTTCTTATTTTGGTCGGTCTTTCTTCGTCTCGTCTCGTTTTCGTCTCCCTTCGACTTCGTCTCGTCTTCTGCTGCTTGGAAAAAACTTGTTTTTTCGACAATTTCTACGACAAAAGTGTGTATGTTTGTGCATTTGTGTGTCTACCTATATGTATGAGTGTGTGTTGAGAGGTGTGATTGCGGGTGATTCAAAAAAAAACTGTAATTCGACGGAGATGACTCGGAAAGCAATTTGGACAATAAGACCGGCAAACGCAACGGATGTTGTCGAGACGCCTTTTCACTCATAATTAAAAGAGATTATTATTATTGCTGAAGGAGCTTAGATGTATGTATGCATATGTGTATGTGAGGGTAACCCTACACATATAAAATAGGTACATACAGCTGCGAACAACATAATAGAAGTGTTTCCTTCTATAAAAGCCCTTAACTCTATATTTTCATAGCTCCCCTTAAATAAATCCCTTCAAATCTCTGGAAAATTTTTATTATTTATTTTCTGTTTGAGGCTATATTTTTTGAGTGTCGCAATTTTTCAGAATGTAGTAGAAATATTTAAAACTGAATGAGTTTATTGAGTGCTTTTGATATAATAATATTTGTTTATATAAGAAATAAAACAGTAGTAATTTATTTGCTTATTTGAAAGCATAGCCTAAATAAATAAATTGTTTATTGAAATATTATCTAGGCCGAGTAACAGCTACGAAAACTTCACTATTATTCCCCTACTTTTATAATCATAAACTTAAATAATAATTTCATAAATATAAATATAAAAGTAATTCATTTTGAGACTTACATTTATTTTGTTTAGAAGTTTAAATATATGCTTTTAATATTTAATTATCTTCAGTATTGTGCCAATAAAATGTTCATAATTTTTTTAACATATAATAAAATTTACTTTGTGCATTTTCCACTATTATTATTTTGACCTCCGCTGTATGTATGTAAGTAATTGAAGTATATATATGTATTTGTGGTATACAGGAATATTTCGACCGAAGTAAGTGCCTAAAATTTTTCTTTGGCTTCAACTAGAATTAAAGCGGTAAATTAATGTTCATATACACATATACATATATAGCGCATATAATTACTTAAGTACATATATTTTAAAATATGAAGAGGTATACAAAGCACACACAAATAATGATTCACAAATTTGGTGAAATTAAAAATGTTTGGTGTATTTTAATGTGGCAGTAGTTATGGGATAATTATTAGAACAATTATCATTAAATTGGCGAATCATTATCGTCTTCCTCTTCCACTTTGCTGCTCAGCCAAGCAATGCTACAGGTCACACACAAACGCATATGAATGCAGCCTCTCCCTTTTGGTTCCCGGCGTCTCCGCTTCTAATTTCTCATTCGCTGTGCACTTTTTTAATTCCAATTATTTCCTGAATATGTATTTATGAATGTGCCTTTTGCTCGTGAATTGTACCTGTAGCAGTAACTGCAGCTGTACCTGTACCTATATTAGTACCTGTAAAAGTAATTGTACCTTTTCTGTGCGTTTTAGACAATTGCCGTGATTCTTCTCCCTCGTATATACACTTTATAGTGACAAAAACTGTACCAAGCGCAACGAGACCTTGCTTACGCATTTTATAACGGTGCTTTGTCTTCTTACGCTGTTATGTTGCATTGAAATGACAGTCCCACTCATTTTTTCCCAAGATTTTGGCTTTCCCCTTGTATGGCTAGTTTGGGTGCTAAATTCGAAACGTAAGTAGTGCGTTATATGGATTTTCCTTGAATGGGACAAATTATATTAGGTTTTACACAAATAAACAGATTAGTTGCTTACAAAAATTTGGAATGGGAAGGGGAAAAAACCCTCTTGCCTGAGGAAATAGATAAGCTACTGGACGGAACAACAGGCAAATATTAATTAAATTACGTCGATCAGCATCGGCAATTAATAATGAATTACAGTAAAAAACAAAAACGAGAACATAAAATGCTAACAAATCACCATCAACAAATTGTAGCACAGCCATAAAAATGCTATGGCATCTTAAATTATTTTTGATTAAAGGTTCCAAATATGAAAAGATTGTGTTCAACAAATTTTTATCAGGTAGTGATCGATTAGTTTGGAAGGAAATGTGCACCACATAGGCAGATTAAATACTGCAAGCGAACAAATGACCTGGACTGAGGGGTAGCAAAATGTTTTATTTTCTGAAGAGAAAACATTTTATTTCATTAAAAAAGGGCCTGATTTGTAAAATTTCAGGCCGAATGAGCTCGCAGCGTTATATAAAACTGTGGGACGAAGTTTTAGTGACGCAAACGCCTTATTCCACCAGGATAATGCTCCAAAGAAATAAGATAAGATCACCCGACCTGAATCCCATAGATAACATGTGGAGATATGGAGTTTAAGTAGGTAATCGAAAGTTTGAGACAGTTGAGCGGCTACGAAGGTAATCGTTAAGGAATGGTCCAAAATCCCACTATCTAAGTTCTAAATAGTTGTTGAATCAATATCCAATCGAATTACTTTAGTTATAATCATATCGGGATGCTGAACATTTTATTAATTTATTATCACTTAAAAAATATTTTTTTAAATCGCTATATTTATGTTAACTTTACAAATTTAATTCTTTTTTATTTGACGTGGATCAATAAAAGGTTTTTTTTGTTAGGTCTTATAATAAAAAATTCAGGTGTATATTTATAAATTAAAGGCACCTGAATTTGTCATTATAAAACTTAAACTTATATAAATATATATATATATATATATATATATATATATATATACGCATATAATTTGCAAGTAAGTAAATTATTATATTAATCAACTCTTAATATTAATATTGCATTCTATTTTAAATTTAATTTAAACTATTTTTTACGTATTTTTTGTATTCTTTATGTCGAATGACTTGAGTTGAAATGAAATATATAAATAAAACAGGTAGTAATTAATCAAATTATCATAATATTAAGCTAGTTACATAAATAACAGTCAAATACGATTACAGCAATTAAAGAACACGATACTAAAAAAGTAATATTGTGTCACTTATTATTTATTTGTTAATTTTTTTATTATTTGTTTTTATAACGATTTAATTTTATAACGTATTAATATTATTACATATATACAAATTTTTATACTCTGAACCCATTCAAAACGGGTAAAAAGGGTACAATGGTTTTGTGCAAATATATGTAACATGCAGAAGGAAGCATCTCCGACCCCAAAAAGTATATATAAGGTTGATCAGGGTCAACCGCCGAGTTGACATAGCCATGTCCGTCTGTCTGTCCGTCCGTCCGTCTGTATGAACACGTAGATATCAGAGACTTCAAATTTGGAATTTTGGTTTGGTAGAGCCGAATCTTCTAATTAATACATAATATGCATATGCACATTATTGATCAACTGCCCAAACTTTATCAAGATGTCGAAAATATATTCCATACCGATCAGCAGCCGCAAGCATTTTCTTATTGCATAAATATGCGAGCGCATGTGTGAGAAAGAGATGTCATGATAATCGACGGGAGCGTCAATGTTTTTGTGTGTGTGCAGCAGAGCCCGTTACCCCGTTACGATTGCGTACGTATATATGTGTGCATGTATGAAAAATCATGTGTTTGTCGGAAGAGCGCACTTGGGACCAACTCAGTGCATTTTGGGCACAAATTTTAAATTGAAATTTTCCAATAAAACTAGAATGTATTTAACAAATGGTTTCAGGGTATATCATAGCGAGCTCACTCGACTATGTCACTCTTACTTGTTATTTCTTGTTTTGCTTGCGCATTTGGTGACAAATTAACTGTTGTTTTTTTTTTTAGAAAGAAATACTTCAAATATAGTGAAAACCCGATTTTATTTTTATCTGAATACAGAAAATCAATACTGATTGTTGATAAACACTTAAAGTTGTCATAGCTATAAACTTGTTAACAATAAAATTAAAATCCCTAAATGTATTATTTTAACATATTCACTTTTATTAAATTATTATTGGAATTTATCATTATAACAGTAGTTGGTTAGTGCAGCTTTCTCAGTTTTAACTGGGTCAAAATAATATTTGTATAAACTAGATATGATGTGTGGCTATATTCGACTATACACTATTTAATACACAATATTTATAAATAAGCAAGCAAATAAATATTGTATTATTTGTTTTATTGTATGAAATTATTATTAATTATATTAAAATTATATTATATTATATAATTTTATTACAAATAGTTAAAGGAATATATAAAACAGTTCAAGGAATCGAATAGCTATTTAATTTTTTTATTAAAATTTATAATTTGTGTAAGCACCTGGACATACCGTAGCTGTTGAGGTTGACCCAGCTGTGTATTTTAATCAATAATATATTTGATATATTTATTTTATACGATCAGATATGCCTTCTTCTGCTTAACATACGAAAATTATAAATGCAATGCAAATATCCCATTATACAATATTATATATATGTGTAATATTAATAAAATAAAGTGGATTATGAAATGAGCTACGAAAATATTGAGTAGAGGCACTTCTTAAATTGAGATCCCAACTGTATGTGTGTGTGTATGTGACTGCTGTTCGATTACAGCAAACGAGACTCGGATACAATTTGTTAGTTTTACAACACGCGCTCTGCTCTACTTCCCACTCTCCCCTCTCCTGCTCACGTCTTAACTGGGACGGGTCAGGTCTCAGTTTGTTGTCGTCGGTCGTATCGCATGTTTGACCACAGTTTGTTTGTTTTCCCTTTGTGTGTGTGTGTGTGTAAGTGTGCATGTGTGTGTAAGTGTGTATGTGTGTGAGTGCGTGTGTGTGTGTGTATGTGCGTAGGCGTGTGCGTGCCTGTGTTTGTGTGAACGTGTATATGTTTTAGCACCTACTCCTTCTCGTAAGTGGTCACTTTTATCTTTACGGTCAATAAAGGTTTTTTCCGTCTTCTTCTTTTTGTTTGTTGTCCAAGTGTCTGCCTTTAAGGGTGGCAATTCATTCACACACAAAACACCTTTCACATAATTTTTCGTCGTGTCAGCTGCCGTTCTTGCCGAAGAAAAAAATAATTCAAAACGAAACCAGGCCTGTTGCATTTGAAGTAAACAATATGAAAACGAAATGAAAGACAATTTAGAAATTACTGTAATACTCAGCTATGAGCACGATCAAACAGCAAAGAGAGGAAGAAGGAGACATTTCAAGCTTTTACAAGTAAGAAAACTTATCTGCGGCACGCCAAAGATTATACTTGTCATCCTTGTAGAGCGGACTCAAATTGCGAGCTCGAAATGATTCTATGTGTCGACCTAGCAACATGTTATAGTCGTATAGCGAGGAATGGGTGCACATATATATAAATATAGCTATATGTTTATACATATATATATATATATGATATTGTGAATCGATCTGTTTGCCACAAGCATTGTAAATACTTCAAAGATGGACAAACATCGTGTAATTTTTACCATTAACAGGTTTACAGTTATATATTTAATCAGGGTCAACAGCGGAGTCGAACGAGGGGCATCTTGATCTATTTATTTATTTACTTATACATAGATCGCAGATGACCGGATTGGAAATATTTGTACATATATTTTATATACAAATATTATTTTTTACAGCTGGAATAGGAGCACTAAATAAATTACTGTAACTGTAACCGTGTCCCTCTCCAATTAGATAAATGTTAAGCAAACGCATACTTGTATCTAGGAAATGGATTCGGAAAGAGTTATAGAATTTTGAACTCGAACTAGTCCGATTAAACAACACATGTTTAAATAAATGAGCACAGAATTAACATAGTTAATGTAAGGTAGCATAATGAAAATAGCGATAAACAGGCTAACAGAGGTCGACTCTGACTGATCAACTCAACTATTACTATAATAAATAAATTTGACAGATTGCAGGCATTGTTTTCGAATTTGTATTATTGTAGTTATAATTTACAACAGTTAGTATAAACTAATTGCAGTTTAGTGTTTTCTTTTTGTTTTTTTTTTTGCGTTAACGTTATAATTAATAGCCACTCTGCTTTTTATTTTATCTATAATTTTCTATATGTTCCATAAGCTAACAAAATGCCGTTCAGTAATTTCCTAGCAAACTTTTACGTTCTCTCATGTTAATCTACGTAACGTATTGAGTGCTTCTAGCTTAATTCAAAATGCCACGTTATGTTAAGCTATTACGTTACGTAAAGCTTCCTGCTAGCTTTAAACAGAATATCACAGCATAGCCTTTACGCTTATGTACTTGTCTGTACATTTGTACATTTTACGATAGCCAATTGCAAACGGCCTCTGCTCAAAGTGATGAGCGCGTACGGGAATGGAAGGGGAGGGGCGGGGATTAATTAGTCACTCATGCTGCGGTTGTTGTTGCTTTTGCTGTCTCTGCGAGTGTAGTTGTAACTGTAACTGTGGCGTTGCTACCCCCGATGTAAATGTTGGGGTTTAATTGGCAATTCTGGCAAACGAATGTTGTGTGTGGATGTGTTGATGGTAGATGAGAGAGGTGAAAAAGGAGATGAAGAAGTGCCGTGCACAAAGGAGTTGTCGCAGCAGCTTTGCCATTGGCCAGCAAGCAGTGCTGATGAGCAGGGTCGTGGCATGGGTGGGGGCGGGGGTAGTGGGGTCGAGCCGAACTGCCAGCTGCCAGTTGTCAGTTGGCGTATATTGTTTTTTCTTTTGTGATTTCACCTCGCCAGATAATGAGCCAATGACTTCAGCCCTTCGCTCTTTTCTTCTCAGGGTTAAAAGGATGTCAGCGAGTTGAAGTCAGATATATATAAATAAATATACACCCGTATAAGTACATATATATATATATAATTTATAACATATATTTCATGTAAGAGTACTGTAGTCGAGTCAGCTCGACTACGATTTACCCTGAACCCAGTTGTTAAATATTTTTACATGTATTGGAAAATTTCCATACATGCATATATACGTACACACAATCGTAACGTGGTAACGGGCCCTGCACCACACACACAAAAACATTGACACTCCCGTATATTATCATGACATCTCCTTTTCACACATGCGCTCGCATATTTATGCAATAAGAAAATGCTTGCGGCTGCTGATGGAAATAAGATCAATATGATAAAATATTTTCGGTCTTGATCTTCGTCAAAAATATGCTTATTAGGTAATAATTTGAAGATACTGCCTTTATTGCTTTCGAAAATTTAAATGTATCATTAGTTGAAAAACTGTGACTTTTATCGATTATATAAAGCAAACTTGATCAGCGCCTGTTATAGGAGAACCTATATTGTAAACTTGAAGTCTCTAGCTCTTTTAGACTCTGATATCAACGTGTTCATAGAGATGGACGGACAAACAGACAGACGGACATGGCTATATCAACTCGGCTGTTGACCCTGATCAACCTTATATATACTTTTTGTAGTCGGAGATGCTTCCTTCTGCATGAGACATATATTTGCACAAAACCATTGTACACTTTTTACCCATTTTTAATGGGTGAAGTGAAATCCTAAACAATAAAGAGCCAAAAAATGATTTGTACTTTTTCTGCTACTAGCAAATATAGCGGTATTCTGCGATTCTTTTTTGCACATTTTTACAGATTATGCTTCGTCATCGTATTTGGTTTTTTGATCGGTTTCGTAGAATGAAAATGGAACAAGTTCAAGATTTCACACTAAATCGAAATTATGTTTGGAAAAGCAGAATTTTCGAAGACTCATTTATTATATTTATTTATTTCATTTGTTTTTATATTTACAGTTTACGTTTTTATTGTTTTTGAGTAAAAATCCTTGTTAGTCGAGAAAATATGATTTTTTTAGTTTTAGATTTTTAGTTTAATTTTATTTAATTTTAATTTGACCTTTGGAGTGAAATGTTTTTTGTTTTATTTTTTTTTTTCACAGGTAAAAGATTACAATTGAAAATAATGATTATGTTAAGAAGTGCAACTTAAAGGCAAACTTTTAGCCTATTTAAAGAAAAAATATATACCTTACTACGAAAATACAGTGATTTACTTATTGGTTTTATAGACTGGACTTCTAAATGATTTAATTTCAATCTTTTTAAATGTATTAAAATTATAAGTGAATTTTTAAATAAATATTAAATAAAAATAATAAAACAAAGAATTAATCTGGGCGCATTAAATTGTCAACCAATTTAAAGTATTGGGGGAACCAAGAAAAAACACAATCAGACCAAAGCTGGTTTAAGGTAAGTAGCTTATTAAGTACAACATTTTAAAGTGGGAGAGGAAGAGATCGGAAGAGAAGGAAAGAAAGAAAAGAAAATAAATATTTCACACAGCTTATAAAATAATGATTTAAACTAAACGAAAGCACATTTCGAATGCCTGGATATGATTTCCAAGATTCGAGAATTTTTTTCACTAACCATAATAATATTTGTTAATCTAAGTCTGCTATTTTCCAAGGACGGTTATTTGATTTCTTTGCCTCCAAAGCTTTCACGTTACCAAATAAATATATAGGACATTAATAATGAACATTTTTTTGTGCAAACTCATTGAAAAAATATTAATGGTTTCTATTGTCAAAACATTAAAAAATATGATCGAAGAAGAACCTTTGCCAGTAGAGTTTCCAATTGTTGTAGAGCAACTGTTGTCCTGGGCGAGAGAGTAACATAACAGTAAACTGTGTCAACGGCTCTGTCTCTCTTTCTCTCTATTTAAAGCTACTTATGCATAGTTTAGAAAATCTTTGAGCAAAAATAACTGTGGATAATAAAACTGTCCTTTTTATAGCTTGAACCCATTGATAATAATAATTTATTAATTTTTAATTTTTTTAATTAAGTGAATTTGTGTAAAAAGCCGAGTCGATCAACCATTTTCGGTCCGTCTGTCTGTTTCTATGAACTCATCGATCTTGGACGCAACCTTTAAATGTTTATTTCTTTTATCGAAAATGTTATAGACGCCCCTGATATAATTATGAACATCTGTATAAAATTATATTTAAGTTAGGAATAGAAATTAAAAAATACAAATTTACAATAAAATATAAGATCCAAGTTCAAAATGCAAATTAAATTTAAAATATAGATAATAAATTAAAATTTCAAATTAAATGATATAAAAATAAAAGTGTTTTGATCAATTGATATTTAAAATTAAAAATTTATTACAATTACAAATTTATAAGTAAATGGTGCAAAGACTCCGCCTACCAATTATAAATTTAAACTAAATGAAATTACATTTAAGAAAATGAAAAAATAAAATAAAAATTTAAAATGAGACAAAAAAATTAAATAAAGGAAAAGTACATAAACAACGTCAAGATTCTATGATAGTTAAAATTTTGAAATTAAAGCTGAGATTAAAATAATAATAAAATAAAAGGAAACAATGCCCAGATTTATATTATCGCCAATTTATATATATAAATATGTTATATATGCTACTCTAAAATGTCAAGTGCCAGCGGCTGCTAACTAAAATAAGTGGTTTGGTGTATGCTTGATGGAGGTACATATCTATGAATGTGTGTGTTCACATATAATAGTAGTAGAAGCATTGCACATGGTTGTTACAAGCCACAGACTCAACTCAAGTCAAGTCAAGTCACCTTAAGTCAAGTGGGTGGAGCCGAGTTGAAACTGAGACTGAGACTTTGACTGTGGGCTGAGCGCAATTGCTTCAGTTGCCTGCACCAATTAAGCGTGGCTGGGCAACTTAATTAAAGCAGTAAACAAAAGAGGAGTGGGTGAGTTGGTGGAGATGTGTGGTGTGGGGGAGAAGGGGCGCGGGCGCACAAACGACCAATCAAACGATGCGAAATGTGAGAAACATTTACAAGTGTGTGTGTTTGTGCGAATATTCCACGCACAACGCAGGTTTTTGCTACTCACTCACTCACACACACACAGTTATACAGCCCTTCTAGTCTGTTGCATGTGTGCGTCTCTCTGTATACCCACATACGCTCATACGCACATGTATATATGCGTTATTTATGTGCCAGTGTTGATAAGGTCGAGTGGGTGGTAAAAAAAAATTGTAAGGCGAACAATATGCTTAAATGCGAACAGCAAAAAAACACACACATATACAGAAATAAGCGTTGACATGCATATGAATATTTGCTGTACATAATTGTCGGCTTTTGTGTGTACCTTATGTACCATTTTGCATTTAAATTCTCCCAGGAATCTTACAAATATTTCTCATTTGTTCTGTAATTGAAATATTAAATTTTATTTTATTGTTTTTTTTTTTGTTATTTATTATTGTTAAATTAATAATTTAATTTCATAATTTTTACATTTTGTATATTTGTGAAAATAAATAATTCAGAGATCTTCTATATTTTTATTTTTTTTTTTTTTTTATTGAATTTTATATAATTTCATATAAATCATTTGTTCCATTTATAAATATTATAAATATATACAAATTAATACAAAATTTTATTTTTTATCTAATTTTAACTATTTTTTAACATGCCTATGCATCTGTACAAATGTACCTATGTTCCTTTTTTGTAGCATGTGCTTTTGCAACTGTACCAAAAATACAGAAATGCAAATAATTACAACAACAACGAAGGCAATAAATGCAGTGGAAATAATTTTTGTCATTTTGCGCAGGCAGACAAGCAGTCTGTGCCTGAATCGGAATTGGAGCCACGCCTTTGCAACACTAGCAATGGCACTGTGTACGCGGGCATGTGTGTGTGTCATCTCTTTCCCTCCCCCTTCCCCTGTTGCTAAGCTCTTATATCAAGTTTAGGGTTACGGTAACGAGCGGTAATGAGAGACAATGAGAGAACCCCACCCACCCCTCCCCCATAAAAACCTCGGAAGCACGCGAGCGCGAGCGAAACAGCAAGACCAAAAAGCAGCAGCAAAGCAGAGCAGCAGCAGCGCAACGGCACCGAAAGCAACGACAACAGAACAGCAACAACAACATAGCAAAACATGCAAAAGCAGCTGTAGCAGACTTAGCAGAGCAGAGCAATAACAACAGAGCAGTAACATCAGCAATACCAGAGCAAAATCAACTGAGCATTGGCAGAAGCAGACAAAGCAACAACTAAGAAGCAACAAAGCAGAGCAGTCAAGCAGCAGCACAGTTAGCAGCAGCAGACTTAGTAACGACAGCAGCAAAGCTGTGCAGCCGCAGTCGCAGCGCCAGCAGGCAGAGCAGCATCCCACAGCGCACACCAAAAACAATGAGCAGTAAAGCGAAATCAACGGCATTCAACGAACTAACGCAGCCATCTCGCTCTCGCGTACACACGCAAAGAAAGGGAGCTGTGAGCACATGTGTGTGATATGTGAGAGCACACGAAAGAGAGATATGAATGGCGGAGAGAGAGAGCCATGCTTTTAATTAGTAGCTCGCATATAAAATGTGGGAGAGGGAGAGGCAGTTAATCAAGAGAGCGCACAAGCAAAAGCACGCGCTCTCTCTCTCGCTCGCTCCTACACACGCCGCGTCGCTCTGTCTTGCTCACTCACTCTCTTTATTTGACTCCCCCCATACCACACTCTCATTTTGTGTACTAAGTATTTTTGCATTGATAATAGCTGCAAAACAAGTTACCATACACATACACATCCCTTTTGTATTTTCTAACCCTTTTTTTATGTGTGTAATTGCCGGCATTCACACAGGCACACACACTTTGTTTTGCAGCCAGAAGACAAAGTGGCACACACACACGCACGCACACATGCATAAATACATTTAAAGTAAATAAATAATTTATACATAATGCGCTGCTGCTACTGCTGCGCCAAGTGCGCTGTCTCACTCCCACACTTTTATTTGCCTTCGCTATCGTCGTCGATGTCTTCGTTGTTGTCGTCGTCGTTCGTTCGTTCGTTTGTTCTATGGCAACGTCAACGCATCCACCACCACAGTTAGCCAGCCAACTCCCTCTCCTCTCCAACAAACTTTGCAGTTGTGGGTGTTGCTGTTCGTGTTGAGAACACGTAGGAGAACCAGCAGCAGCAGCAGCTATTCTGGCTAGTCATGCTAGTTGGAAAGGGACAAGGCGAGGGTGAATGAGCTCGCAAAGCTCAGGAGCATAAAGTACACAATTACACGCGTCTCGCGTCGCGTCTTTTATTTTTTTTTTTTTCATATTTTCTTTTCCGCTGATTTCTTATTTTGCTTACACATTTTCATCTTAGTTTAGAGCCAAGGCAGCTTCCCCTTATGCTAGCCTTCCCAAACTCTCTTCCTCTCTTCCTTGCCTGCTTCCTTTTTTGTTTCTACATAACATGCTTTCATTTTTTACGTTATTTCTCTGGGTCTGTGTGTGTATTAGTGCTAGTGAGCTGGCATTTTTGTTAAATATTATGGCAGCCGCGAAACTTGGCGGTGTGTGTATTGTAGAAAATACCAATGCAGCATGCGCTGCATATGTATAAAGTGTATTTACATATATATTCAATTTTTCCTCTTATTTCTAAAACTTAATGCAGTTCTTACCACTCTAAAAAAGTCTTTTAATACAGCAAAAATGTACATAAAATTTCCTTTATTATTAACTTTTTATTCAGCTATTAAATGGATTTCTAACAACTAGGTAAAAAACAATTGCCATGATGTACATACATAATTATGTATGCATGATTTCCATGCATGTGTGTTTGTATAAATTCGGGAAAAAAATTCTGATTTATTCAATTCATTTGCAAATCAATTGTAATTTGTTTTTTACATTATAGCTTAATTTTCAGCATTTTATTTGTTTGCTTTATTTTTCTTAGTTTTCTGCTATATATAAACATGTATTGATTCATTTGTATAAGTGTGTTTGTGTGTATTCAAATTTACAAATGTTTTGATACAGCAAATAATTCAAATGATAAAAGTTGAATTGTTTCCCTATGTCAGAACACTTTCTGGACGAACTGTATCTACATACATAGTTATGTATGCATACATAAATCTCTGTATATGCGTGCGTATATATACATATATTCAAATATATGTACCTGCTAAAAATTAATGTGTCCTTCGTCATTTATACTTCTTCTTTTCTGAGGGGAGCGAATACTCTGCTTCGAATTTGGCGCTTACTCTCATAGATTTGCATACATACGTGTGCATGTGTGAACATATACAGACATACGCACATATATACAATAAAAACACTCATCACCCACCTACACACACACACACACACTCGCATAGAGAGGGCAGCAGCGTTATTCACAAAAAGGTTTTTATTATGTCGTCTTTTTTTCTTTATATTTTTTATATATATTTTAATTTCGTTGTTCGGCCCTATCGATTTTTTTCCTTTGCCACTTCCTTGTTTGTTGATTTCCATTTACATGTTTTGGGGGTGAGCCGGGGATGGATGGGGGTGGAAGTAAACTGCGTAGTCGTAAGAAACGTCTAGCGTCTGGCTCGAGGCTGTTATGTACAGATATATATATATATATATATATACAGATGTACAGATATATATATATAAATATATGTGTATTTGTCATTGCTGTATCGGCCACACCCATAGCGCCAATTAAAACCGTTTTAAAAGGCTAGTGACAAGAAAAGCAAGCAAAAGGAACAAATTTGCCGCAGAATCTGCTTGGAATTGTCTCTGGGGATTTTTGCAGAGCTTTGTTTTAATTGGCCAAGGGACTCGAGCCAACCAGCTAAATGTAAATATATATACATACACATATACACACATTTATATATGTGTATATAAACATATATGTTTGGTTAGCTTTTGTGCCGTTGGTTAATTGCTTGCGCTTCTAATTAGTCAATCAGGGCGCAACGCATTCCTCCCCCTTTTTGTCTTTTTTATTTTTTTTGGCGAGGCGATAACGAATCAGCAGCAGCAGACAGCAGCCAACAGCAGCCAGCCAGTACAACACAACACAAGTAGACAACAACAACAAGAACATGGACGACTGCTGACTGGACGGGGTCTGCAAAGGAGCAATTAACTCGGCCATACACAAATGCAAGCACACATTAGCACATACATACACACACGAAGGAGCGCAGCGGAAAGAGGAAGGCAAGAAAAGACACACGCGCAAAGAGCGACGTCAGTCAGCATCGCTAGAGCAGCGACACAGATTAAGGTGGTAGTAATAACAGCAGCAGAGCAGCAGCACCATACTTAACAGCAGCAGCAGAGAAGCGGTCTTAACAATAGCAGCAGACTTAACAGCAGCAAACTTGACAACAGCAGCGAACATAATAAATGTATGTAAGCAGCGACGGCGAACAGCGCGTAGCGAAAAACACGAAAAAAAAACCAAAAACCAAGCGCACATGAGCATGCACGAATATATTGTTATTGTGACACAGCGCCAACACCGGCAATGCATGGATGGATGAGCTGCTGTTGGCTGAGGAGGGGGGATAGGGGCCGCACGATGCGCGATGCGCAACGACCAATCAAGAAGCGAGACAACTTTGACTGTTGCTTTACTCTTCTATGATGGGGAGGGGGGTGGTGGTGGAAGTGTGGTGGGGGCGCTTGTAGACATGCTCTCCACAGCATGCAAAAAGATGAAAGAGCGCGTAAAGCAAACAAGCGAAGAAAAATATAACGATTCTCTTTAATGCTCAATGTGAGTGTGTGTGAGAGAGGAAGAAAGAGAGAGTGGGAGAGAGAGAGGGAGAAAGGAGTAAGGTCAGCTTAATAACTTATATTACGCTCGCTCAGCAAAATCAAAAATATTTCACTGCCAGCAGCAACAACAACAGCAGCTGCCCCGTCATTGGCTAATTAGAGCTCGGCATTAATTAACGTCGTGTTAACAAAAACAAAAAACGGTTGATTTGGCGTCGGCAGCAAATGTTTCCAAAACTCTTTTTAATTGGTTACCAAAAATATTGGCTGCATACAAGCGAATAGTATACATGTATATATATTTCTGCATATGTATATATACGTTAATATTTAAAAATTTCAAAAATTTTACGTAACTAATTTTAAGACCCCACTAAATAGAAAAATAAGACAAGAAATAAAAGTAGATAACAAAATACATTCTTTTGCCAAAAGATACAGATACAGATACAGAACCAGTACATTATTTTACTGCGCCCAAGCACTTTTTTAAACATAAATAAATGTTTAAATATTATTACAGTAAGTAAACATCAATGTTATCAACATATTAATGTTAAATTTATATTATAATTTCGCCCCAAAAAAATTATTTTATTGCCAGTCTGATAGAATTTAGGGTTCTTTAATTTGCTTATTGAAAATCATTCTATAAAATATGACTCATTTCGCGAGTGCCAAACAATGAACAGCTGAAAATCGAAAATTTACAATAAATATCTACACAATTAGACATTAAAATAAGTGTAAAGACAACTTGTGAATTAAAAAAAAATTAAAAATTATATAAAGATTATATCATCAAAATATGGCAATATGATTTCTTATTAAAAAAAAAAGTCTCTGGCTTAAGAATTCTTTGTTAAAGGTACAATTCAAATATTTTCATTGTAATAAAATCTTAACTGATATGTTATTAACTTAATGAACATCACTACAGGACTGAGTATTCTATATAATTGTGCAAAAGCTCAGACATCAGGGAAAAGATCAATAATTCATAGCCACATCAATTGGATCTGAGACTTTTTTAATGCTCTTAACTAAAAAAAAACACATTGAAAGTACTGTCGGGTTTTAAAAAAAATTCATCAGTAACCATTAACCAAAAGGTGTTTTTGGGTAAAATTTATCCTTTGAGTATAATAATAATTTAATTTAATAAAGTATTTATTACTTTTTTAATGTCGATTAACATCAGTTTACACAAACAAAATACAATGATTTCTATTTAAGATTTTATTGAAGGCAATCATGACAAGCGACTTTTCTAATAATTCCTATATATGTATTAAACAAATTATATACAAATATACAAAAGTTAAAACACATCAATATACCCCTTTATACATTGGATTACAATGTATATTGTTGATTTAAAATAGATAATTGCAAATTTTTATAAAATATTTCAAATAAATTGCACAAATAATTTAAATTATATTTTTAGCAAGAAAGAAATATTTAGTTTCAACATTTTTTTGAGAATGTTGTGTATTTCAAATAACTAATACTTTTATTTTCAAATATTTTGTTGTGTTTACAAATCAACATCACGTTTAATTAACAAATTCTTAATTATAACATTCTTTTTAAATAGAGAGTATAATCGAGATTAAATCAATCGACGTGTCTTAAATTTTACAGCTAGGACAAAAGTCACCTTATAGGTCAATACACAATCGCACAATTAACAGAAATATCCTTTCTACATTGAAACACACTGACTCGGTCTTTGGTGTTGACCAAGAATATTTGCGTATATTTATTTATTTGATTCAAAACTTAACCAATACTTCTGCAATGGAATATAATTGTTTTTATTTCTTATCCTATATTTCGTTTTAAACAGAAATACTTCGTAAATACCTTCACAAATCATTACAATTTTCAATTACTTAATTGTTTCCTTCTTGTTAAATATTTTTATCAAATACAGAGTATAAAAGATATATTGTATGCTTAAAAGAAAAACAATATATACCTTTTTTTAAACTAACGATGATTTAATTAACGATTAATATATATATATAATGATGAAGCTTAGTTGAAACTTACCAATTTTGAATGAGTTATTGTCCCAGTGGAATTCTGGTAGCCCTTTAATCTCATCAGATCAGCTGGCAATATATCTTCTGGCCAGATAAATCGTTACAATATATTCCCAGCTCTACAACTTGTGATGTTTTTGTGATTCACATTGCGATTTCTTTTATTTTGTTATACGTAATTCTTATTTATTTTGTTTGATAAGTTGGCTGGTTAGATTCTAATTTAGTGTTGAGTTTAAAGTATTATTGTTGTTGTTGTTTAGTTGTTTTTTTTTTGTTGTTTTGTACTGTTTTTAACTTTATGCTTAATATTATAGGAACTTTGAATCGAGCGTGTAGCGTGTCGAGTTCAAACTGGATTGCACCTGAAAGGATGTTCAAGAAATACACATGTATACATATATACATGCGTGTGTGTGTATGTGTGTGTGTGTGTGAGAACGTGTGTCTTTGTTTCATTTGTAAAGCCTTCTTCTCTATATGCAAAAAAAAAAGTGAAGCAGTCGATTGACTTCTTTCATCAGGTCGTGGAACGGATCCGCTTCCGGTCTAAATTACATTTATACTGACTGATGGGTTGAGGGGTGGGGTGAGGGAGCGGGGGTGATGGAGATCGAGACATCAACGAAAGCGAAACCGAAATTGAGCGCAGAACGCGGAGCAAAACACAAAAAAAAAAAAACAAAAAGAACGAGAGTACAGGGTGGAGGTGAGTTGAAGGGTGAGGTGAGTTGTGGGGTGTGTTGATTTGTAGGGTGAGTTTAGTTCAGAGCGAGCATGTAATTGGCACGTCTAGTGACAGGTGACCTGTGGAACCCGTCAACAGTTACGGTCAATTTATACGAACCCCAAAATAAAAAGGGAGAGGATCGGGGAAGAAATATGCCAGTCATCGTATATTCACATTAGATAGCAGCGAGTGTCTTATAAATTACACAAACACACAACATATATATAACATAACATATATATATATATATATATTTTAATATATAAAAAAAGAGATATACAATAATTATGATGTATTTATGCAAGTATGTAAATGCAATATGGCAAATGAATACATAATTATAATATATCCTTAAGTTTTGCAACCAAAAAACTACATGAAATTATATGTATATGCATAATGATAGTTGGTAGGTGTGTTCATATGTACATATATAAAACATAATACATACATGTTTATATGAATATGTATATATATGTACAGGCGGGAAAGAGAGAGTAAGCAAAAGAGAGACAGTTGGAGAGATTGTGCAATTCTCTCGGCAATTTAATTTGCCAACTTCTGCTTTTTGCATTTTTAATATCAACACTTTTACTCCCATTTGGCTGACTCGACTGAGCCAGTTGTCTCTTTTTCATGCACACAATCGCATATACAAATCTATACAAGCATGCATGTATATGTCTATATATGTATATATATATATATAGGTTCATTTTTTTGCATATATACTTTTCTTCTGGACCACGTGCCTCATTATTTGTGATGAGAGCACAACGATTTTGATGCTCTCTCCCTCTTTCTCTCACCCCTTTTTATGCGCATCATCCATCTCCCTCACACACAGTCGCAAAAATCACTCCTTTACTCCTTCACTCGTTTTTTTAACGCTGCCTATTTATTCCCAGTATGCACAACGGTATTTTCATTTACGTGTGTATGATGAATGATGTATGGGTATAAAATTCTGCAGTGCGGAATGCGATTAACAAATGTGCCCTAAGCCTCATTTTATTATATTTTTTTTTACTTATTTATGCCAACTATTTTATTTTAGTTTTTATTTAAGTGTTATTATTGTAAGTATATATTATATAATATATATTTTTTGTCTGTTTTCTGTATTCAATCGCATATTCAATTTTAACAGCCTATGTACAAAAATATATGTATTCATGCATGTAAGCAATAATTAAACAGTTATGTGGTTGAGGCATAACGTAACGCTTAAGCTTAACGTAAGTTAATGTAGTTTTAACAATTTGATTTAAAATGTTAAAGGCACTGATAATCCGCACAGATGAATTTAATGAATATAAAATGCAATCTTAATATCATTTTTGGAAGCTGATATGTTATGTTTTTAAGGCAAATTAAATTATACGAGATCATTGTGCATAATTTGTTTTGTTTTTTTAGCATTACTTTTTAAGTATCTGTTGTTTTTGTATTTTAACGCCGATTTGTTAGTTTGTAAATTAAGACGCGAATCGCCGATGCACAAATTCAATTGCACAGATTAAAGCACACACAGAAAATGCACTTTTCGCAATAATAAAGATTGCATCTATATATATGTACATATATGCACTGGTTTTTTTCTGCCGAATTGAATTTTTCTTTTCACACAATTGCGCAGTTTTGCCGGGTTTTTGAAAACAAAACAAGCTGCTTTTTTGGCAGTTAATAATTTCTAAATTTGAAGATTTTTAGTTATTTGCGTGATTTTTCAGATTTCAAATTGGATTGTTGTTGTTTATATTTTTCATATCTTTTTTGTTGTTTTTGTTTTAAATCGCACTTGCCGCTTTACCTCGATAACGTGAACCTAGCCGCTTCCACCGTCGATTTCATACTACCAATTGTATGCCGTATCGTGACTTTTTCCCGTCTTTCAGCAACATTTTCACCCCGATTGAGAGCGGCGACAGTTACACATACAGCAGTGAGAGAGCTCAAAAAGAGCAGTAGAGAGTGGAACCGGAATCAGTGCTATGCAACTGGCAAAAGCGAAAGAGCGAGCGAGAGAGAGCGACAGTTAGAGAGATCAAAAATCTAAGAGAGCACTGAGCGAGAGAGCAAGCGCGAGCGCAAGCGAGAGAGACACATTGAAGGAGAGTTTTTTGGGTAATGGGGTAATTATTGCCACGCAGAGTGGTAATTAGGCGGGAGCGAGACAAGCGATGCTATAAAACAAATACCAATGTGCTTTTTGTATCATGCGGGTGGGAGCGTGAGCGCGTATGCTTCGGCCTTGCTCTCTACGTTGGTGTGTGTGTGTTCGCATTTGGTCTGGTGTGGGAGTAGTCCAGGCAATGGCAATCATCGTTCATTATTTTTGTACAACTACCGTCGAGTGTACACACACACACACGCACGCACGCACACACACAAACACACACACACACACACACACACACACACACACTCACACACACACACACACATACACTCACACACACCCACCAACACACACACACACACACACACACACACACACATATACATACATACATACATACATACATATACACATAAGAATATGCTCTATTCTGATTTTTGCATATGTATATGTGTATATATTGCATAGGTATGCATGTACTTATGTACATGCCACGATTGTAAGTAGAAACGATGCATTGTCACATCATCATCGGCTTTTGCTTCGCACTTCACATTAATTGGGCTGCGTCTATATTTAAGTTCAATAATAAAGAACCACATTAATTTCAGTGGTTGACCAATCATCAGGTGCTAATTATGCCCATATTAAATTAGCATAGCCCCCGCAAATTTGTTACAATTTTATTGCAATTCAACAACAAATCTATGACATTGTATCAACTAGAAAACAAAAATAATATGTGTTATTTTTAGTTTAACTTTTGCAGTAAAAAATATTTATTTAAGTTTTCAAGTGTTAAATATATACAGCCCTTATTACTTTTAACCACAATAAATTTGTAATGCTTTTGTCAATTTTGTTGAAATTTCAACAAGATGCAAAATCATTAAATTTTATTTTTGATTTAATCATCAATTAAATTATTAAGAACTGAAAATTAATTAATAAAAAAACATTTGTTTTAGTGATTTACCATCATCATTACCACCAGAAGTTGAAATTTAAAGTTTAATAAATAAACAAATTAAATAAATAAGTCGAAATTTGGCAAAATCGTGTTATATTTGCAGATTTTCTTAGACATGTCCAATGTAGAAATCATACAGATTATTTCAAAACAAAAATCACACTTAAGAGATTCTGATAAGATACAATAAAATCACTTATTTGAGTTGACTTTATTAAAATGTCGTTATTATGTTCTTTGAATATTAAGCTTATATATATTATATGTTTACTTCGATCATTTATAATTTTAATAAATTTATATATTTAAAATTAACAATTGGATTGAGATAGGCATTGACATACTTATGAGCAATATTTAAAAATTTGAAATTTGAAAATTGAAAATTTGAAAACTTAATATTTAAATTTAAATTATGAAATTATAGATATTTCAACAAATTTGAAATATCCAGTGCCGTACTGGCTACACGCTCGACGGATTGAATGAAATAAATGATTTAGGTTAACTTTGTACAAATTTGCTACCAAACAGGTTATTCAAGTTCTTGGTCAAATCATTTTTGTTTTGTAATTCGCAATACTTTTGGCGCCAAAAGTTCCTCACCTTGGTATTCAAAAAGTACATATCAAAAATTGAAGGTTGTGAGATTTTAAAAAATATATTTTCTATATTAAAAAGCATTTGTATAAAAATTAAAATTAGCAAAGCATAGTTGAGATTGAAGATATGGGGCAAGCATTTCAAAAAAAAATGTTTTCTTGTTTTTAGAAATAATTTCTAGTTTCTAGTTTCTAGTTTCTAAGGGGATTTTCTAAATTTAATTGCCTTGACTAGTTAAGTAAATAATAATAATAAATTCCGGAATTCGTTATCAACCTGGCAAAACAGGTTAGGTCTCGTTAAGATTCTGCGACAATTTGTTTTGGAGTTATTTGATGTGGGACCATGTGATATTAACGCTGAGGAAATGCTGACTTATTTGACCGAGATTATCTATAATATTGGGTCTCTTCAATTAATACGGTAGACTTTTCCATGTAATCAATTCAGGATCTTCTATTTCTATTTTTATATATTATATAACTCAATTTTAAACTTTTTTCCTGTTTTTGTTTTTTTGTTTTAATTTCAACTTGTAAAGAAAATAATTCACTTCTTAATTTTTTTATAATTAAAATAACTTTTTTGAGTCGACTAATATCAAAATTCAGCTTTAAAAAACTATAAGCTCAATAATAATAGTAATAATAGTTATAATGAATACTTATAATTTGATGTAATTTTAAATTGTGTTACATTTTTGTTTGTATTTAGATTTAGATTTGAAAAAATCCATTGTTTTACTTGAAAAATTAATGATGAAAGATTAATACTATTATGAGAATCTTACATAATTAATTGGCTTATGTGGTTAATGTATTTAAGATACTATTTATCCATATTTATAGACAGGTATCATCCACCATTGAACTTGATAGTCAATCGGGTTAATAACAGCTATAATTTTATATTACATTTTTACTGTAATTCAGATGTGGAATGATACCATGAGAGCTTTAAAATCTACTTTAATCATTTATATATATCTGTCCAAACTGAACCATCATACAAAATGACTGCCTGGGAAACGGAAATGAATAAATATAATTTCATTTTGATTGACAAGCGAGGTAGGCATACGAAATTCTCGTAACGCAGTTGGTTTCATCAATGGTGTATCCAACCTTTTTCTATATCTTGACGGCTGCAAGGGCTATTAAAAAAATGAATTAACGTGCTTCATTAATTTTCAAATTTCATATAAGAAAAAACATAAATTTTCTTTATAAGAGAGACAAATGATAATTATTGAATAGTGCACTTTTTTAATATTTTCGTATATTGGCAAGTAAAGATATATATTCTTTTCTGGATATGCTTGACCGTCATCAGCAGTCGAGTCGATGATCTATATAATAATGTTTCCTTGTTTTCATTTCCTGGTAGTTCTGATATAAAGTGCATTTTGTGGTTTTATTTCTTAAAGTTTAAATTTACTCTTTAAATCGATTGAATATTCAATTATTTTGCCAAATATTTGCCATAATACATTTACATAAACCGATATGATTTGGTGTAAAACTGTGCCTGTCGTCTACTGACTTTTTTACTGGACGGAGGCTTCAAGGTGACTTAGATTGTGATAAATGCAAATTCACGTCTTTTTATAGGGGAATGCTCTTTTTTTTTAGCTATTTCCTTAATGGCAAACCACTGGAACGCATTGAATGTGTTGATGATTTGGGTTAGCGTTGGTCAATAGAATTTGACGATCCCTATATTACTAAAAACTCTAGATATTTCACTTGTGTGTCCAATTCTTAAACATGGGTGTTGCATATACGGAATAGAATCCGTACAAAAACAATTTATATTATTCCCTTAGGAGTCTTCATTGGAATACTAAAATTACCCTACCTTCTTACCGTAGTAGACTTCTGTTAACAAATCTTTCATGTCTTTCTGGTCGTAGAAAAATGCTTGTGGTAATCTTTTTACATATATTTTAAATTGTGAGATTGCTTCTTCCAGGTTAACCACCCTAGTCGATTGTACGGTTGCGATCAGAAATACAAGAAATTTTCTGCCCATTTTTCTTCAAACTTTAAGTTTGAATTATGCAAATTACAATGTGCTTTTCTCGTTAAAAAGTGGGGTTTCTTCTATTTCTCCTATTAAAATGTTGTGTTAAGTCATTCATCTAGTAATTCGCGATCTTCATAAACGCATGTTTTGCGGCGCGCCCCTCGATCGGTTTGGTGGGAGGTGGGTTGCAGTTTACTAGGGTCCGTCCGTTAACGAGTCGGTGCATGGAATCATTGGGCCACTTGAATGTGCTACTCGTTAATACTACAACATCTAAATGAAATTAAAATTTGGAAGGTCGACTTTTGGTAACATTTAGCTCCCATTGTTTAGCAATAAGTTAATAAGTTCCATCACAGAGAACAGTGCTAAATAGTTGATTAATGCCGTTTAAAATATCTAGAAAAATATTCATATTTTTCCAAATTTTTTTATTATTATTTTTTTTTTTTTTAAGCTACAACAATTATTTGCTGAGCAAAAGTTCCTAAATTTTATTTTTAAAATCTCTCAGCAGAGCACAATATAAAATCATCTTATCACTTTTATGTGAACTAAAAAATGTTTTAGTTATTATTTAGTTAAATGAATGATAAAAATATAGGAAATAAAACGTGAAAATTAAAAACAGTATAAAAGATAAATTTAAAAAATAAAAGTTTCCAAATGAAATGATATGAAATGAGACTAAACTTGATTAAATGAAAAGTGTGGGCTTATTATAATGTAAAACGCTGCAACAATATTATTGCAGGAATTAGGGAAACGCTGAACAAAGCAATCAGACATACAAAATCAAAAAGCTATGATGGGAGACTGAATATAAAGTATGAAATGAATGGGCAACAGTAAAGGATGCTCAGAGGTGAACATTTACGGATGGGTTTAATTTAAATTTGAGGCCATCTCTCCTCCCATAATTAATACATGTGTGTAGTTAACACTTCACTTGGATCAGCAATGTCAAAACTGAGCAGAAACGCGCGAATTCGTCGCCAAACTCCATTTTATTTATTGAAGTGGGTTCCACTAACACACACACAGCCAGACAGACAGATAGACCGACAGACAATACTGAGCGCATTACGATGCTCCACCCTTAAAATATGTATGTATGTAGGCATGTATGTGTGCATGTGTGCATGTGTGCATGTGTGTCGTATATTTGTTTGTGGAAAAAAAGTCAACCCATCCGCACTGATCCGAATACAAGTGTGCTCTGTGTGTGTGTGCAAGTGCGAATATACATATATGTATGAATGAGCACAGCCAGCATACATAAATGTAAATGCATGTGTATGTGTATGGGTGTGTGTGTGTGTGTGCGTGCATATTCTCATTTCGGTGGAAAAAGTGACACTCAAAGCCAAAAGAAGAAAGGAAAGAAACGAAAAACTCGCGTCTGCGTTTACGCTTTTAAATATAAATGAATAAAACACGCATCGTGGGGAGGAGGTCAAAAGAAAAACCCCTTTGGGCAACACTCACACACACACACACACATACGCTCTGTAAACACACACACACACACACACACACACACACACACACACACACACACACACACACACACACACACACACACACACACACACACACTCACCCACACACACATTAATACACACATCTACATATAAAGCGACTGTCGCTGAAGCTCCAGCAACCAACGGCTGCATTGCCAGCCTCCAGCCAAGTAGAAAAAAGAAAAAAACAACTCACGAAGAGGGAGGTGACAAGAGAGAGAGAGAGAGCAGAGCAAAGCAAAGCAAAATCGTTGTTGCTTCGTTTCGTTTTTGACTAACGAGCAAGCCTTTTTTTAACTCCTTCGCAATTATGTGTATGTACATACACATGTATTTATATGTGCATATATTTTGCACATACACATGCTCTGTGATGAGTACATTTCGCGTGTGTATATGAGTATATGAGTTTTTGTGTATATGTGTGCAAGTTTGGAAATGAGCATGTATTTTTTTTTTTATATCCATTTGACTTATATCACACAACACATACAATCTTTCATTTCGCATACACATATGTAAATGATGCGAACTGCATGCTTGCACACACACACCCACACATGCAGTACACAGTAACGTATGTACTTATGTGTGTGTGTGTATGTCTTTATGTAAGAGTGGATTTTCTCATTTAGAAGCGGCAAACCCAGCAAGCAGAGGGCGTCAAAGTTAGTGGTTCTGTGGGTGTTGCCAATCGCTAGTAAAGTGTGCAATGCGAGAATGCGGGATGATGGCAACTCCTTGGAGCACGCATTTTTCAGCGTGTATTTATTAATATTTCAGAAATATTAACATTTTGGGGTTCGGGGTAACCCATTCTTAGTTGCTTCTGATTAGCGCTGTTATATATTGTAAAAACATAAATGAAATATCAAAATATTATAATAATAATAATAAAAACTTCAAAAGCATTTAAAACTCTAAGAATATTCGAGTTGATAACGATTAAAATGCTAAATATTCGAGTTTGTTTTCGAATTTTTGAAAGTCCAAATGAAATTGAAAGACCATATGCATTCGAATTTATTGTTTATCCGTTTATCCAATATATCTTAATAAAAAATGAAATACATTAAATATAATTTTAATAATAATACTTAATTTGCAGTTCAAATTCTGAATATTCAGGCAACTCGAGTTGATAACGATTTCAATGCTCAATTTTTGAGTTTGCTTTTGAATTATTTGCAATTCCAAATGAAACGGCATTTTAATTTGATTTTGATTCGTTTTCAACAATAGCTGTGATTCCTAAATAGCGAGAAGCTATCGAGAGACTATCGTTATTTTCTATTTTATCAAGCTTTATTTCAAGCTTTATTTTCTGAATCGCGTGTCGGTGTGGTCGAGTTAGAGTAAAGCTTCAATATTTGAATATTTACCATAATTAGTTGCACATTTATTAAAAGTCCACGCCTTTAGAATAGTGGCGTTTATTCCTATCGATAAACTATAAATATCGATATGTGCGATAATGTTGTTGTCCATTAGATACTTTTCTTGTTAAATACTTTTGCACAAACTCATTATACAATTTTTACCCAATTTCAAAGTGTTCAAGGGATTAAAACAACAATATTCAAAATTGAATGACCAACGCATGAAATATTCTCTATTTCATCTTTAAAATTTTGCGATTAAAATATTTTAAGCCGTTAATAGTTTAATAAATGTATAATTTATATTATTGTTAAAAATAATTAATGATTAGAGCATCTGCAAAGATTTTGTTTATTGTTGCATGTCTATGTATGTATAAATGTAAATATGTTTATTTAATTATTCAACGTAGACTAATTTTAATAATAATGAAAAAATGTTTTATTCAAAGTAAAAATGCAAACTACAAAGTTTAATATTAGAGTTCTGCGTGTACACATATAAAAAAACACCCTGGGAATTTTTTTTTAATTTTCAAAATATATACCCTGAAATTAAGAAAAGAAATAAGAATTAAGAAATAATAAGATAAGTTAACCTTCCGATTTTCTAAAGCTCAGAGCGATATTTTTCTGAGTATATTTGAGAGATAGAGAAGAAGAGAGACAGAGCGAGAGAGAGAGAGAGAGAGAGAGAGAGTGAGACAGAGTGAGAGATGAATATGTGATTTAAATGTGTCTGTCCTTGAATGTCTTTTCGGTGCTGTTAATTTAGTTAATTAACAAGTTTGCCGCCTTTCCCTTGTCAGGCGACATCGTCGATTAGTTGTGTACCACTCGTCGTGTTTGCACATTAATTAATTACGTAAATAATTGTGCGTAGCAATAAAACAGATGGATCCGCAGCCACAACGTCAAAAGCCACTCCTTTGTTCAGCTATCTCCGCTAGGCATTTGCATAAGCTGACGCCTCTCACGCGGTAAACGATCGGTAAACATTAATTCATGGGTAAACGCGTTTATTGGGCTCAACCCAATCATATAACATGCATGTACACTGAGAGAAAGATCAGCTTATTCCGAAAGATTTAAGTTTATATTTTGTGTAATATGTAAATGTATAATTCTTATTATAATTGTCTATATTATTATATTATGTTTCATTAATATATTTATAGTGTTATTTGGTTGAGAGTTTATTTTAGTTAAATTTAGTGCAGCTTGTCCACTTAATTATTAACATATGTGGCTGTTGGTATATATGCATATATTTATATATACATATATATATATATATATAATATTTAAATTTTCTTTTTTATTATGTTTTTTGTTTTGTTTATTTATATGTAACATAATTATTCACACCAGCACAGAATTCTGTTTGTCCTTTAGACTATTGATTCCATTAAAACACAGGTTAAAGTTCTGCACGCTCAAATTAAAAAAAAAAAATTGAAAATAAAAATGAAAAGAGTTCTTAATTATTATGAGAAAGATGATGGCCTTAAAATACAAATACAAATTTGTCAGCATATGTTTTTATTCCAGATTTGCTTAAATTTTCATGTTCACATTTGTCTGCTCGTTTCACTTATATAAGGTATGTCTAGGAAAGAACACACATTTGTTAGAGTTTGAAATTATCGTTTAGTAGGAAATAACTGTAAAACGGTCCAATCTTTATTGCATGAATTTATGAAAACCCAGTAAAAAATATAATAATAGTTTTAAATTCTTAAACTCAATATACTGATATTAAACTTAAGTCGTCGAACATCTTAATGGGATTCGAACTTCAAATTTTGATTAAAGTATAAAAAAAAACTATTCCTATGTCCCCTATTTTATATTTCTGTGTACATATGTATGTGATAGATGGATTTGTACGCTGCCAAGGTATGACTTTTTATGAATAAGTGTGTGTGAATTGGTTGTTTTAAATAAATACAGGTGTTCAAATAAACATGGCTGCCAATAGGAATCGACATATGTACACATTTATGTGTGTACTTGTGTGTATGTGTGTGTTTGTGGATGTGTGAGTGTACAATACACTGATATTTGTACATTCATCATACATCAACGAGTAGATACGATTTTTAGAAGTGAAAGTTTACTATACCATTTCATTATGTGTGTCGTATTTGATGTTTAGAGCCTTGAGCCTCGTCGTGCTCTCTCGACTCAATTCTGTCTAAAATTGGAGCGTAACAAGCAGAAAAAATTCTCTTCAACCCCATAAAGTATTTAAAGTATTAAGTTAAATAAGAAGTTGCTTAATTAGAACCCTTACCTTTGCCTTTCTAATTAAGGAATGTGTGCTAAAGCTAAAATAATGGTTAAACTATAGTTGAAAAATTATGAAAATTTTATTTAAACACACTTAATCAATACTGAAGATAAGAAAACATTAAGGGATGGGAAAGCCATAAAATTATATACCAAAAATAAGCTATTGACTTTAAATTTATCACATTTGAGCCGGTCCATATAATAGTAATTGCATAATCCAAAATAGAAGTCTCTGCCACATGCATAGAGTCCACAAAATTTTGGTTTCTAGTTAGAAATTGGAAATTATAATTCATTTAATTGTTTAACTCTTAACGTTTCATTTTAGAAATAGTATTTTATTTTCGCAACACAAATACCATCTCATGGTTTTGACTCCACTTGTCTTAAGCGATTCACTGGAGACTTGATTGGTCCAAATCAATGACAATATAATTTCATACATCATATAGGGTCTGATACGAGATTTATTATATGGAATATTGGTTTAATAGCATAACAAGCGGAAGTCGACTAAATTATTATAATCAATCGGCCGTATTTACTGACGGAACACATGTATTCAGAAAAAGAAAAAGATCATAAGCTGGGGGATCGTATTATCGGCATCCTCTTCCATTTTGTCGGACAACTAAACAAATAGTAGAATATCTATTTACTGGGCAGTAAACATAAAATGTTGTTGTGAAAACAGGATTTGGAATTGCATCCAGATTTATGTAATATGCTTGCTTTCATAAAACATAATGAGAGCTGCGGATTCGTAAAAAAACTACTCCACGAATCTCAAATCTAAGTCTGTCTAAGCAGTTGTAAGATATACAATTATTTTGTTTAAACTAAAGATTTTCTGGGACAAGCTGATGGACTCTGCATCAATATATGTAAATCCAAAACACTTTTTTCATTTCGTTAAAATTGTCGAAATAATATTAAAAAGCAGTATAATCTTAAGCGTTTTACAAAATATTTGGCAATCACAGAGAACATGTTAACAATTTAAGACCAGTTTAGCTTTGAAGATTAGTAAAAATAATATGTTATTTAATTTAATTACGGGATTTCAGAAACACAAATTAGAATTGCATCTAGCGTTAAAGGTTTGCAAATAAGAATGTTGTGGGAGATACTTTCATTTAAGTTCTTTAATAAAACCCATGAAAGAATGACTTAAAAGTTGGTTAAACACAGTTTAATTTTGTTTATGTTTTTGTTTTGGAAACCTGCTTAACCCTAAATAGTTGACAAAACAGTTTTAAATATATTGTCTACATTATAAAAAATTATGAGCAGCATGATGATGATGGAAAAAAGTATTCTATTATTTTGTTGTCAGTCTCCGTTCTGATCAATTGCCGATCAGTTTTACAGCTCGGATAGCTGTGCTTATATTTTAATTTATTAATTTTTTTTTTATTTTTATTTCAATTGGGTTCAGTCTTCTGTCATGAGTTCACTTTAAAGTTAATTTGCATATCTATGAAATCATTCAGAGTGCGTTCCGTTCACTCCCATTAAAAATGTTATCAGATTAGGCACGATTAAATCGATAGTTTTACAGTTCACATAAATTAGTAGTCATATAAACAAGCTCACAATATACATCATTGTTAATATGTATATATGTATTTAAGTATACGTATATATTTATGTGGAAACATATCAGGTTTCGACGTGCTTTATATTTTTCTTTTATTTATTTTTATTTTTTTGTACGCACCAAAATTCAGTGTAAGAATGCTTAAATGTCGATTTTGTTTAATTTGGATATAAGGCCGTTATTTTTAAGTTTTAATGCAGCAATTATATAAACAAACAAGTCTGTCCGAGATCGTTTTATTATTATAATTGAACAATTGCTTACAGCTTTAAAAATAATTCGGAGCTTGAACTTTTGGTTTATTTAAAACGATAAAGATGAGATTTTTCTCGAAATGTATCAATGAAAATGAAAAATGTAGCTTCAAGTGTTAATGCAATAAAAAAAAAATATTCAATATACCTCGGATTTCAATCCTCCGATTGATTTTTAGCGAAGTACAATGAAACATCATAAAAATATTTACATTTTGAAAATGCACAATGAAGTTACTCCATGAATTAATTATTATTTCAATAAGACTGCAAGACACAATAAATACATACATAATTGAAAATATAAGATCGCTCCGAGATCGAGATGAGGCTGATTGGAATATCGAGAATATATACATATGTATGTGTTTACTTTGTGGACTCGCCGATTTGCACAACAACATTATACATGTTGATGTTTGTGATGTTACATTTTAAACGGGCTCTCGGAATTCCAATTACAGATGCACATGCCAAACTTTTCTTATGTCTCCGAGATCGAGCTGATTAGAGAGTCGGAGTTATATCTGGACCCATTGAAAATTCATAAAACCGGGTATCATGAGGTTGTGCGAAAGTGTGCAACAGGCAAAAAAGAGCATAAAATATATACATTTACATCTGCATTCGAAATAACAGAAGTGCAGCTCTATAAAATAAAAATTGTCGATATTTTCAAAGCTCCTTTAATTTTACTCTTCGATATACATATGTCCTCCCTTGACATATTTTGTTTTTTACCCAATCCTTTTTTATCATCTGTTTGAGGCAGTTTTATTTAAGTGTAGAAATTTTGGCAAGGTCAAAATAATATTAGTGCTGGTGAAAAAAGTCGATTTATTTATAACTTATCCAGTTTATTAAGAGTCGATTGAGTATAATAATAAAATAATAACGTAATTGTTTATTTACATGCATTCCTCAAAAATTGAAATCTTTGCACTGGTGAACATCGAAAACTATTCAAAATATAAAATTTTGCAATGCAACTCATATACATTTTAAAATCTGTGAAATAATTTCCGTCCTCAATAGTCGCCCATACAAAGTTGATTTTCTTTACCTAGTTTATTCCACGTGTGATCCAAAATTCTCATCTGTTTGTTCTGTTTTCGTTTTCAAATTGCAAAATCTCCAATATACCCCGTTATGGCAATTTGATGTTTAAGGGGTATGAATAGATAACAATACAACATGTTGGAAGGGGAACTCGAACTTTGGTGCGTCGTCGAGATTTCTGAATGAAATCGTAAATTTTGGGGCGTTAATAAGAAGTGTGAGTATGAGTGTGATTATAATATTTTAGTATACGATGTTAAGCATGTGGGCATATGTATATACATATATGGAAATATATAAATGCTATTCTCTATAACCAGTATGTTAATCTACAGCTACGGTCAAAATAATAGCAGTGCAGTAGAATTACAGTTAAAAAATTATGAAGAATTTTATCAATTGAAAAAGTAAGTGTTAGCATAGCTATACAAAATTAAATAAAACTTAAATGTAATCATTTTCTTTTTTTTTTTGTTTATATTTTTTAAGTGACCATGAACAATGAGAAACCAAAAATTTGTTGTTTTACCGAATTGAATTTTTCTTCATATATAAGATATAGAAGAGTTGTCGATTTGATCACCATTAAATTAGTCACATTCAGTGCTTTGAGAAGCAGCACTACTATTATTTTGACCGCAACTGTGTGAATGTCTGTGTATTCTCAGTCCCGTGTCTGTGCTCTCTTGCTTGTAGCCTGCTTTGTGCACCCAAACAAGCGGACAGTCGGACGGACAGACAGATGGACAGATGAACAGATGGGCAGACCCGTACACATGTGTAGTCACACCTCTATCCAGTTAGATTTTATTATTATGCGTTTGTATTCAGATGATTTCTTCGTTGACTAAAAATTTCTTATTTCTTTCAGCTCTTTTGTGTGTATATCTCTTCTTCTGATATGTTGTGTGTGTGTCTTTGCGTGTTTGTGAACGATCTACAGTCTTGGACATTAAAGCTTCAAAGTGATCAGGTTAAATTTATTGAAATGCCATTCTTATTTTCATTGACAAGAATAACCGACAGACAGACAGACAGACCGACCACTCACTGAGTCCATGCCGCACACACATGTGTGTGTGTGTGTGTGTGTGAAGAAGTGTTAATAACCACACATATACTTATATGAATACATATGTATATGCTTGACTGCAGCTACTTAAGAGTATAAGTGTGTGTGCAAGAAATACCAGCATGTCTAAATGTCGTACCCGTAATAATAATAGTAATAATAATATTATAATAATGCTTGTCGCTCTTCCAAAATTATGTTTGTTTCCCTTATTACGCTTTTGTTAGTTGTCCTGATGTGTGTTTGCTGTAAACAGAATGTTGACCTTCGATTAGCGGGATGCAGCAACAGCAACAAAGATCTCGTCTCTCACGTCTCTCTAGTCAACCGATCCGAAAGCTGAAACAAAACAGAGGCACAAAAAAGAAAGGAATCGTCCACAAAAGTAAAAGGCAGGTAGATATTTTTTTTTGGTTTGCGGCTATCGGTATTTTATGGAATTGAGCAGAGCACGCAGCTTAACAGGAGGGTGAATTATTAAATAGGGGCGTCTCACCCGCATCATTTTGTTAGTTACTCGAATGGATTTTGTATTATTTCTAAATAATTATAAAAGCTGAAAAAAGAAAAATTATATTTTATTTTGTTTTATTTTTATATTTTATTCTAAATACTAAACTAAGTAAATATGTATTTTAAAATTAATATCAGTTGTTATTAATAATATTCAATTATTCTAAATATGAACCTAAAACAAGATAATAAATATTTTAACATTCTTATCAATTGTGTATTATTATTATGTTATTATAAAAACTATAAAAAATTAAATCAATATTTCAATTTTCCTTTGTTAAAACAGATTCTTGACAGTATATTTCTATAAGTACATTAAATTTTGTAGTTTATTTTCAAAATTACTTGTTATGTTCGTCTGGCTTCAGCTTTAAATTTAGGTGCGAAACAAAAATAAAAAATAGGAGTAGTTTTAATTTCAATTTTGCAAGTGCTTCTCAATCTATAAAGATCACGGTCGCCAATAGCTACAGGAAGGAATGCATAAAAAATAAGAGAAAATTGAAAATTGTAACTTGTTAATTGTTTCGATTGCTGTTTATGCTGTTTAAGGTTCCAATTTTTGAAAGCAGGGTGTGGCAAGAACCCTTTCCCTCTCTACTGCTTAAGAACAATTACATTTTTGGATCCTTTTTTGTAGGATAGCGCCAGATGTTCTTTTTGTTATAGCGGAAGAATAATAGTACCATAATAAAAAAACATATTTTTGTGGAGTTTTTCCTTTCTGCAAACCAATTTAATCAAATTTAACAAAAACAACGAAAATTGAATTATTGGTATATGTAGTTTAATGCAAAGCAATTGCATTTACACATAAGACTTTTTTTTATCTTTCAAAGGAATGGGGAGGTTTTTTCACCCTTCCCAATAATTTGAATTTATGAAATATATATGTGAAATCTTAAAATACTATTGGTTAAGCATAATTTATTAAACAAAGTAGCTAACTTTCAAAATCTCTTGTAGAGTTTGCAATAGTTTGATGATTCGCTTTTAAGTATGTAATATACATAAATGTAAGATGGCATGACTTGAAGTGTACTTTATGTATATGAATGCAATCCTTTTCTCAAATATCATACTTTTAGAATGTACTTACATAAATATGTATTTACTTTATGTAAATACTTACATATACACATGAATTTACATTAAATAAATTCAGATTAGGCTACAGGCAATCTCCAAGTCTTTTAGGCTAATGGAACTATTTTATGGCTAGAATATTTGTACAATTCTGCATGGGTACAACTCGAGAGTAGCGGGGACACTATTACATACAGTCACACATAAATACGTACAGACTGAGAGCTTACAGTCCGTGCCATCGAATATTGAACAATACCAACAGGAACAGGAACAGAAACGGAATTCAACAAAACTTTAATGAGGTGAACTTGACCGAAATTTCACGTTTAAGGGCGTGCTGACCAGCCGGCGGCATTTTGCTGCCACCACCAATGGTCAGAGTGGCAGTGTGGCAGAGCGGCAAAGGCCGTGGCAGCGACAAAGTTTGCCTGCGTTCGTACGAGCGGACATATGTTGCGTGCGTCGTGTTATCGCAAAGTTTATCATTTCGCAATAAATTGGGCGCGTGCCATACATACAACCGTGTGAATATACATAAATACATATATATCTATATATATATATATATATATATATATATATATACAGTTGCGGCCAAAATAATAGAAGAAATAATCTTAAATGCTTGTCAAAGCATTTCAAAAAATCATTAAAACGATCAAAACTTTAAGGCCGCCAAACAGGAAATGTTTGGTTTCAAAGGAGGTTGATTTAAAATATTATTATTTTCCAAATACTACTATGTTCACACATCAAAGATAGTTTTAAGAAATATTATTTATGCTTATTTATTATTTACATTTCAAAAATGATAAATTTCAATAGTAACTTAATAAGAGTAAATATAAAATAAAAATTTAAAAATAAATCACTTTTTTTTTCGTTATAATTTTAAAGCTTTAATTTTGGTCATCTTCAGTATACGATTTTCCTAATTTTTGAACCATATGTGTGCAACACTATTATTTTGATCGCAGCTGTGTATATTTATACATATGTGTGTGTGTGTGTTTGTGCTTAGACTGAGAATTCCATAAGTTTGCGTTTGCGTTTGCCTTTGCCGTTGAACTTTAACTGACCAACCATATTTGGGTTAACACCAACTCTGTCTTTACGACATTTGCTGCACGTCGCTTGACGGACACGAGACATGAGACAGGATACGGGAGACGTAGACGGATTGTATGGATGAGAGACGGTTGTCATCAAAAATTTTGCTTGACTTGTTGGTGGCCTTGGTTTTGGTCTCTATTATGCTAAAAGTAGACACACTTGAAAATGTGTTTCTTTTTTGTTGAAGAACTTTAAGTTTCACACCGCCAGCACAAACAGGCGATAGTTGCCATGGCATCTTAAGAGTGCTTGGTCCTAGCAACTTTAAAATAGAGTAAAGAGAACTGAAAAATTAGCAAACTTTTTAGAGAAATAAGTAATTAATCATTATGCATAACAGACATGATTAGACATGATTAAAACGGTGAGGGGATTTAGTGAACCTATTCCGAATTTATTAAACACAAATTCGCAGAATATAGTTGTGAAGTAATTATATATGTAAGTATGCCATTTCAGAACGTAATACAATGATATTTTTAATTTGATTTGAAAGGAGTATTAAGTTTTTTTGATATACAATTTTTTTAAATGAACAACTGCCCCCTCTAATTTGTATCCTAGCTACACTTTAGAATTCAGAGTACTAAAAATTATCTATTCATGAGATCTTTTGGAGATGATTATTGAATTCACTAGTGTCAGAGAAGTCACACTAAAATACCCTGATACCTTAAAACTTTTTTTTTTATAGTTTACATACCAGAATTGGAATCAGAACCTAAATCATATCACTTGAATGATACATATAAATTGAGGGAACGCAAATCAGACATCACAAGTTTGGAACTACATATATACACACACAATAATCATATTATACTTAATATATTCGATTATATTCAATAATCTGCGGGTTCCGTCACTGTGATTTAATGGTTATTTATTCGTTAAGTACCTCAAAATATATCGCCACTCAACAGGGACAGAGGCCAAGGCAAAGAGCATCAAGTGTGGCAACGCGACAGTTAATGGTTTTTAATCTCCAAGTAATGCCAAAACAAATCTGTGCGGGTAAGTCTCAAATGCACAGTTGCTTTTATTTGCTTTCATTGGCACCCTCAATCCCCTATCCGCCACTCCCCCCATTATCCAACTGAGCACCGGATGTCGAGCGCCTTTGTCCATAACCTCCCCTATTCGGTTAATTTTCAACTCTGTTAAGACAATTATAATTGAAATAGCAGCGACAAGACAAAACAAGTCAGATTGCCATCGACGAGTGAGCTGGACTACGACATACCCTGTACACTGCTTTTTCATATATTCTAGTTTTATTGCAAAACTTAATTTTAAGGGTTTTGTGGGGAATTGATAAGATTTGGACAGTTAATCAATTAACTGCATATGCACATTAAGTATTAAGTAAGAGAATTTGCCTTTAAAATTGTCACTCTTATTCCCATCAGAAAGCGATATTTATCGATCGAAACAGAGGCTGTTTTCGATAAAATGGAACAAACTTAATGTGGGCGGGATATACGAGAACCTATTTTCCAAATGTTTAGTCTCTACCACTTATAATTTCTGAGATTCGCAAATTCATATAGATAAACATGGTATATTTGAACTCGGCTACTGATGCTGATCAAGAATGTATATTTTAGGGGGTTGTAGATGCTCCATTCTTACTGTTACATACTTTTGCACAACACCATTATACCCTTTATAGCCATTTTCATTGGGCTCAGACCGCCCCCCGCGTCGAACTCGACTCGACCTGACTCGCCTCGACTCTCCTGTCTCGACTCGGTTCGGCTACACACAGCTGCAGCTTCTGCTTTGCCAGTGTTCGTCTGTGATGCTCGGTGCTCGAGTTCGGCTACCCTTGACCGGAATTACCAGCATAATTATGCATTTAACGTTTTGCGCCACTATTACCGCGACAACATAATTAATTAAATTTCTGTTAAATCTGTTTAGCTCGGTTTTCCCTGCCCTTAGCGGGGAAGCGTCCGACAAAATCTGACCCTTCTCGGCGGCAATTGATCCGCGTCAATTGTCAGAAAGTACAGTGGTATTTGAACGTTAAATATTAAATGGCTCTTAAGAGTTTTAATTTGTTTTTACTAAATTAAATATAATAAATAGTGACATTGAGTTAGAGAACTACAACTCTTTTTATTTAAAGTTTACTGAACCAATCCAAACATTTTAAAAAGGTTTCAAATAGAAAAAGCAAAAAGTTACAAATTAATATCCAACTAGTCTTAACTGATTAAAATGTTAGATGGTCCAACAAGAATTAGCGAACGCCAGAAAAACTCAAGCAGACTAAAAAAAAATATTCAGCCTTAGTAGTTTAGTAAAAATATAAAGTAAAACCCATTCCACAAATTTAAAGTAGGTTTCTAAAAATAAAAAATAAATGTTAAAACATAATCTTAAAATTGTACGTAAAGTCATATAAAATATCAATAATTAAACTACAATTAAAAAATAAATTAAATAAGGAGGGCTAAAATAAAACTTGGCATATTAAAATGTTAAATGACCCAAAAGGTAAGTCATAAAAACAGGCAACAAATTTAATTACAAATTAATATATTTGTATAGGGAACGTAAAAAGTTAACAAATCCTAATGTACTGCAATTTGAAAGGTTTTTATATTAAATTATTTATATCAAAAATGTGAAATCTATTTATAAGTTAAAATAAATCAAATGTTTTTCGCCTAAAATTTCATATGCTGTTCCACCGTGAGGAACTTCTGTTTTCTTTTTCATTTTGTTGCGGTGGGAATGTTTGATTTTAACAGATTATTTAATGTTGATATTTTTTTGATAACAAAGCTTGGTTTTCTGCAATGTCCATGGCTAGCAAATCGATGTGAATATAAGCGATTCAATATAAGATTTTCAGAAAATTAAATTATGTTTTAAAAAAAGGCCGAACCACCCATTCCTATATTGAGCCTGAGTCCTATGCTTTACCTACGCAGCGATATGTTCTTTAGTATAATAGAGACCCGCAGGTAACTGGGTTTGGTACTAGCCCCTAAAGGGTTATGAATATGTGCGAGAAGAGCAGCAACATTTCTAGAACACAGAGACTTTTGTGTACGAATATTTTACGAGGGACTCATTTAACTTCTTGCATTGCATCTTTCACTAGGTACTTACAAAGTCAACGAACTCGCACAATGTGTGCCGCTAGTCTGTACAAACAATTTTAACAAAAATAACATTGACAATTTCCATAATTAAGATTTTCTGAAAAAAGCAATCGAAGTGTGGAACATTATTTCAGCCACCCAACTCACACTTTCACCCTTTTACTCACCATAAAAACACTTCACTCTTATGACTAGACCAAATTAAAATAATACGACTGAGACTTGAAAACTCCAAACTTAGCCACGCGCACTCCAAAATCAATGCGAATTATGACAAGAACCAAATGCCACTAATATTTAATAATCTAAGACAATGCGCAGCTCTTAGCCCATCCAGAAGGATAATTTAAATATCTGTAACTCAATCTCATTGCTGCTCAACATGATAAATACAATAACACAATTTTTTAAACATACAAATTGACGTCTTTCAGCCAAAGCTTGAAACTTACTAATAGCTCTAGTTTTCTTAGTTCTAGTGTGCACTTAACTAAAATACATAAAAAAAAGTCGCACCAAGTTTTTGTGAATCATCATATTTTTGGCGCCAAAGGTCACTCACGTTATTTATTCGGAAAGACAATTTCTAAAGTTTATGGTTGTGGCTTTCTCAAAACTTTGATTTGACATATATGCATCATTTCTTGAGTGTTGTTTTCTATTTGTGTATATCAAGAAGAATTCTTATAACTGTTTTTTAGTTGCTTATATTTTTCTTAAACATTTCACATAGTATATAAAATTCATATACTTAATTTAAAAGAATATACGACTTTACCATTACTATTTAATTTCAGAAAGAAGTTTTGGAAGAACCATAGGTTCTACTTCTTTGAAATTCATTTAAAAAAAAAATAACAACATTAATATTTTGAGATTATCGATTATCGAGGAAGGCTATCCCAAATTTAACAAAAATGTTTTCCTTTTTCTTCAAAATTATTTACAGAGACAAGAAAATCATTACTAAATGTATATTACTCGCTTTGCACTCACTTCTTTGATTATACATATATATGATTCAATTCCATTAGGTAACTTCCTTCTTATGCATACAAAAATCTGAATTATGGGCAAGTTTGTATCATATCACGTAGCAATCAACATTAACTAGCTGATGGCCCCCGAGAATGGAATGGGATGGATAGATGGGCGAAGTGATGACTCTGGAGCTGACTTTGTTAATCAGTGGACCTGTATGGTTTTTCGCGTGTAAATAATTGATGATATCGGAAGTGTAGCTCATGGGGAGAACAAATGGGAATCAGGCTAGCAATGATTGAGAGAATTCATACATATATATATATGTATGTATTAATCTGAGTATATGTTTATACATGTATTTATAAAAAGTGAATTAGCGAACTTGGGGGGTTGATGTGTTGGCAAGCATTTTGTGACACGCGTCCGTGTTTCCGGAATATAAATGCGTAGTTTTTCATTAGATGGCCAAAAATGACAATGAGAACAAAGCTTTGCAATTATTATGCAATTCGAGCAAATAAATGTGCGCTTTATGCCCTTTATGGCCACTTTGGTATAAGGTCTAAGCCTCCGATCAGGAAGAGACTTCTGCGTTTAACCAAAACTAAACTGCGACTGTAACGAAATTAATTATATCTCAATGACACTGCGTAATGACCGAAACACAGGCGACAGTCCTGGGAATCAAGGAGAGTTTGAACGAGGCAGATGGGGGGAAGTAATTGTTATCTCTCGAATATGATGAATAGAAATTAAGAATTATGTATATTTATTCAGATCGATATTGAAACTCTAAATAAGTTCTGCAAATAATGCTCGAGTGCGTGGGTATTTATTCAAGAAGGGGAGATAAATTAAGTAATTGCCGTATGACATAACGCAACATTTAGTCGGATACATACATACATACCCATTAGTGAATATTTTCTATATTTTTCGGACCTAATATGTGAGACATTTTGGTAAAATCTACCCAAATTCATATAGTTCTTGTAAATACGCATATGAGATTTCTCTAGGAATGTATGGGCTGGATTGAATACGTTTTAGTCAGCTAGTGGAAAGCTATATGTTTAAAATAGATACAGATATTCGCAAAGCGTGGGGCTCATCGATTAAATAAGATAAATGTATACATGGTATACGGCAACGATTTTTCAAACCTTGATGTCTCTAGCTCTCATAACTCTAAAACGAACAGATAGACGTTCGGCGAGTTTTTATTCTATGTCTTAATTTTTTACACCTTTTTTTTCATATATTGAATTTGACATTTTCCCAGTACAAATAATATAATTTGTAGGAATAAAAATTGAAAATTTGCTTTTAAATATTCATGAAAGTTCTTTAAAAAAATTATCTCATTAACCTTAAGATAATTTGTTTTCTTTTAAAAAAGTTATTGAGCAAATTAAAGTTTAGAATGCAAAACTTTAGTTGCCTAAGATCTCTTTTCCTAATTTGGCAGTCTCAATGATATGTTCAGTTTTCATTTTAAACGACTTTCGATTTTTATTGATATTTCATTCAAATTTAAAAATTAATATAGAAAAATAAAATTGGATTAAACTTAAAGAAATAGTTAATAAAAAATTTCAAATGTAACACAAAAAGAAATAATAATAATAAATAGCAAGAGCCTCATTCAAAATGCACCAGATGATCGCTACTCGTTCAAAGACTGCGTTGCCACATGTATAAAAAAAGAGAAGAGAATACTGCCTGACATTCTTGCCAGATGGAAAAGAAAATGTAATTCAAATGTAAAATTGTGATTGCGAATGAAATTGGGAAATGATGTTGCAATTTTCACGAAAATATGATTGCGCATTCAGCTTTTTGATAGCTTTATTTGTATTGTATAATATTAAAATTTTAAATAAATTAAAGCGGTAAGACCAAGACACGAGAGAGACGAATGAATGTTTGCCTACAGCAGCCGGCTGATCAGTGAGCGCATTTCACAGAGAGAGAGAGAGAGAGAGCGCTGTTAACTTTGGCGGCTTTAAGTGCATGGTTACCAAAATTAGGTAGCGACGTGAGCTAATTTGAGATGCCAACTTAACAGCTGTTAAGTTTTGCCTGTCTGTTTTGCCAGCAATTAGCGAAATTGAAATCATAGATGCCATAAATCGGATCTTTAATAAATATTTAATAATAGAACACATTCTAAAATCCTTAGTTGCAACTATGCAACCAAAATACATAAACATAAGCAACTGTAAAAAAAATAATTCATTTGCATCGATCAACCTGCAGATGATTAACAGGTACCTCGAAAATGAGACCTTGTGAATTACCCATCTTAAAGTGCACTTAAATGATATGCAAATGTAATTAAATTAAATCAATTAAAATTACGTTATTTATGTCAGTCACCAAATTCATATATACAAAGAATGTAAACAAATTATTGCGTTGTTTTTGCATTTAAGTAAAGAATAAATAATGCCAAATTCATATGCAAATATTCGCTCTGCCTATCAGCAGTACAATCATTTTTTACATCTAGCATTTCAATGCTTTAATATGGAATTATAAAATATCCGTCATACCAAGTAGAAAGCTAACAGCATGTTATCCTAAAAATGTTTACACTTTCGTTGGCTACGTGGCATGCTCTATTGCCGACAACAACCCCGCCCACACCCCAAGGGGCTGTGCGCCAGCTGGACACAATGTCCGGGCAAGTGGAGTGAACTTCTTTTATTGATGCAGCTAATCGAATATCTTGCACGCACGAACAAAATGTGAGTGAGAATGAGAACGGCACACATAACTGAACAACACTTGCAACATTCTCCCATTCTCCGGTTCGACGATTAAAACATATAGTGCCAAGTACAAATTAAGTTCCTGTAAATTTCCGGTACACACCAAGGTAAATTAAACAATGGTAATTAAAGCCCTAATGTTTTTCGAGTCGTGATTGTGATACCGTCGTCAACGGCGCAGATATCGCGCCCTTTCTTCGCTTTCCACTACACTTACAGAAAAAGAGCAGTCCTGAAATTTAGTTAATCACCATTTCGCCGCGGATAGCCCATGGTCATCAAAAAATTAATTACCTTAAAATTTAGAAAAAATCTGAAATATCCTGGTTTTTTTTCTTATAAACAGAATTTGTACCTTGTTGGTTGTTTGTTACTTCTCTTTTGTTGTCATTTCTACATTTTATGATTTATTTCTTAATAATACAAAACATATTTTGCTTTATATTTTTAAATTATTTTTAAAAATCAGAACACATATTTTTAGTTTTGAGGGCAATTTTAATTTAGAGTACATTTCCTGTGTAAACAGAATTCTTAAATTTGGTGTTTTAAGCGTAAGTATTTTAACAATTCAAAAAGACACACTTAAAATAATTTATTAAAATATTACTACTAATATAAAACATTTTTCAAAAATATAAATAAATCGACTTTCTAATTAAAAGACCAAAAATAAATGTTTAAGTGTATATTTCAGAGCGGTTATTTTTGCTGAGTGTAGCTAGAGATTGGAATAGAGCTAGCACGCACATCCACCGAGGATTTGGGGACGTGCAGCAGGCACGGTTGATCAAAAAGGATGAGAATGAGGAAATGCTTTTAATATGAAGGCAGTGCAGTGGTGGGTAAAAACACGGCTACATCGTCGGACATTCACTTACGGAGATGCCTTAACACTTTTGACCGTAGTAGTCTTTATTTATTTATTAAAATAATATGAATGTGATACCTACAATAAGATAATTCTATTTAGTCTACCTCCCCTAAGGGAAAAGTAACACATCGTCATTAACTGTGTCATTAACTTTAGTTATAAACGCAATAATATTCGAATGTAGTTCAAGGGTGACCACAATTTTGCTCGAATGATGCTGTGTTTGGGTAAAAGGTGGAATTTTGTTAGTGTTCATAAATATTAATATGTCTTACAAACGTAACATGAGTATATTAATAATACTGCTAACTGTAGTTGTGAGATCAATTAATAAATTCTATACAAACTATTTTTTTTTTTTGGCAAGAACTGATTGAGCATTTTGCATTCAAATACCCCTAGAAATGTTGTAAATATTTCTTATATCTTTAATTTAAATTTAAATATTAATTTTGATATAAAAATAAATTTAATTTATTTTCTTCATTTTGTTTTTTCATGTGCCGACATTGAAAAAATTAAAAAGTATAAAAAATAATAATAACTGAAATTTAAAATTACAACTATTCTGGTCGGAATGAAGGATTTAGTCTATAGCTATCTTTGTAGTTAAAGGGTCGACAATTCTTCCTTGTGTCACATTAGAAAACATGTTGAATTACACTTTTCGCTCTGAGTGACTAAAATTAGCAAGTTAGAATTGGAGATAAAAGAGTTTGGCTGAAACTGAAACATTAAAAAATAAAAACTCATCTTCTTCACTGGGGAAAGCAATTTTAGTTTCCAAATTGTATTAAAACTCCCTTTTTTTTAGGACATACACACATTAAGTGAGTTTGTTCTTATGGCAGCTATATGGTATTGATGGAAATATGTCAAGTTTCAAGCTGCAATTATTTCGTAGAGAAATTTGAGGTCGTAAAAGTCTCAAAACTTGACAACAAACTTGAAATATGGTCAGCAAATGTATAATGAGAAATAAATTTGTAACGAAGTTTTACCTGTTAGTTCATTGAAATAGGCATAAATATGTATACTTGCATTTTATTGTTGTTCTGTTGTAGATTTTTTATTTTATTAAATCTAACACCTTTTCCTATATTGTACTTTTAATGCTGGGAAGAGGGGATGGGGTTTTTTTTTGAGGGGAGGGGTTGGCAGTGGAAGCAGAAGCCATTTCATTTTCGCAAACCAAAAAATCGATATTCCATAATTCAATGTTAGATTTTCAGATGCTAAAACTGCCAAGCGTTTTTTATCCAATTTTTCACGGACTGACAAAAAAACTTGGGGGTGTCGTTTTTATGTGCATTAGCGATTGCGAACATTTAAATAGCCTACAATTTACTAACGAAGCTAGCGAAGCCAGCGAAGGGTATCCCCTGCGTTACATAGAGCCGCCCGTAGAGGCGAATAAAGGACAAAAAAAAAAAAAAAAAAATACAGAGTGAAAAAACAACCCCGACAAAATTATAATGAAGTTGGTGGTGGCGCAATAGCGGCAAGCAGGCAGGCCAGGCAAGGCAGCCAGGCTGAATGTGAGTTTCCAAAAGAAGCAGGGAGAGGACAATTTTTGCCACCTTCTGCACTCAAAACACCACCGGCACCGTCAGTGGCAGCGTCGCCACCCTACACACCATCAAAATTAAAAAAACGAAAATAACGAAAAAAGAAAATCATGTACACATATATATAAAAAATACCCGAGATCATCCATAGTGATGAAAAAACAGAAAAGGAAAAATACCCCTGCCCCGAGTTATATTTATGTATGCAAGTAAGCGTGTATGTGTGCGTGTGCGTTGGGGTTTGCTTTTTTCAAGACACAACGGAAATGAAGTGTGTATGTATATGGATTTGTACATATATCTTTACATGGCTTAAGAAGTCATTTGGAAATTGGAAAACTCAAAAAGGAGCCGCAAAGACTGCAATACTTGTCTCAATTGCGTGTGTCTTTTGCAAATTATAATTTACTGTTGTACACAAACCCCCCCCACACACAAACACACACACACTCACACACACACATACATATTTAGCTTCTTTAAACACGTATTTATTTTCGAAGCGTACAAAGGAGTGTGGGGTGTGGTGGGGTGGGGTGGGAAGGGGGTGGGGTAGTTGCAGATGCTTCCTTCTGTCCTTTACATAATTTGCACATACTCTTTTTACCAATTTTTAAGGAATTCGGGTAATAGCATTAACATATAATAGATTTTAGGGTGGAGGTCTGAGAACCTCTTTGCCACCTAATTTCGTTATAAGTAGAAAATACCCATCGAGCTATATATAATATATGTCCGATATTGATAAGAAGAAGGCTACTTTTCATCTCTTGTCAGCTTTTTAGGTATTACATTGAAGTTAGGTATTAATGTAGTTATTTTTTTAAACTCACGATAATAATACCGAAAAAAATAACGTAAGATTGAAAAAATACAGGAATTTCTACAGTAATATTCACATTACGTACCACAATCGCATTTTGAACCTAAGTTCGTTTAGGTTTGACAATAGCTAAAATAGAATTGAATATTATTGATTTCAAAGATAGAAGAGTATATCGGGGTATAACTTCCACTACGGTTCTAATAAATCGATAGCCGCATATCGATAAAACCAATTAACTCCAACAATTTAAAATCTAGAAATTTAAAATTAGGTACGTGGATTGCTGGTGCCATCTTTCAAAGGTCGACATTTGATAAGTAAATTAAAATAAAAAATAAAAATAACGTAAGATAAAAAAAATTCAGGAATTTCTACAGCAATATTCACATTACGTACCACAATCGCATTTTGAACCTTAGTTCGATTAGGTTTGACAATAGGTAAAATATAATTGAATATTATTGATTTCAAAGAGTTTATCGGTGTATAACTTCCACTACGGTTCTAATAAATCGATAACCGCATATCGATAAAACCAATTAACTCCAACAATTTAAAATCTATAAATTTAAACAATAAATTTTTACAAATTTTCTGCAGGTGCTTAAATAGAAAATGGTCCAATATTTGTTGCAGAAATTGGGGAAAACCCAGAAAACTCTTTGCAGAAAGAAGGTTTGTTTGAATTATTAGACTTTTTATTAATTAATAAACTTACATCTTGTGAAAGAGCCTGGAGTTAAATTTCTTATGGTTATAACTTTAAAGCCGATCTGAAAACCTTGGGCCCTTACTCAGAGTCACATTTGTGTGACTATGTGGCGAGTGTTACATTTACATTCAAATAAGCATCCCTCATATAGCTTATTCTTTATCTTAACCATTGCCAAAGGTTCGTTTTCGATAAAAACCAAACTATACATAAATATAAACATACATACATATTCATTAAAAACCTTATTTGTATCTGTGTATGTATGTTTGTTGATTGAGGGGTGCATTTTTTGTTTTCGTTTCTTTTTTTGCACTTTTGAGGGTGACAGCTGCTGCTGGATAAATTTTTTTTATTGATTTCCATATTGATTTGGTGCACATAATCTCTAGTTTCACTACAGTTTCAATGGATGCCCATTGCCTTTGCCGCGTGCTTTGCCAAACCCTTAAAAAGCTGAATCGGAACCAATTTTATCTGGCAGGCCTTTGACAGGAATTCGAACATTTTAACCCTTTTTCTATTTGATATTTCATGCGGAAGTCAATGCGTGGTCAAATTTTCAAAACCTATATGTACTCATTATACCCTGAATCGAAATAGAAAAATGGGTATAACAGGGTTAGTTCCAATATAATATTACTTCTTTATTTCCCACTGTTATTAATCTTTAAAATCTTATGTTCTTTATTTAACAAATTTTAACAAAAGTCAAATTTTACAGAGAGTTTAAATATAAAGAGCAAAATTGAACTGACAAATTAATTTAAATAATAAAATTTAAATTTAAAATTTATACAATAATATTAAAATAAAATAAAAATCGCCCTGAAACCTAAAAATGTACCACAAAATTCAGAAAATAAAAACTGCATTTAAGAAATATACTTTCTGAATAAGGTGAGTTACCTTTGGAGCCCAAGGTATGCCCAATATCTGAAATTCAGGTTTAATTTTTTTCCGAATGTACGAATGTACAATAGTAAAGGATTCACTTTCTCGGAGTACATAAGAAGAAGTGAATGCCATTAGATTGACAAAGTTGATTCCATATATAAATAATTAATTTATTACTATGTTTTGATTATGTTTTTTTTTTTAATTCATTCATACCAAATTTGGTGTCCATGGTTGCGGTTATTATGGGCATCTACTTTATATTTTTTGGACGGATTTACAGCACAAATCTTTTAGACTCTTCTACCCCGGTCTCAGTAGTAGGGTAGAAAAAGACTAATACTCACAAAACTGAGTATTAGTAGACTGTATGAATTGGCTTTTTAGTCGATATTTTGTATTCTTACCGTATTTCAGATGGGTCTCTTGGCAATTGGTCATAACTTAAACTTTTTTAATTAATTTTTATCGATGTCCACGGTTGGCAAAAATTCCTCAATTGAACCCTCTACAGTGGTCCGTAAGGTACCGATGCTAGCTAAGACTCTCGCCCTGAACCTCGGACATGGTATATCCCCATAGTCTTGTGCCAGGCAAAAGACTGAGTCATGGTTTCGAGGTAACAGGCCGGACTTTGGTGTAATGCGACCCGTTCCGTTAGTCAGCCTAGCTGGGGGCCCACAAATAGCCCAGTCTTTACAAAAACCGGCAGGGAGCAATCCCAATCGTGTAGCGGAGGCAGTGGCTCGAAAGCCTGGCCAAAGCGGCACCCAGACAAAAGTGGTGCCAAACTATTGTGAGGCACCACCCGACAAAGAGCAGAGCCAGGCGAAGAGGCAACGCTCACAAAAGGCACATGAACCCGTTGCAAAACGGGCCAAGGTGCAGCCGGGAAGGTTCTTCGCCGAGATTGCAAAGGAAAGAATCCTCATAGGGATCCTTGACAAAAGCAACAAGGACGCGAATATCCCTAGAAATCAGTGGAAGTGGGTGGGCCCTTGCTGTCCACTGACTTTACATGCTAAGTAAGGCGCCTGGGTATGTATGTAGAGATGCTGGGTGGTACCAGGGCAATACGAAGGTCATCGCCTGCCAAGACGCTCGGTGGAGCTTTTCAAGGCTGCCATAGCAGAGATAGACGAGGTCTTCCGAAGCTGGCGAGGCTGGCGAAGCCGGTCGCTGCCGACTGGAGCGAAGTCCCGAGTAGGCCTCGTGTGCGCATCAGGATCCTGGCCTCTTTAGAGGAACTGGGTCAGGTGCTAAATTTATTGCAATTATGCAACCCGTCTTAACCCATCCATGACTGGAGGGTGGTAAAAATTAAAGTCACAGAAGAGCCAACAAATCAGAAAGTGCTGATTCTTAACAAAGAATCACTGGCCCTTATCGAAGCTGCCCAAGGCAAGCTTTTGCTTCGTTTGCTTTCATACTAAAGCTGGGAAGCCAACGCACACCAGCGCCAAAGATCTTAGACCCATCAGTCTGTCATTTTTTATGCTAAAGACTCTGAAACGACTTGTAAGTCTCCATCTCACAGCATCTATTGACTCCAAGCTTATGTCGGAGTCTCAACATGCCTACAGGAATGTCAGATCCACAGATACTGCCCTTCATTCTGTGGTCTCTAGGAAAGGAACTATACTACAACTCTTCGCAGTTAAGGAAGGTATAAGTACGCCACTATCTACCTGTAAGCTTAACATCAATCAAGATGAAAGCAGGCGCAGATCAGTTCAAAAATTGCAAAATGACACCTGTGCCCGCTTAGCACACCAGACTTGGTCAAACATCAACACCAAGGGAAGTAAAGAGCTGTGTTATCTGAGTCGGGGAAACTGTTTTGCAGTAATCCGAACGGGGCACTGGCTGGTCGGCATTCATGCGAACAGTCTCCAGGAGCCATATAATGATTTCTGCAGAAGCTGCAAGGAGGAGGAAGCGGTGGAATCACTAGCCAAAAAAAGGTTGGCAGCCCCGATAAACTATTTCCTGGCTTATCAGAGATTTGACACATGAGACCGGACAGGATCGCAAAATTCATAAACGCATCTGGCTGGGCAAATTTCTGAATTTTCAGGATACTTAAAGAGCACGACTGCAGGAGAAACTCACATATCCCAAACGGTACCACAATGGGCCAAACATGGCCTATGTGTCATCGGCCACCGGGCTGACATGTGATATAACCTAACCTAACCTATCGATGTCCAAAGCAGGGCTTACTGCAAATCGCTTAAGCAGCGATTTTTTTTGTATGAAAATCTTTTTATATTATTAATTATTGGTATAGTTTTTTTTATTGAAATCGAAACAAATAAATTATTTGAATGTGCGCGATTATGTCGCCAAAAAACAGAAGTCCTGTTAACAGAGATAGCAGAAATTCACAGCTGTGCACTTGCACAGCCTGCTTATGATTCATAATTATATTATCTATAAAACATATAGACTCAACAACTATCAGTACTTGATATTTTCGGTCCATTACTGTAAAAATAATGTAAGCAAACCAAGTTCAAAGAAGAATTCCACGAAACAACAACAAGATCATTTTTCAGTGAGTTGTCATGATGTTTAACGGTGTTTGATGACCATCTAAAATTGGCACTTTCAAAAGAAACATATTACAACACTTTAATCCTAAAATAGGAAACAATGTTTAGCTCCTACCTCTTGCAGTCAATGGAAATAAATCCATTTTGTGGTATGCTGATGATGTCACGATCTTCAATTTTGAAATCTCACATATCGCTGAAATTGTCGACTTTAGCATAGGTTTCTAGACAGGGCCTCTGGTTGGCTAATTTGCCGGCTATCTTAAAAGAACAGATCTCTGCGATTAAAGTCCAAAACGGCAAGTGATTTAAAAGAATTACAGACTGGCCGAAAAAATGAACATCAAAAATCTAAGTAAGCTCTTTATATTGGGATCAAAACATCACCATTATCTGCTTCATGTATGCAACCGGAATATTATGAGTGTGTGGTAAAACTTTAAAGGTATTGTGCAAAATAATAATAATAATATTTGTAAGCGTTGTAAATAACTCACAAAAAATTTTCGCAGTATTTAGGAAAAAAAACTTGTTGGCCTTGTTTCGATTTGTGTTTTGTGATGGAAGTGATAGAGAACACATTTAAAAGAAATTACAGTTTTTCATTTTACTACTTTTCTACTGCCACTTTAAGCACATGATTTTAATAATTGAAAACGAATCTAAAATTGCGCTCACTTTGTATAATGGAATCACCTCTGTTTGGTACTGATACTTTTTTTTAACAGTCGATTAATCGATGTTTTTTGCAATAAATCGAAATATTTCTGTAAAATTTGCAAATATGTCGAACCTATAAACAAAGAGGTCTACTGAGCTTCAAAAATTGAATGAATTAATTATATCGCCTTTACGGCGAGTATAAGGGTAAAATTTTCTTAAAATAATATTTTTCATTCATATTGTACTATTTATTTTTCGATGCACTTGCCGCTTCCATGGTGGTTTGCCGATTATCGCAGTCGAAATATATCAAAGTTCATTATTTTTGAACCGTTGAACAGAATACAGTCCAGTAACAGTTGGTTAACATTGTTCCAGTTTTGCGGTCTCTAAGTTAAATACATTGAGTTTTGAATTATTGACAAATATCTAATGTCACTACGAAAATATGCATTATCCATTTTATTTGCTTGACCTTTTAAATAATGATTTTTAGCAATCTTTGAGTTAATGTGTAAGCCACAACATACAAAGCACAGTGAAATAGAAACTGCAATGTGACGTCACAAACATAATATGAAAATATGAACTTGTTCAATGAGCAAACCTTTCAGATGTTCAATCCGTCGTGCTGTTGAACAACAACCAGCTGTTTTGCAGAGTTACAAACGACAAAACAAACGCGACGATCTCTTTTCGTCTTAGGCAAATGACATGATAAACTCTCGCCGACGGTCATTAGCGTTGGCGCCGATCAAAACACACGAAAACCGAAAGCTGAATTTGCCCTTGTCAAATTCCTGACCACAAAATGATTGATCTGTGTGTCCGCGTGAAATTTTGGCTAGTCAATCGAAATAAAACGCAACAATCGAAAACATAAGTGTCAGAGTACAAAAGAAATTCTGCAAAGCCATAGCAAGAGGTTTACATCGATTAGATAAATATATTTATATTTTTTTCTGGCAAAATCCTTTAAAGATCGTCTTAAAAATGCCTGGCAACACTCTAGACTGCTTTTTGAAGGGACTGATGCTTGGAGGTCGAGTTGAGCCCTCATTTGTTTCCACCTTTTTTCACTTTGGTATTTATTTTACTGGCATCAGATAATTACGCAGTCGATTTTCATATACATTTCTTGAGCTGTTTGCTTATATATATATTTTGTTATTTACAGCTTAATTGCCTCGAATTTTAAATAAATTTTCGGTAAGATTATTTTATGATTGTTATATTTCAGTATTCACAACTAGATGCTATATTCTTTTTTTTTTTTAAATATACATGAAATGCGGAACGCACCTGAACATAACTAAATATGTATGAATATATACATGAGTATGTGTGCTTGTCTGTATAAGAAAGGCATGAAAGATTTTTCAGTTTTTAGCGCGCTGCAACAATTTTTCCGAGGCGATAGAAAACGTCTCAGTAGAAACTTTTCAGTGAACAATCTCGTATGTACGTGAAAAGCTCTGTCAAGTGCTAAAAATTGAGTCAACATCTCGCTCACTCCCGTGTTTTGTTGTTCGAATCCTCTGTGTACGTGTGTGTGTGTGTTTTCAAAGAGAACGTATAATTTTTATAAATAGACGCATGTTTCATTATAAAAGATATTTTGTATATTACTAATTATTTATTTAGTTACTATTGTTACATATATTTTTAAAGGGTTTCGACGATTTTGGGTCTTACAAAAAATGTTGGCACGTGTTGCACATATATTGTTAAATGTTTTCGTTGAGTAAATATCTCTATAATTAAACAAGATAAAAATGTGTGTTTTTAAAAATAGAATATTTCAAGCATACACGATAACCTACATAAAACTGATAATTGTGTTTGTTCCTAGATTAAATACACAAATACTCGAATTCGAAATATTTAAAGAACGACATATTTCTCTTAAATCAGTACTAATAGTTTAAAAAAATATTAAGCGAAAATAAATAAATAGCTTGGTTTTGAAATAAATGAAATGCGTACGCGAATGTTTTACATATATAAAAAGAAATAACTGTTAGTTAAAAGCAAATGCATTTAATGAATCTGAAAACATTTTAAATTTAGAATTGATCAGATGACTAAGTGGCATATACCTTTGGAAACAACCCAAAAAGTAACTAAAGCCAAACATTCAATATGCATTTACAGGAGACCCACAAGTAAGTTTCAATTTAATTTTAAATGTAAATATTTCATACAATCGCACTAATAAAAATACGCCCAAAAATTTCACATCTTAAGTTCTACTAAAATTTTATTTTATATAAAAGTAATGTAATCATTTTTGACGTATGTCAAAAAATAATTAAACAATAAAAAAAGTTGTTTTCACAATTTAAAAAAAAAATGGTTGAAATGAATATACATATTTTCTATTAAAAAAAAGTACTGTTGTCATAATCAGTCATTATGGTCAGGTTTTGTTGGCTAAGTAAATAATATTTAAATAAATACATAAAGAACACACCATTTTGAGCATCTTTCTTCTTTTTTTTAATATTACTTTTTATTGGTTTATTACTTTGTGTTTTGGGATTTTTTCGCAAACAAAACATAGTTGCCAAAAGAATGTGACCTTACACTTTGAAAAATACCAATTCGACATTTTGGTATTTTTTTTTTGGCTTTTTGGTCTACAAAAGATACACAATTGAGATTTATTTTGTCAATTAAATATTTTGTTAAATATAGTTAAATATATAAAAAAAAAAGAATAAAATTCGAGTAAAGTTTTTTACATCGAAACATTTTTTTAATTTTGCAGAAAACATTTTACCGTTAACATTGATACCGTACATTGTTGTTGTGCAATGTTCGTCCTGCTGTCTGTCTGTCGATCTGTCCGTCTGTATGAACGCAACTTTTTTCAACACCCTTAAAGATAGGGACTTAAAACTTGGAACATATACTGTGCCCGCGTCGGACATAATATAAAAATTTGAGTCCACTAGGGGGCTAGGATATTCGATATTCGCACATCGATAAGGCTACATATCTCCGGCAATTTTAAGGCTTAAATCACCAAATTTGGTTGGTAGATTGTTGGGGATGTCCTTCAAATATCGGCAAATGCCACGCCTTCTCCCCCGCCTCTAAAAATTTTAAATGAGCTAGAGCCGTCAAACTTGGTATTTATAATACTGGTAGATGTTTAAAAAAAATGATAACAAATTTTTATGGCCACTCCCGCACCTGCGCCCATAATCGCCAAGTCGATATTTCGAGAAGTGTGAATCGATAAGTCCACATATCTCCTACAATATTTAAGATGGAGTGACCAAGCTTGAGAGGTTACTTGCTGCTCTTCCAAGGATCGGCATATACATTTTTAGATCATTCACCGCTCCCTGGAACTTTGGCCATACCAAGCTAAGATGAGCATATCTTCCACAGTTCCTAGAGTCATCAAATTTTGAACGTATGTCACCGGTAACTACTTTAAGAGATCGATAAAAGTTGGATGGACACGCCCACTACGCCTTACTAAGCTGATAGACCCGTTAGTGTAAATTGATACGACAATAGCCCCTAAACAAGATACGGGTCGATATATTCCGCAATTTAGGAGCTACACTTACCAAACATGGAATGTCGGTTATTAAGATCGTACTCCAAAAATTGTTTGAAAGGAAGATTACTAGGAACTTACTCTTTTTTTTCGACGACGACCACTCCCCCCAAAATTGAAAAAACCCCACTAAATTGAGACCTACAATTACCAAACTTCGAAAGAACATTACTTGCTTATTTCTACCTCAATTTGAAAGGCAAACTTGAACAGTATTTCTTGACTACACACGCACTGTTCTTTGTTACTTGTTGTGCGCTGAAATAACTAGTATGAAAGTATTTCTCAGTCGGTAACACCATATTGCAACGTTCTCTCTTGTTTTTGTGTTTGTTTTGATAGTAATAAATAATAATAATAATAATAATAATATGATAATAATAAGTAGTTGGTTAACTTATTGAGATGCAACCATTTTAACTAGGTCTCTTTAAGAACCGCGTATATGTATAAAATTCCAACTCTTAAGTCACCAGGCCACCAAGTTTTTGGGATATTTTACTAAAAGTGTACTAAGCTTAATAATATAAGTAATAAGCTTACTTATATAAATACTTTCTTATATAATTAAGTACTTACTAAAATGTACTGAAAACTATTCTCAAAGTACCTGCCAAAGCTCATGGCTACACAACGCTGAGTGTGAGATAAAACCTGATTGACATAACACTACACGGTCGTTGTCCTGGCGCATGCGCTTCTGGAAGGGTGCAGCTGGTGAAAGTTCAAGTAGCCAGTGGCAACTGTCAACTTGTTCTCTCTCTCTGTCTATCGTTTGGTTGGGCAGGAAGTGCCGTTGTTTTGCTCAGTAAAAGCTCAGCATGTGAACACGGAGAGCTACATCAAAAGCTTTGCAATCAATACGAGATTTTTTATTTTAGGCTTGAGTAATATGTCAAGCGTACCTCATCTGTAATCGATGTTTAACAACTCGAATTGTGTTTCGTGATTCTTTGCTCGTAATTGTACAATGTGAAATGTAAAATGTGTGTTTTCTATGCAAGTCTCAAAGCGTGTGGCGTGCCTATAAAAAACAATTAGTTTTCCCAAACTCCATGTCAAACTTTGAATATACATATATATAACTGGCATATTTGTATTACGTGAGCTGAGCTAAGCTGCAAAGTGAAGACAACTTTTCAAGACAAGTGGCTATTTCAAGCGATTATCGTTGTTATTTAATAATTTAGGTAATCCTAACTAGTCCAATCGCAATGTCAGCAAAATCTTCTCAATTTTTAACACGTAATAATACCTTATGTACATATATACATATGCTTCATGTTTTCGTATCCATTGCTTATAATTTCCCTTCAGAAAAGTTATACATATATATATATATATATATATATATATATATATATATTTTTTTTTTATTATTATAAATTTTTTTTTTGTATAAATGTTTGTTTTAGAACTTCTATATGCAATTTAATTTATGGTAAAAAATATTTTTTTAGCATAAAATGGAATCAAATCAGTTTAAATTATTTGCAGAGCAACGCCTGCAAATGGATTAAAAAAGAGGACAGAGGAAAAAACACCACCAAATTGGTTCAGTACAATCAGCTGGTGGTCAAATAACATAAAAGTGAAACCTAAAAAATATAATGCATTCCAATTTATAAAATGCAATTCAATTTTATAACAAACCATAAAAGTTAATAGTTTCTTTTAAGACATTAACATACCTTAATAAACAAATAAATTTAATAATACATTTTTTTTATTTAATGTCACCAAATAAAATGTTAAAAAAAAAGTAATTGAATAAATTTAAAATAAATTAATGTTAAACAACTTTAAAAGGGTTAAACATTTAAAGTTAACAGTTTCGTTGAGATATTAACTTACTTTATTTATTTATTTTATTTAAAGTCAGTTGACTCAAAATTATAAATTAAATAATAATAAAATACATTTTACTTGACTTAAAGCAAGTTAACAGCGTAATTAATCAAAACCTTCTCGCTTCAGTAGAAACGACGAAAATGTCGCCGAGCCACACAAGAACGGCAGAGGCCACGTCAAAGACAATCTACATGATCAGCACCAACAACAACACCACAACGACAACCAACAACAACAAGACCAAGACCAAATCCAATCGAACCAACCCAAGTTGTACATAAGCGATAGTTCCAAATACACAAAGCACAAGAATATATTGCGATTGCAGCCACCGCCTCCGTCAAAGCCGCCGCCATCAATTGCACCTGCCACGCTCCACGCACTCTTCCTGCAGAACATTCGCACTGGTAATAGTACCACTAGGAGGGGTGGCGGAGTTCTGGCTGAGGCTAATGCTGAGGCCGATGCTTCGGAGGAGGAGCAGAGATACAAAAATTATCCAAATGCACTGCAGCGATCGGCGACATTGCCTGCCAAGCACAATCGTTTAGGTGTCCGCAGTCGGGTGACCTTCAAGGTTCCATCACAGACCACACAATCTCCAGCTGCCATATTGGAGAAGAGCAGTAACGCTGCTAGTGGACAGCAAGTAGCCCCGAAAGAGACGAGCAAAATGACGTCAGAGGACCTTTTGCAGCCAGGACATGTGGTCAAGGAACGCTGGAAGGTATTCTAGCTTTTATTCTTTAGTAATTCCTTTCTTTCGGTTTTCGTCTTTAGGTTTCCCCAATTAACATTTCAATGCCCGACATATCTTATATTTAAATTTTTTTATTTATTTGAACTTTATTGTTAATTTTTTTTAATTAATCAAAACTTTCTTCTGCTTTTTATTATTTACTCCTAACATTATATTTTTTCTGTGCGGGACTAATCCCTAGTTTTTTTTTTATTTTTATTTGTGGCTTTTCCCAGTAACGTTTTAATATCACCATTAATTTTATACCTTACAACAGTTTGTGTATATAGCTGTTGTGTTCTAAATTTTAAGTCTTGTATTTTTAAATTTATTAAAATAATTAATTCTTTTATTTCCAATTATCTAAATTTAGTTAAATATATAAATTTGAAGCAGTTAAAGTTTGAGACTGCATTTAGTCTAGATTAAATAAATAAATTATACCTTAAATAAAAAATTTAATTTATACGTTTAGGCTGCTTTATTCGCTTTTCTGTATTTTAACCAATTTAACATTTCATGTATTTATTTAAGGTGGTGCGAAAGATTGGCGGTGGTGGTTTCGGTGAAATTTACGAGGGCCAAGACTTAATCACTCGAGAGCAGGTGGCACTCAAAGTGGAGTCCGCCCGCCAGCCGAAGCAGGTCCTCAAAATGGAGGTAGCCGTGCTGAAGAAGCTCCAGGGAAAGGAGCACGTTTGCCGCTTTATCGGATGCGGCAGAAACGATCGCTTCAATTACGTTGTAATGCAACTGCAGGGCAAAAACCTAGCCGAGCTGAGACGAGCTCAGCCACGTGGCGCATTTTCGCTCAGCACAACACTCAGGCTGGGATTGCAGATTCTAAAAGCCATCGAATCAATACATTCCGTTGGCTTTCTTCACCGCGACATAAAGCCGGTAAGCCCATTTTCAGTAAAAGTATTTCGCTCGGTCTCATCGATCATGATAATGAAGAGCTCGAGTCAATTAAACACTAAACAACAATTTTTTTCGCGTTGTAGGTGATTTTCTTACATAATTACAATTAATCTGCATTCTTTTAATACACATTATTTGATTTGTTTTCTTATTTAATTATAATTGTTCCTCAATTACAAAATGCCAAAATCAGCCGAATTACAAGACAATTCAATATATTATTATATTACAATTAAGTGGTCGCAATTGGTAAATACATGGTGGATATCAATATATATAGTATAAAATTAGGAAGAAATTTATTTATTGAAAATTACCTATTGACTTTAGTTAATATTTGTTAGAGACGCTTATATAGTATAAAAAGAGAAATTTTGTGCCGGTAAAAATAGTTGTTTGCCTCAAATTTTGTAATTCTAGCTCAAATATAAAATATTTGCATAAATAAATAAATAATTAAATGAAATCGTAATATTAATTATACATTTTAGAGCAATTTCTCTGTGGGACGCTTGCCGTATAACTATCGACGGGTGTACATGTTGGACTTCGGGTTGGCTCGGCAATACACGACGGGGACTGGAGAGGTGCGGTGTCCCAGGGCGGCGGCTGGATTCCGTGGCACTGTGCGATACGCCTCGATAAATGCACATCGGAACAGGGAGATGGGGCGGCATGATGACTTGTGGTCTCTATTTTATATGCTGGTTGAATTTGTGAACGGCCAGCTGCCGTGGCGAAAGATAAAAGACAAGGAACAGGTTGGATTGACCAAAGAGAAATATGATCATAGAATATTATTAAAACACCTACCGTCGGACCTAAAACAGTTCTTGGAACACATACAATCACTCACGTACGCAGATCGGCCGGACTATGCGGTAATACATGTATATATATATATATATATATTTATTTATTTATATATATATATATATATATTTATAAATATATATATAAATATTACATACTTTTGATTTTGAAAAATATTTTATTTCTAAAAGATGTTAATCGGCCTATTTGAGCGCTGTATGAAACGCCGTGGCGTTAAGGAGGCAGATCCGTACGATTGGGAGAAAGTTGATACTGCCACCGCCAGCAACATTAATGCATCGACAAATGCAACTGCAACGCCTGCTAAAAATGATTATCTTCATGGCAATGTCACCCAAATGACTGTGGCAGCTTCCAATGCCAGCGGTACTGAATACGTAAGTATCACATATTGGAAAAAATATTTTTACAAAATTTTGAACACATTAGTTACTTGTTTTATATTTGGCAAGCTCTTTACAATTTAAATACATATTTAGTTGGTTTTTAAAACAAGTACGATTTAACCGTAAACCAGCTGTTAAATATATTCTAAGACTGTTCGCAAATTTTCCTGTAAGTTTTGCGGCCAAATATGAGCAGGTCTGCTAGTGCACTCATTTCTTGTAGCAAGCTCATGCACTGAGGAATGAAAAAAAACGAATGCAGCGTACATTTTTATTCAAGGATCCGAACTGGTTCTCGCTGACTGGCAACAAACACGTGCATATATACATAAATACACATGTACATACAATCGTAACGGGGTCTGCAGAATACACACAAACACATATTGACGCTCACACCAATTATCATGCCTCTCTTTCTCACACATGGGCGCGCATATTTATGCATACAGAAAATGCTGCTGATAGAAATGAGATCAGACCGAGAACATATTTTCGACCATAACTTGGGTCTTTCTTATCCGATCTAGATGAAATTTTATAAATGTGGCATTTATTATTTATTATATTATTATCGGAAATTTAAATGTATGGATAATCGAAAAACGGAGACAGTTATCGGTAAAATGAAGTAAACTTGATCTGCGCCTGGTATACGAGAACATGTATTCCAAATTTATAGATCTTTTAGTCTCTGAGATCTGCGTGTCAGGGTATAAAAATTAAAATGTGAATTCAAAACGTTTGACCAGCAGCCAGCTTAATGTATATTAAAAGAGAGAGAACTTATTAACTACAAAACTATCTTCGATTTCTCGTCCTAATATAGGTACGAAAGAGAAACGATATTGATACTGCTCAGATGGCCTCAACGGAACCGCTTCATATAAAGGAAAAGGTAGAAAAATAAAATATATAATTTTTTCAGGTCACAAAGCTTTCACAAGAACTTAAAACCTATTAAAGGTTTTCTTGAGTTTGTGGAGCATTAAATTTGATGTAATCATTAACTTTATATTTTATATTGCGTTAGCTATGAAGTTGCAAAAAATGTCTTCTTAGTTTATTGACTGAAGATCAAAAGATGCTTTGCGTGCGGCGGTCTTCTGGCTGGTCACCTGAATAATATTTAAAAAAGTAACAATGGTTGTGGCTTTTTAAAAAACAGCATTTACATCTCTTAGTTTCAGTGTGAACTTTATTGAAATTTAAGAGATATATATTTAATTTCCTATATGTTGTTTATTTTTTCATTAAAAATAAATTTAAAAAAAAAACACAGTTCGAGGAGTTGAATAACTTCCTACTGAGCTGATCGGCTTCTAAGACAAACTATAACATAAAAACAGAGCCAGTAAATTCGAACACGTTTTTTAAAATTGTTTTGCATAGAATAAAAACATACAAAAAAAATTAGAAAAAAATTCGCGATATATTTTGGATGTTGGTCTTAGGGCAAATTTTTCCTTTTGGGGCGTTTTCCTAAAATGTTTTTTTTTAAATGTTTGTATCTGTAAAATCCGTCACAAATATTTTTTCTTATAGGTTGATAAGAATTGCAATGCGACAATCACACCCCAAGTAACAGCCGACTCCGCCTTGCAGAATTCAGGGACTTTAAATGCATTGTCAAAGCAGCAACAGCAACAGCAACAGCAGCAGCAGCAGCTGGTGCTGGTGTCAAATACGGCGATAGCTGTTGCGAATCTTCCTAGTGCATTGATCAAGCCGTCGACGGTGACAGGAATTGCTAACCATGAAGTTAGCACCACCAATTCCAATGCCCCGTTGAGATCTACGCACGGCGTCATCCATGGGAAGCGGTGTCAGGCCCAGACCGCATCCGGTTCATACACCACAACGAATCAGAACAATTCGGCACCAGTCTATGTAAGTCCATGAAATCTAATCGATTATCGATTAACCATTAATCAAGGGATTATTACAAACTAGCAGTATCCGGAGAATAAAATTGTTGCTGCTCATGCGCCGCCAGTGGTGACTAAAATTCAGACCGGTACGGGCGACAAGGAGCACATGGATACGGTGGTGGTTACAACCAATGCCAGCAACAATGATCCGGACCAGAAGAGCAATGGACATGTCAACGTCAATGTTGAGGGTGCAACAAGTCGATCCCTGTGCGGCGAGACCAAAATGGAAATCGTCGAAAGTGCTGTTAAACTCCATCACAATCATCAGGTTGCTGCCGCTATCGAGAAGGGCGGCGACAACAAGAGATCGGTGAGCAGCATTAATCTGGGCTCTGAGAAATCAACCTATGGACGGCTGCGTGTGCTGCCCGCACCCCAGATCACCAGCGCAGAGCTCTCCGCATCGCTGGACCAGGAAAATCAGGAGAATGGTGGCAATGGAGGCAGTTCAACGCCGAAATTTGTAATTTGTCAGCGTGATCAGATATTTGGCATAACGACGACCATACCGCCAACCAATCGCCGCTCGGCAACATCAACAAATCTGCGGCCCTCCTCCTCTTCATTAGTTGGAACTGGAGGTAGTGCAAGTGCCACGTGCACCCAGCGTTTGAGCTGCGGTGGCAACCAGCCCGGCGGGGCAACTATGACGGTAAAGAGCAGCATTGTCGGCTGTGTTGGTGATCATTCTGTGACCCAATTCGCATTGATTGACGATGAGAATGTTTCGGCCCTGCAACAGGTAACAAAGGGTGGCGGGGCACTCACCCTGGCGTCACAGTGGAAGAGCCAGTTCGACGACTCGGAGGATACAACGGACAACGAATGGAAGCAGGAGCCGCAGGTAAATACGAAATAAGAAATTCAACAGCGCAGCCAGGGGGACTTATTGCCAGATGTAAGGTGCGAATTAACTAATTAATCAACCAATGCTTAAAATGTCCATGTGTTTTATTGTGCATATTTTTTTATTACTCATATATGTATATATTTTTATATTTATACATATAAATATGTATATATATATATATATAATAATATACATAACAAATATAGCAGTTCATGCCCAGTTGCGAGTACATGTCTAAGAACACATATGTATATATATGTGTTTATATCCAACCTAGATACAAGCCATCAAAATATATATATACATATCTGTATAAAAATAAACGGAGAAATCACATGTAAATTATTTGAACCTCTTGCCTCACAGTCACAACCAAATTTGGATCAGTTTACTAAAGCGGATGTCTCATTGCCATTATTACGGAGAACCTCTAACTTAGCTGTTACTGGTAGCTGCAATTCAAGAGCAGAACCATTACGGAAGGAGAAAGTTAAGAGGTAAGTGCAGCAACATTAACAACAGTAAACCCATCCTACCCTATCCAACCTATCCCCAAATGCAGAGAAAAACTGGTACAAAAACAGCGACACCCTCTCTAGAAAATAATTATTTGTGTGAGTAGTTTTATGTTTTTATACTAAGCACATAAATAAGAGAGAAAGTTGCAGTCGGGCGGAAGCAACTGCGAAGTACTGATAACAGGAATCAAACAAAAGGGTGCGTGTAGCCGGGAAATACCAATCTTTGAAGGAGATTTACCGTCTATGCGGTAGAAATTTGCTGACTCTAGCTTTCAAATTATATTAGATATATGGTTTTATCTATTTATCGGTTTGTGGAGAAAGAGTGGGCGTGGCCATTCATTTTTTATCGATCTCTTAGGGGAGGCTTACAAATTGTGAAATATTTGCGGATTTTAGATTTGTAGGGCCAAAATTCTTTGTGGCGGAGGGTGTAGAGGGCGTTGTCTGAAAATGTATATGCCGAGCTTTAAAGGAGGTCACCTACGTTTGGTAACTCTATTTTTTAAATTGTGGGAGAAATGCGAATTTATCGATTTACACTTTCCTAAATTTTGGATTTGTCGATAATGAGATGCAGTTGTGTTCTTAAAAGCGGCTACCAGTAATGTACCAAATTTGATGGCTTTAATTCAAATATTGGGGAGGATATAGATATATTAAATGTTTAGCGGCGGGGGCTTAAGGGCGGCATAGGTTGGTGTAACCTTCAAATTGTGGGAGACAAGTGGCTTTATCGATTTGCGATTATCGATTTTATCGATTTCCTAGCGTCGTAGTGGACTGGCGCGGGCACAGACCAGTATATTCCAAGTTTAAAGTCTCTATCTCTAACAGTGTCGAAAATAGTTGCGTTCAGGCAGACAGACAGCTTGGCGAACATTGCACAAATCCAATATACTAATATAGCTTCGGTATCAAAGGGCGGGTAATACAGGTAATACCAATTTACGAAAATATTGAATTGATGTTGAGTTAAATATTGATTAGTCATCTGAAATTCCTCTGAATTATAATGCAATAATTTAGTAAGTTTGAATTTGTTTTATGATAAGTCTTTTTAATATGAACCCGGTAATTATAAAAAAAAGTCAGAAAAGAATAAATCCAAAAAATTAAGAATTATGCTAAAAATAACTTTCATGTTTTTTTTATATATAATAATTTAATTAATTGTAACTTTCTTTTTGATAAATCATTATATCATATATCATATTTATTACATATATTATTAGCGGACCCCTATAAATAATAAAACAAAGAGGTTTGCTTTTGAGTCATTATTTATTTCATTGAGTCGAAAAAATTCACAATTCAACATATTTACAAAGGCGTTGAAACTAGTCAACAAATAATATAATAATATTTTATATAAAGAAAGACAAATATTAACTATACTTTTTGCATGTAATGGAAAATTTTAAAATCGAAAAAACTTTTACGAATAACCCCATTATAATATATTTTACATTTATTACAACACCCATATACACATAACCACCATCTTCTAACTTATATTCTATATTGACGTACATCGAAAAAAATGAGTGTATAATAATTTCCCAATTGCCAATAGATATACGCTTAATATAGCTGGAATAGAGAACTATGAGACCTTACAAATGTCCATACCGCACTGCTGGTCCGAACCGGCAATGGGTAATGTATTACGTAAAGACTTAGAGCCACCTGCTGTTCAGCAAGCAGCCTTTGATGACACTGTAAGTATATTTAAGAAATTATTCTATTCCACTTATAATCACTTTATTTGATTTATTATTTGTTTTGTCATCTAAGAGTGTGTTTGACAAAACTGTGTTTCTACGCATTTGTAATTCATAAAGCTCAATACTTGTGTATAAAATAACTTGCATGGTTTTTACTTTTTTTTTAAATTTTCTTTACTAAGTTAATTTATGTATTCAAGTGTAAAGTTATTAAAGTGTAGTACTTGTGCTCGCAACAAATTAAAACTAATTACTACGGGACATTTTAAGCATTTCAATAAAGCGATTCATTTAAAATAAGTCCCGTCATTCTGCCATATCATTTATTAGGCATATTGCTCAATTATATGTAGCTCATATATAAAAAAAATGCATTTAATAGTAAGAAGCTCACAATAATATTTATATTCCTCGTGACCTATCACCTGTGACCTGATTAAGGTATATCGCATGGACATCGCAAGAAACGTTTGTGTGCGCGAATCTTGTTCCGAAATCGCGCCAACATTTAATCAAAAAGCGACGCCGACGGCGACGGCCGTAATACCAGCAATGCCGTTGCGGAATCCTTCTCAAGCTGCTGCTGCTTCTCCACGAGACATCCTTTCGAGCCATTCAAACGAGAGTCAGGCCATGTACAAGCATCGCAATAGTCTGCCCAATGTGTGTCTCATTGATATTTTTGATGATATGCCCCCGCAAAGGCCAGAGCATACGAAAGTGAATCCGCTGGATAATGCTGCCGCAGCCGTTGTGCCCTGGTGCGTTAAGACTACATTTTGTCAGCGGAGCAACTTGCAGCCATCTTCAGATGCAAAAACACCAGAGTTGCTATCTCATCAATCTGGAAACAGAATTGCCAATTTCGGCGATGCGGAAATGCAGCCAAACGACGGTTGTGTAAGTGGGCGACTTGAGATTCGTGTTATTTCTAAAGGTAAATATATTTAATCATTCATTTATTTATTAAGTGTTGCTCTTAGGATCAGTCGGCACAGAAAAGTATAAAGATAGAAAATAATTTAAATTCAAAATTTAAAGTAAATTTAAAATTATTAAAAAATAAATAAATATTTGCAAGACTGGGGGGTTGGTATAATAACGTAAAGTAGTCTAATATTTCTTGCCAGATAATCTATATATAGATATATATATATATATATATATATATATATATATGTAACGAGGAGTTAGAGTGGAATACAACCGTCTTTCAAGGATAGACACTCAAGGATAGTCCCTATGGATAAATATAAATATGGATTAATATAAATATTTAAGCAGCCTCCGTCATTTGCTGATCTTGCAATTTGACACTCTTCAAGTGGTCTAATGTAAAGGCTTTTCGACTTAACAATTGAACTGTTGTAGAAGATAAGAACTCAAACGAAGAACAGCAGAACAAGTGGATTTACAGTTAGTAACAAGTCTTCAAAGTCCAAAGTACCAAAAGTTGTGAAATTGTCGATGTGTTGTGGAATTTAGTCAACCATTGCATAGAAAATCAAACAATCTACTTAAAGCTATTATAATCATAAACGGGACCTGTTATTAAATACTTAATTCAATTATTTCTTTGATACCGACTAAGATCAGTCGACATAACCAAATACAAAAAGTAGAATATGCATTAAATCAAAAATAAAATGTGCATTTAAATAGATTTTTGCGGTATTTAAATGCAAAATTATTCAACATTTATTTGCATAAATTACATTAATTTAAGAATTAAATGAAATATTTAATATTAAATATTTACAAGATTTCTGTCCAGAAAAACCCCTTTAGAATAATTAGTATTATAATGTTAAGCATGTAATTCTTAGTGAGAGAAATAAAAGACTCTGAACTGATTACTTCATAAAGTCGATTATTGAGTACTCGAAGAAATTATTATTCTTATTCATTATTTTTTTTGTTTCAGAAAACTCGCACATGGACGAGTCGGTTTACTATGATGCACTGGCAGCCACAAGTAGCAAAACAGCAAAGAACACATGCAAACTTTCCAACAATGAAACATCTAGTGATAGGCAAGCTTCGGAGTCGAATGATAAGAAGTCAGTTAACTGTGATGACATAGAAATTGGGACAAATATATCTTCCTTAACAAATACAACGGCCAATTATAATACACCTTTAGCCAAAGAGACTGCACCCGGCAACGAGTTCAGCTCTTGCCGAGTTCAGTCTGTCAAATTGAACAATGGCAACAATGGTGAGAGTCCGCACGCCCAGATTAAATCCAATGATGAATCAAATCCACAAAACGTCACGAGTCGTGTGGGAGTTGGTGTAACTGACGGTGGTGGATCTGATCTATCATTGTGTGCACCAAGCAAGATACCTGTACTCACTTACAATGTGCGTCAATCGAAGTGTGCTTCGTGGGCGGGAGTGGACAACAACCCGATATCGACTTCAGCAACTGGGCAGTCTGGGGAAGCTGGCCCAGCAGGGTCTTCCGAACTTGTTGTTCAGGCTCTGCAGACGCCGACACCCATTTTAGATACAATGAATAGCCCAACCCGATGTCACCATTCAGGTGCACTTCAAAATTCTCCCAATATCATGGATTTAACACCAGGTATGTCCCTTCCCCATTAATTTGAATTTGTGAATATCCTTAAAATCACACGACATTAAAAATAACTCTAATCAGACACTTCACAATTTTTGAGCTAGGGTCAGTCTACAATGTTATCTATATAATTCAAAAAGAATTTTCCACCGAAATCTTTCTTTCAACAAATTTGCGGTGTGTCCTTTTCCAGTTTTTCGCTAAAGTTATGGTGAGTGTTTGATCAAATTACTTTTTGACCATGGAAACTGTTGAACTTGTAAAAAAAAAATACTTTCAATTATTTTAATTTTTATTATGTAACCTTTATTGCATTAAAATGAGCAAATAAAAGGTATCACAAAAGTGGTTGACACACGAAAGAAACACATCCCCATAACACATAAAACTATCTTACTTCTTACTATTAATCTGAATTGGCCAATGCCCTTAATTAAAACACACATCGTTAAAAATAACTTCTAACCAGGATGTCAAACCAAGGCGAATTTTAGCTTCCAAATTTGGTGCTGATTCCAAATCAATCTAGAAAATGTTTCAAATATAAGTGTTCTAAGATCTCTTGGTATATCAGTTCCTGTTTGGATTTGGTTTTCAAAAAATACAAATTTTAATTTATGTTTCGATTTCGGTTTTTTCGGTTCCTTCTGGGTTGGTTAAAAGTATTTGCATTTCCTTGTTTTTGAATTTCAAGGGAAGTATATAGATCTGTCTTTATTATAGGTTTGCGACGTCGTCGTGAGTCTTCCGAAGGAAAGTATGTAACTGATCCCACACAATTAAATTTAAGATTTCAACGAGCACAAGCTCGTATCTCCAACAGGTAAGTTATAAGCTGTTTGCTCATTACTCCAAAATTATACTAATTTGTGATTATTACAGAACTCGTGGAATTCCTTTAACAATGCTGGGCAATTTCGATGATCAATCCAAGGCAGAGATTAGCGATAATGGCGATAACGAAGTGGTTGAGAACAACATTGGCTTTGGCAGTCGATTGTGTAAGGCAGCAGCAATTAATCCCTCGACTGTAGTTCAACTACAAGAACTGTCAGCAACGCGAAACGAGGACACAAATAATATAGCGCGGAATCAAAATGCACTCGAGCCTTCATTACGAAATGATATTTCGCCGCCACCGGGTGATCCCAAGATAGAAAATAGTGCACGCCTTCGTCGCTACCGGCATAATTTAGAATAATTGAAAAGCTTATAAAAATAAAAATAATAATAATATGGAAAGCAATAGTCTCAATGCATGGTAATGGACCGAAATATAAATACATATATATAAGTTAACTTATTTATCGTATTTATATTAATTAATTAATGATGAAATGATCGAAGGGGCATATTCACAAAAAAGCTTGCTTATTTGAATGTTTCAATCGCCAAGCATTGCTCTGTGCTTAACTTTGTTACTTATTTTCTGTACCCAATCAAGAATCTCGGTGTCATTTTGGACAACATATTGTATATCTCTCTCGATACAATATAATATACAAATGCTGGGTTCACATTCGGCACACAATGTTCGCTGAGTATATACATAAATTATTGTACATCTGTAATGCCTCATAAAAAATAAAATAATAAAACACCAAGAAGACAACGCTTTAACGTATTCGAATGTTAGCTAGCTTATTTACAAAAACACACTCTAATATTTTATGCATCCTCTGTTTTGTTCACGACAAACTTTTGCACATGGCAAAAAAAAACAGTTCAGTCAAAGTTAGCTCATATTTACTTGGGCATCGAAGATCGATTTTGTATTGAGGTTAGTGTTTATAAGAAGCTAAATCAATATTTTTTGTCTTGTTATAATATGTTACATAAGGGACTTAATTTACAACAAAGAAAAAAAAAGAAGAAACTTGTCTGTTGAAAATAAGTTTTTTTTGTTTGTCAATTTTTCTGTCCAAAAAATTTAAATAGAATATAAATTAGTTAACACATTAGAGTTATACGCTTGACTGTAAATAATCAATTATCAAAATTGTAATAGAACAAATTAACCTCAATAAAGTGTAATGTTAATTCTAACTGCTTGTTATGTACGATCTAGAGAGAATAAATAGCAGCAAATTCAGATCATTATATGGGGTAGCGAAAATAACCTATTGTTTTAATTTTCTTTTCTTTCCTAATCAGAATAAAATATATTTCACAAAATTTTAATTGCTGCTCTATTGTCTTTTTTACAAATTTCATTGCTCATTGTTATCTTCCTTTTATCTACTTTTCTCCATTACTATAGTTAAACAATTATCTAAAAACTCGTTTTCAATTATTTTTTGTTCTATAACAATTGAAAAAACTTCTGTGGCTTAGCGCTTATTTTAAATTGTTTTATTTAATTGCTACAATTTTTTCATGTGAAGAGTTTCATTTTTTAAAAATTCTCCTGTGTCCCGCCAGATGTCGTTTTATGCCTATGTACTCAGATAGCGAATTGGTATTTGTAAAATCGCTCTCTTCTGTCAGCTGTGAGTTGTTCACAAACTATCCAAAAAACTAATTAAAACCTATAAAAGCTATACAATATTATAAATCATTATTTAATTTTTTTTTTAATATTTTATGAAACTTCAATGATATATTTTCCGCAGATCAACTTTGAGCTGTTTCGATTTTTATTTTATTCTTGCTTTGCTCTTTACTGTGCTAAATAATCAACTAGCGATTCTTTTGATAGTAAATTCCATATTCAGGTTACGTGAGCATTCTTTATATTTATGCCATTTTTCTCTGTATTGCTAAATTGGCAGCAAATCTCAAAGGAAAAATCAAAGGCCTTTTTTCAGAACCACTAAAATAGGGTCTACTTCTATGAAATTATTAACTGAAAAATAAAAATAATCCAAAACTGTTGCTCACAATCTTAAATTGAGTCCGTAAACCAAAACAAAAAAACTTTAAAGTCTTGCAGGGCTGCAATGCAAAATTATTGAAGGGAATATCTGTATTAGTTATCGATTGCCGACCGATAAATTGTGGGGGTAAGACAATTATTTACTTTGTTGCGATTGGCGGTAATCAACACTGAACAGGTAGCCATTAACACAAGAAATATACAATAGAAACAAGCTCGTCGATGATGGCAGAAAAATATACTTCAGATATGTTGGGCGTCGTTATAGCCCAAATTGCTCAAACAATTGGATATAGCAGCACCCACAGTGCACCACTGGAACTGCTGGAGGACATTCTGCAACGCTTTATCCAAGAACTGGCCCGCGATTTACACAGTCAAGCCGAGCACGGTAAATACACATATATATATATATATATATGTATATATTATATTATATTTATCTATTTATTTACATCACAATTTTATTAATTTGTACTTATGTATTTTTCGGATAATATAAATTAACGTTAAAATGGTAACATTTATTTATATGCCTATCTCAATCCACGAACTGAATATTCCGACCGATTGTTCCTGGTTCGACGATGACGATTTTTTTTCTTTGTCAGATATGATTAACTTGATGCTCACATCTTGTGAGCTCTGTCAAGAAAAAAAGTCCAAACTTCCGTACGATGGCAGTTGTAAAATACAGTATAGTAGTAGTCCGATCTGGTCGCGTCAAATAAAATTTCATCAAGATATTTTTTAAAACTGATGGACTGCAGCGTAAAAGAACAAAAATGCAGACAAAATTATAATGCCATATACAAGGGTAGAAATTCAAATTTCTACTCTATGAAACACGGACAAATTAATAAAGAAAACAACACATTTACAATATATACATATATATAAAAACCATCGTCTTAGGTGTTTTGTTTAAGAGACGCATAAAACTAATTATATATCTTCTTTTTTTTTGGTAGCAAACCGGGTTGAGTTGAATTTGAAGGATGCACTTCTGAGCCTAAGCAATCTCAACATAAATGTGAACGAATTATTAGACTATATTGGGAATGTGGAGCCGATTCCTTTCGTGCGGGATGTGCCCATCTACCCCGTCAAAAGGAGTTCAAACTTGAATTTTCTGAAACCGGGCAGTGTTGAGATGCTGACGAGACCCTTTCACATATTCGAGTATTTGCCGCCAATGTTACCCACAGAGTCAGCTGCTACAGTAACCTCCACGGGATTAAATGACAAGTGCGACCACGAAGAGATTCTACCATCCACATCAGAGTCGAGCCACAAAACACCAGTCAAATTATTTCCGGATTTAAAAACGGACATTGGAATGCATAAGTGGTGTGGTCGAAGCGATTTACCTCTGACGCTGAATTCCTCATCCAGGGATAACTTTGATCACGACGGGCATTTCATTCGAGAAATCAGTAGTGTCGTTATGACAACGGGTGGCTTTATTTCCCCCGCAATCGAGGGAAAACTACCAGAAGCCTTCGTGCCCGATATTATTGGTAAGAGAAGCTTAACGACAAAATTTTATTAATGTGCTCATATTATAAATACTTTTTTTTTATTAAATCTACAAGTTAGCAATATAAGCAAATACTACAATTCTTGAATGTCTCTGGAATTTACGCGCTTTGTTTGACGTACACATATCATAAATCTTATATGTACACCTGAACATTTTGAATAGTTGTGAAGACAACAAATTGTTACTATCAATGTGACCTTAGAGCTTACGGTCTATCTTCTCTCCTTACCCCTGTGGTGAAGTCCTTGGCCCATTAAATATTATTCAAGCCTATATTATAATGAATATATTATTATATCTTTTCATTTATAAACAAAATCAATAGAATATTAATGTTTTCTCAATTTTATTTAACTCGGACCTATTTCACTGTCCAGCACAAATGGGCTTTTAAAAACGAAATGATTCAATCAATTTGACTGTAAGCTATATTAAGCCTGGCGCTTCTGATTTGCAATAAGAAGTATTATTGCCATATTTACACGTTGATATACTGTATTTTTTTTTAATTCACAAGAGGAGAGAGTAAATGTACTTGTTTCATCGTAGATGTTTTTTGGAATATTTTAAATTCGGCTCACTTAAATTAAATGGTAAAAAAATGAACTGTAATTGATCTATCTGAAGTTTAAATATATTTTCAGTACTATAGCCATAAGATGTTAGTATTCTGTTTTAACTAAATGAAACACTACAACTCTTACAAGTTATACTCGTGCGAATCCAAGTCTGCTACAGTCTCTGTGGAGGGTGAATTTCTTGACTTGAATCACTCTTTGCAGTTTAATATCACAATTGTGAACGCATTTGGAAATACGATTATTAAAATGATCAGCAGTTTCCTCCGGGTTTGTGTTACTATATTTTACTCGTCCAAATGTTATTCAAGTCTAGTTTGCATTTTAATTAATTATTTTACCAATAAACATTTACATCTAAAGACTAATCTTTAAAATCAATAAACTTACGATTCTTGCATTTACTTGCTAATTATGCGTACTAAATCTACATATTTTTTTTAGACAAGTTAAAGGGTCTGGATGCACCACCTGCGTCACCTAAAACACCCGATCAGCCTAAAAATGTTTTCAATGAAACCATCGACGAATCAATGGCCAAAATAATTACTTTTCCGGAGACGATTTCACCTAAGGCAGAGCAAGGAGTTGCCCAATTCCAACAAGCAGCCACAGCTAGCGAGAGGAGTGATTTTAATATGGTTTTAGGAGCTGGTGCAATATCCGTTCCAGTTGTGCCACCAACAAACACAAAGACACTCAAGAAGAGCAAAAAGAAAAAATTATTGGGTGCTCAAGCAATTGACCCAGACGGAGAATTAACTTCCAATAAGGCACAGGAGAAAGCGCACCGCAAAGCCTTGAAAATCTATCAGAAATTGTCTAAGAATCAAATGGAAGGTGGCAACAATTTGCAGAAATCCATAAAAAATCTAAATCGGGGCATGTTCTCAATACTGCCGGACGGATCTGCGGAGCGGCTGCATCTCGAAAAACTGTTAAAAAAACAAACAAAGCAACGCCAAAAGCAATTAAAAAACCAAAAACAACCGCGACAACAACTACAACAGGTATCCAAGCCGCCAGGAATTTTTCCGAATGTCCCAATCCCTTTGGTTTCTGTAGCCAGTATTGATTCGGCTCCAGCTTTTGAGCCTTTAGCGACGCAACCGCAACCACAACCCATGGTGCCCACCAGTATGGCCGAGAAAATGCTAGGCTTAGTTGGTGGTTTTGGTTCCACACTGAACGTGGAAAATACAGATACATTTCCAACCGATTTTGTGGTGCCCGTTAAAGATATTTCGAGTGCAGGCGCTGCGACGAATCCAGATACTCTTTCCGACGAAATCAAACTTGCCAGTGAACCCGATCGCAACAAATTAAATATATTCAAGAAAATCTCCAAGCAAAAAGCGCTATTGAACATAGCCGGCAATGGTTCGCCACTGATTAATCTGCCGTCGGGCACCACAATAACACCGGCGCCGGCCTCGAGTGCCACTGAAAGTGTACAGCATAATTTCAGCATGTCCTTCGGCGGTCTCTTAGATCCGACTCCAACAGCAACAGCTGGCAATCTGTTGGCTCCTGACGTGAACAAGCCGAAGAAACGCGGTCGTAAACCAGGCGGTAAAAATCAAGTTAGTTTTCATGCGGCGACTAGCATTACAGCAACAGCAACATCAACATTAATCCAGCAATCACAAAAGAAAATTAAATCGACAAAGTTAAATCCAGTTTTTAACTATACTCCGGAAACACCTTTGAATAAAAATTCAACAATATTTCCAAATGAGCCATTGCCCATGGAACCACTTAATTTAAGCAGCGTCGATCAATTAAAGGGTGCCTCTCATTTTACGGATAATGTTGGCTTTATGGGTGATATAACTTCAGTTGGCGAAGTTGGCAACGGGTCAAACACCGAGAAGTTGCACAAAACCAAGGAGAAAAAGGAACGAAAAAAAGGCAAATCCAAATATCAACTGGATCACGATGACAGTGTTCAACTCACAAATATGGGAGATTTCAACAAGAAACTTGGCTTCATGGATTCCGAAAAAAAATCTAAAAATACATCGCTACAAGCAAAGCCTGGAAAAGTGAACATTTCATCTGCTGACTTGCCAGATACTATAACGAATCAAGCTCTCGGGTATGGGACAGGCTCGGGACCATCAAATCTGCCCAAGTCTAGTACATTATATGGTAATCAGCCAAATATGATGCCAATGCTGCCGCTACTGCATTTCCCGCCACGTCCCGGCCTCATACCCTCGGGTCCAGCTATTTTCACGTCAACCGCTTTAGCCGAATTCAACAAAAAAGTAACGGTCCCCAATATGATTATGCCTCACACATTCATGTCCTTTCCGAATGCGAGTATTGGTCACAAACCACCGAATATTGAGAAAGATGGTTAGTAAAATGAGTATTAAATTTGGAGAATATTTAATTTAATAAAATATATTTCATTCAACGCAGATAAGTCAATACTCTATGGTCTCTTGCCTCATGGCGATGTACATTTTGAACGAAGTTATTGCAATGTGGCTCCCTTGGTGCCAGACTCGATGAAATTACCTAAGGCGCTCGTTGATAGCAACAAAACCAGGTCGCCGGAACGGCTTGCGTTTGATTCAAAGCCGAGCAATGAATGCAGTGGCAAAGACACTGCACACAAATCACCCATTTCGGGTTTTATACCATTGACCGGTCAGGGAGTTGGACTTTCGGGAATTGATGATGTATCCACCACTAACCAGGGTTCAAGATCTACGAAAACGATCAAACCCACGCCAGCTGCTTCTGGAAATTTGGGTGATCCCATTGAGGTGTCGGATGATTCCAACGATGACGACGAATGCAAGTCAACATCGAAAAACAACAACAAAATCGGCGCCTTTCCATATGCACATGGCCTAAAGTCAAATCTAATGCATTTCTCAAATATATCAAATTCCGGATTACGTCAACTTAATGAAAGTGCGCATTCATCCTTGCTAAATGGCAATCAAATGATGAATTCTCCCATTTCGGACTCGAAGCAATTTAAGAAAGACGCCAAAGCAGGTGCCACAAAATTGAATCAAACTGACAGCAATGTTTTGGCACTAGCTGCTGGATCACCGCACCCACAGTCACAGACACATCCAAACACACTCCCGCACACCACACACACTTCACCGTTTAACATTAATTTTATGAGCAGTGACAAATTTAGCCTTGCGGGCGGTGCTGATCTGATTCCCTTGTCACGCGTCGATAGTGGCTTGGCATACTCATCACTCACTGTTCCAGCCACAAGTCTGACGGCAGGTGCCTCATCTGGTTCCATGTCGAGCAGTGCGGCTCCTCAAGCTGAAGATCAGAGTTTTATGAGTAATTTTGTTGGTTCTGTGAATTATGATGATATCACGATAACACCCACAAACAATATGCCGATGAGTGAATTGAAGCTGCACAAGCTGCATAAGAAGATTAAAAAGCCCAAGGATGGCAAAATCAAAAAGAAAAAGGACAAAAAAGATAAGACGAGAAGCAAGGAGAAAAGTGAAGAAAATCATATACTCAATATTGAGAAGACCAAAAGCCAAGATAAAAAGCCGAAAAAGGATAAGAAAAAAGAAAAACAGGTAAGCACTCAAAATCGGTTTGTCTTGCATGAATCAAAAATAAAGTAACGGACAGTTATCATCTCCGAACCCAAAAGACCTACATATATTCCTGTCCGTATACAGAAATAAGCTGGGGACTGTAATGGATTGGAATATGGATTAATTTTACCTAGTGAGTATAACTGCTTGGAGTATAGGTTCATTTTACCATTCGCATATTACGTGTAGTAATAATCAGAAGAATTTAATCCGTTTTCCGAGAACCTATAAATTTTTATCTTCATAATCCATAGAAATATATCATAACTTGAGAAACAGAAGTCCTTAAAGAGATCTTAAATTCATGTGTGGGTTGCAGTATAAGCGTCAAGAGAAATGTGCATTTTAGGAATTATTTTAATGCTATTGTGCAAAGAAAGTAATATTCAATTTATGACTTATATATTTGATATATATTTGTGCACCGTTTTTGACGATTTACTTATTTTACAAACATTCAATTTGCAGGTGACACCAGACGGGTTACATATTTTTCCAGAAAATCTAAGTCGCAGCACAGATCAAGCAAAAAATCTTCCTTCCGTTTCCATCGAAGTCGGAGTTGCTGCAGACTATATTTCGGCAAATAAATCGCAGGCACTAATGCCACATCCGGTAGTATCGCCCAAGCTAGATCTTTCACCCAATCAGGTGCCGAAACTAACGCTTAAGCTCAGTGGAAAGTCAACACCCACAGCTGTCCCATTTGACGGCGATCATGATCATACAGCAATAACAACAGAACCAACGACGACGATTCAGACACCGACGACTCAGACTAAAAAGGAACAATCCCCCGAATTAGCTCGATTTTCACCACTTGTTACCGGACCCCCAAAGCCCAAACAATGTATGATTTCTAAATGATACTTAATGCGTTCTTTCATTAACTATTCTCTTGCTTCTAGGTGAAACGACAACAATGAACTTATCAACCGCGGCGCCATGCCCCCCTTCCGTTTTCGCACCTATTAGTAATACGCAGCCAATGCCAATGTCGATGTTAGGTATGCAGCCAGCTGGATTGAATGTCCATTCAAGTAGCTGGATACCCAATTCTAGTAGCGTTGCTTCTGCCACATTATCGGCCAGTTCGGTTTTGCTGCCACAACAGTTGATGCACAACCCATCAAAGCAGATGCCAAAAATGTCAGCAGTATCGACACCAACTGTGGCATCTGCCGAAGGAGCACAATTATTGCCCACAACTTCCGAATTAAATAGACCCTCTTCATATGTTGATGCCGAGGGCTATCGCATCTGGATTTGTCCGGCGTGTGGCAAAGTTGACGACGGCTCGGCAATGATCGGTTGCGATGGCTGTGATGCATGGTATCATTGGTAAGTCTGTGCCTAATTTTCAGTACTGATTATAATAAATGATAATAATCTGATGATTTAGGACTTGTGTGGGCATACATGTGGCTCCCAACGACAATGAGGATTGGTTCTGTCGCGTTTGTATAACAAAAAAAAAAGGTAGTGGATCAGACAAAAAGAAGAAGCGAAACAAAAAAAAATGAGCATTATGGCAATTAAAGCCTGACTTATCAAAATCTGAGGTTTGGATTTTTCTCTTAACAGAACTTTTTAATTTTACTTCCTTTTCAAAGAGTACTTGTAACTATCAAATAATAATATTGGCTACATAATAAAGTGTTATTTACGAATAAAAACATAAACATTGTAACATTGTTTTTTTTTTTTTAATTCGGTTATCTTTGTTCTTTTGCGAAAGATAATTGTAAGATAAATCTTGCACAGGTACATTAAATTAAAAATATCTTTGCTATTTAGTCTCGATATGTACATAATAAGTGTTATTGCGTTTGTTTATTTATGTATTATGAATGTATTTTCTCATATATTATAATATATCATTATATGTAGTCTAAGAATTACTTATTCATACTTTATATTTAATATCGTATTGCAAAACCTCTGAAGTTTCCTCCTAATAAGCTGACCCAGCTTACAAATATTTTAAGCAAATAATGCTTATGTGTATACATGTTAATATATTTTTAATAAAAACTAAATTCCGCATTTTTTTCATTATTTTTTGATTTTTGTATATATGAATAGTTGGTTAAGCCATAATGTATCTACAGTTAAAATAAACTGCGAAATAACTCAAATAATTAGGGTCAGCTGAACAGTTTAATAAATAGAAGTGTTTTGGTCGAAAGAGCTTGACTGGCGTAGAGCCGTAAAATCATGCAAATAAAATTCAAGAAATTCTGATGTTTGTATACCCTATAAAATATATATAAAGGGTATAAATGTAAAAATGTATTTAATAAGTAAATTTAAAAAATTCGACCCCTATATATCCTCAGCAATTTCAGTCTCTTCTGTCTGTCTCTTCTAATATCGATTACCGACAGCAATAAATGCCATAGCTTTGTAATATAAAAAAAAGCTAAATTAATCAAATTCAAAATAAAAACTTAACACAAGCGTAAATCGCATGATCATAGAAGAGAAAAGCACGAAAACTTAAATGAAAATAGCGTTGTGTAATTATATTTTTCTGTAAGGAAGCTATCAAAGTAAAACCAAAGCCACATACTTTATATTTAATAACAAGTGTACGACATATGGCATTTAAAGACGAGTGGCTTTGTAATCGAAAAGAGAATTTCTATTTGTACTTCAAAGATTGAACACGTGCACCGACCATTCCCTGCCTGCTGAATACGACATAGGATTTCTGATATAGGAACTCGACCGAAGATAAAAGATACTAAAAACAAAACCAACAGCTTTGAGTGTTATTTGACAATATATTGGTTTTATTAAATTCTGTATCTATAGCCTGTAATTTTAAAGATAATTTCGTAAGTGACGATTATTTTCAAAATTTTACAGAAATTAGCCAGTTACGTAATCAAATGTTTATAATTTTATTATTATTATTAAATAAAAATCAAACAAAAATAAAAAAAAACTTCTTTCTAAAAACTTAATTTAAAAAAAGGCAATTAAATGCAAAATTGTCAACGTTTGTATGTTTTTGTAATAATAAGGATCACTTTGAAAATTCTTCAAAAATCTTAAAATATATGTCTTCTCAATCGCACATGTAGCTGAAATGAATAAATTATAACTTAGCGTACAGAGTTATGATACAGCAAATCCCATTGTAGGAGATATCTATCACTCTTTTACGACGATGCATTCGTGTCTAGCATTAATAGCAGAGTCCGTCGGTCTTGTTACGTAAAACTGTGCTTTGAAAATTATATCTTATGATTGTATAAGCAGTCGGTCAAATATGCATGTCAATACTGCTAATGTAATCCCACTATTTGGCAACAAAATATTAACGTCGGTCTAGTGAATCATATAGCTTCTAAAGTTTTATAGAGTGTGTATTTTTTAATATATTATATTTATTATTAGTCGAATTTATTTTTCTGGTTATCCAAGATGTTTTAATCAAGAACACCAGTTATAATAATTCAATTGTATTTGATAATATTGTATTAAAATTTGAAACAACAAACGAATATACGATTCAGTTTTTATACTCTTTATGCTCGTGTAAAGCATTGAAGAGACTTCTTCGACCCTTTTTAGTAGATATATTCTTGATCAGCATTACAAGTCCACATCCAATTTTTTTGTTTCTTGATTAAGACTCCATCATTTTCATTAAGATAATTTATCTTGGCAAATATCGATATATCGGACCACTATAACACACATTTAGCATTGGAACAATCGGTCGAAATATTTAAATTGAAGGGTCGAGATAGGCATATACATACATGTCAATCTTTTTGATATGAATGTTGCTTAGTGACTTCAGAGCCGGTATAAAAATAGAATATATCTAAATAAAATTCGTTAGAAGTAAACTTTTTTTTAACTATAAAAATACATAATAAAAAACATAATATTTCGTACTCGGGACTAAAATTTAGATGTTGGCAGATTAACTCCAACAAGGGTATGTATTCTTTGGAGTGCTTCTTTTTTTGAATATATGAATATTTAAATGTAGATGCAAACAAAGTTAAATTCACTTTTACATTTCAACACCTTTGAATGCTGTCAAATCTGTGAAGTAGAAATATGTTAAGCAATGTTTATTTCTGATAGCGCTTCTGTCTGTTCTGTGCTGCTGAAATGACTACCTAATTTAAGTTACAGATCTCAGAGACTAAAACCTTGTTACTTTGGATTATAAATTCTCTTATACTAGATCAATTTAATTTTATTTGATCGATAACTCCTGTGTGGCCTTTCATAACATACCTTGATGTAACTGCAACAATTTCATCAATACCGTATAAAACCAAAATTACTGGATTGGGAAAAATGTGCTTGCCTTAATTTTTTTCATGTTTTATCCTTGAAGAAGATAAAACATTTTGCTATTTTAAAGAGAACTTTGGAAACCTGTGTTTAATCGATTCAATATATTTAACAGCAGTTCAGAGTATCTCCCAGTCGAACTCTCTCGACTAGATCAGTTGTAATTTAGATTAAAGTGTTTAATATTTATTTTATTATTAATTTGTGTATTAATCTTTGTTTTTACTTTGAATTCGTTCGTTTTCAAGTTTTTGTAATCGGCCAAAACCTATTTATTTACTTAAAACATAGGCGACTAATTTTGACGTTTGATATTTGCACGCATTTCATTATCGGTCAACAATGAATATTGCCATCAAGCAAAGAAGAAAATCAAATGTAGCTAAAAAGAACAACCATTTGCTGTCCGAGTGCGTATTTTTCAATGTTCAATACAATACAAGCACACAACTCAGCTCAGCTTCGATATTCTGATTTGTTGCTGTGTAGCCGACAGAGCGATTCCGATTTGTATACCCTTTTTTTCTTTATGTTGAAATATAATTAGATCTCAGCAGGTGGACTCTGATCTCTGATCTTCTTCTTGCTGGTGATGTACATTTTTGTAGGCAAAGCTTAAATCAAACAAACAAAGAATACAAACACAACGGCGCTTATTTTCATAAGAGCACACTTAGATTAAAAGTGCGGGAAACCTTTTCAAATAACTGTGTAAACAAAATATTAAATTTTAATAAATACCATGAAAAATATAGAAATTCATATAAGTATAGCAAACAGGTTTATAAATTGATCCGGACACGATAAATAAAAAAAAAAAAACGTGTTTATTTTTAATATGTGCGAAGTTCCAGCTTGATTGGCTCAAAACTATCTAAATATGATAGGCGTGACTAAATGGGATCAACATGACATGCTGTTTAAGATACTCGACGTTACTTATATATATAAATATATATTTAACATTTCAACATTTCGATATGCAATAACAAAATAGAATTCCGAATTGCAAAAGCTGTAGACCCCGACTTTCAAGTGCACATTATTCATATACATTTATGGACTGAGTTTTTTTTTTTTTTGCCAGCACATATGCCGTTCGTAAAATTATGCAACTGCGTGTGTAGGATATACCTAGTTGGTTTGGCCGCTGCTGAAACTACTATTTGGCGAGATTCTTTGGTGAATTTTAATGTCGTTGCGCGGGCTGACAGATTGTACTGAATCCATCAAAGATGTTGTGTCGGTTGTTGACTGCGGGGCCGAAGCGGGCTCAATGGGTCCGATAGATGCAGGTTCAACTGTAGCAGAGACTTGGCCATTACCATTGTCCGAAGAAATATTAATAGAGGTTCTTCCATCAGCCGTCGAGCTACTGTTGCTACTAAGCGCCATGCGCTGCATTTGCCGGATAACTGTCGCCGCATAATACGCTTGCTTTAAAATAGTTAATCGTAAACCGAAAAGTATTCTGTTTTTTTTTTAGAGGAGTTCATACCTTCCATCGTGACTTTGCAAAGTTTTTCTTAAGCTGTTCCGAAACAGTGCCATGAATGTTTTTGCTGCTTGCCTCATTTCCAGATATCCTACAATAAATTTGTAAGTAATTTAACATTTTTAAAACACAAATGAAACCGACGTCATTACTCACCAAGGATGTCCCAATGCTTGCTTGCAAGTATAGCGCTTTTCTACAGTAACACACATAAGGTTTTTGATAAATTGCTTGGCCGACTCGCTTATCTCGTCCCAATATGGTGAATCGAACTCAAATTCACCTGACAATTAAATATTATATGTTGTATGTGTCTAGGACAGTTTCATTTAATTAATCCTGTAATAACTTTGGACAGACCTGCATATTTTAATTTTTTTTTTTTAGTATTTGCTATCATTGCTTGTCCGATTATACTGAGACATATGCCAATCGAAATATCGAAACAAAATTGGAATTCAGCTGACTATTGAGATGTGTATTTGTAAGTAGAAAGCGCATAATTAAAAGTATTGCAGTTGACTGGTTTGGAAAATGTTAATATAAATAATAATTTGCGATGAAAAGTCTGTCCATATGTGCATGTGTTTGCTTACTTTTATCAAATATCTTTAAAGAAATAAATGTTAGTTTATCGGGCAATAGTCAAATAAATTTGAAAAGTACAGGTGTCGACTTAAATTGATTTAGTCAAACTAATAGTCATCGCAGTCATTGAAAGTAGACACGTTTTGGTCTGGTTACTGTACCTATATACAATACAATCATACAAGTTCCACATATTTGTTTAGTACAAAAAAAAAAAAAAAATTTATTACATATCGTTTGGTCTAGAAGTTTGTAGCATTGAACAAATTTTAAGGTTATTAATTAACTTTAAAAGACAGCAATTGGACTCCAATCTATATATGTATTAATACATAGTTCTTCTACAAACGTTGTAATAGTCAAAATATATATTTATTTTTGAAGATAGGCTCAGCAATGGGACAAAAGAGATAATCGGTTCTAAGTAATTAAGTTAATGTTTTGACTTTTGTACATTTTGCCGATCAGTTTTGTCAAATTTGACAAAAATGTACACACATATTATATATATATATGTACCTTTTAGAATTTGTGCAAATAAGTTAGCGTCATTTTCATCGTAGAATGGAGGATAACCACATAGGAGTATATAGGATATGACGCCTATGCTCCAAACATCAACGGCCTTGCCATACGGTTTCTGGGCGAGCACTTCTGGCGCTACATATCCTGGAGTTCCACATGCCGTTGCCATAATCCCCGAATCCTCCATTTTTGATAAACCAAAATCGCTTATCATGATTTTGCTTTCATCGTCCGAACTATAGTATAGTAAGTTTTCGGGCTGTATCAAACAAAATCACAAATTTAGAATACAGAATTAATGAACTTCATTAAGGTTTACGCATCTTAGTTCTTACCTTTAGATCTCTATGTACAACGCCTTGCTCATGCATATAGTCTACAGCCTCTAAGATTTGTCTAATTAAGTGTGATGCATCTTTCTCGGTATAGGATCCCTTCTCCACTATACGGTCGAACAATTCTCCGCCAGTTACTCTACATAGAAATAATCGCGTTAATCATCCGAAATCACACAAGCACTAAACATAGACTAACTATGGGTGTGCTAAATCTACAAAAAATGTATTGCTCTGGCAAAATGCAGCAAACTTTCTTTTTGGGGAGTCATTAGCGGAATAATTTAGTTTTTACTGCTTCTGTGTTCAAAAAGTGTAAGATTGCTGATGGCAGTTTCTAATTTGTTTACAAAAATTTAATTATTTTCCGCTTTAAGCGATATTGCCATATCGACTCGGTTATTGATGCTGAGCAAAATGATGTCTTCTAGTTGATTAATATTCATACCTTGTCTTATCAAACTTAACGTATCTGATTAAAATTATTTAATTAGAATTTTGCTTTACAATTCGGATGCAAAACAGTAAGATATTGTATAACTCGACAATAGAAAAAATTATTGTTTATTCAACACCTCTACGTATTGTATGTTTAGTGCTAGAAACCAATTAAAAATCATACAATTCCATAACCAAATACACCTTTGCCTTGTCTTCGTACGTTTCAAGCAGTTGCACGATATTTGGATGAGTTAGTCTGTAAAGAGAATTACGAAAATAAATATGTATATATAAATGACATTACATTATATCATGATGATATATGCCAGCTACAACAAGCGATTTATTTTTACAGAGTATATGAACGCAAAATAATATTGTTATCCTCAAAAAAAAAAAAGAAAATAAAAATAATATCTCTCTATCGTACAGTTGCTTTAGACGGGATTAGACAGTACTTGAAATCAATTACAAACTTGATTGGTCCTATTTAAAAACATTTATTAATATAGCCGACTAATGTAAATTGTATGTAAATTGCTTGCATTTTGCAAAAACAGGACGGGTTCGGGGTCATAACTCACCGCGTTCCATTCGGACTGTTGCCATCGAAATGATTCGCACTGAACCTATATAGAAAGAAAGCAAATTAAACGAAGAAAATTTTTACAAAATTAAACAAAGAAATGAAAAACAGAGATTTCTTCTTTATAAGTAAGTTAAAGTAATAGGCAGACAGGCAAAATACTGTCATCAGAAGTTCTAATCAGACTATGTTCTCCATTAAAATTCACTACTTAAAATGCGTCTCATTATAAACTCACAAGTTAAAAGTAGCCTTCCCCTAATGGACAGCTATTTAGGATACAAACATAAGCGGAAATAAAATTGCAAAGGTAAATTAAATTTGAAAAGTAATTGATGAGAAATATGAGATAACTCGCCCAGGAACAAGTGTTGCACTTTAAATAATTTAGTAACAAAACTGGGTGGAGAAATTCTGGTAAGAAATTAAATTGATGTATTTTAAGAACAATTACAAATCAATCCAAACTTAGTGCTATGAAGACCAGTTTGGAGATTTCAGTTTGTGGGGTCACTTTGAATACCCACATAGATTGCAGCGCGTTCGCATTTGCATTTTGAAACAAAATATTTATATTTATATAAATTAAACTCACCTTCTTAGTACACGTATTTCATTTTCTAATGATTCCTCTTTTCCCTTCAGCGCTTTTTTGTCGATAATTTTAACTGCAAAATGATCGCCAGGTGATTCTTTACTTTCGGCTAAGCGCACTTCAGAAAATGCGCCCCTATGCCAAAAAAAGAGCACATTTAATTTCTGTAAGCAGTTATTCAAATTAGTCAAATACTCACGTGCCTAGAAGACCATGGAGGTTGTACTTCTCTTCAATTGACACCTGTTTGTTTAACTCCTTCAAATCTTTAGATTTGGCCTTTTTGCCCGAATCTTTTTTGCCAAACAGTGGCATTACTTTAAACTTTATTTGGTTTTTTAAAGAGATTTTTCATCTAAATTTCTCAGAATTTAAAATATGCAGCTTCCTAGCTAGCTACACTGCTTGTTGAAAGCAATCGTCTACCTGTTGAGTAAAAAAAATGAAACAAGTTTGCAACGTAAATTGATCGAATAATTTGCAAATGTACTTATTAATACATATTATCAAAGAATATAGAGATACACTTATAAATAAGATTAATATATTGTATTATATTACTTTATTAAGCAGGTCAAATGTTTTAATGCCAAATTTATTTCTTAAATTCAATTAAATTCTTAAATTTTTTTTGGCTCCAAATTTATTTTGAAATTAAATTTTTAAAAAATCGACAGCTAGGAAGTTTTTCTTATTCATGGAAATAATTTCTAAAGATATAAAAAACAATTTCTTAACATTAGAAAGGCTAGCCATAAATTGAGAATGTCAAAAATATATATTTTTTGTTTAATTTCATAAATATTTTCGATTATTAAGAAGTGCATTTTTAAAAAGTAAATGAAAGTAGCTCTGAAATTCAGAAAATAACAATGAAATTTGCAATCTCGGCTGCCATATTATCTATCTAATTTAAAGTGGTAAAGATTTAGAGAATTAACAAACTGTCTAAGATGTTTGTATAAGTGAAACCTCAAAATATTAAAGATTGTTAGCAATAAAAGCAACAGAAAAGGTAATGTTTAGAGTTGCTTTTGTAAAAAATGTCTAAATTTGAAAGAAATGCACCCTGATATAAAGAAAAGAAAAACCTGTTTTTTTTTTTAGAAATATACTTTCAGATTAATAAAATGAGTTGTGAATTGCTAAAATTGAGCTCGCTGAGCCGAGTAGTTTCAGTAGCTGAGCCAATATAGCCATGCAAGAGCTGATACCTATTTTCCTATCAGCTCATTGGAAAGGATGTACAAAAAGCTGTCTAGGGCATTGCTTGGAGCAGTCAGTAGGCTAGCTGTGACACTCTGTAAAGCCATGAGATTTTGTCGAGGACAAGTCGGCGGATAGATACTCTATATAGATGCATCGGTCTAATTATGGCCGGATCGGCCTATATTCCACGTTTCAGTCCATCAGATTTCTTGGAGATATTGGGTGCTACTCAGATTACAGACGAGTTTTCCGTCTAAGAATGTTAATGGTTAGGGGGGCGATTGAAGGAATCTTATGGCTTCATTTTCGACGTGCTTACACTATGTCCCGATCTGCTGAAATAATATTTACAAACATCAGGTCATGCGATCGTATGCAAGAATTTAAAAAAAAAAGGCAATTTCAGCGTAATGAGTTGCAAGCTAGCTCCATCTATGGTTCGCTCGTTCCATCGTAAAGTAAGAGAAATCTGCCTTGCAGCTACGATCTCCAGTCAAGTAAGTTCAACAAAGATGTATATTGTACCTGCAGTTATTATTTGTGTGTGCTTTGAGAACTATATAATATATATAACTGCAGGTAACCCCCCGATCGTTTCAAGTAAATTTTGATTTTTATTTGACACACTGAATATTTCTAGTCATTTTCATCCTCTAACAAGGTCGCGGAGAAAAAGTAAAAAGTATTTATTATATATAAAAACTTGTAATTTTACGAGAGATGTATTTTGATTAAGATGCTAACCCAAGATACGCTTCAATTGAAATCGAATGACGTCTTTTTAAAAAAGATGATGAAGTTAAAAAATTAAATTAAAAAATTATGTTAAGAAAGGTTTGGTTTTTCCTTTTCGATTTTTAAAGAAAATATTCCGTTTTGATATCTGAGTGCTACAACTTTTATATACTTTTAATTTTAATTTAATATAAAAAAAGGAAACGTTTAAAACGTGCTGCATATTTTACGATTACTTTGAATATATTTAGAAGCCAAAACTTGATATTAATAAGTAAGGCAAAATAATTATAATATAACGGAAAACAAATTAAAAATATTTGCAAAGGCATTTCTACTGTTTTTTTCTCGTTTTTTTTTTTTGTAAATAACGGAATAAAAATATTTAACATATTAATGCTAAATAACATTTGTTGTCCACTAATAACTCAACAATCTTGTGCCAAATAAAGTCCAGCAATATGCGTATTATCTCATGCAGACCTTATTGACACTTTGAGCAACAACAACCGCTTAGAAGGTGCCCTCGTATATCAAATATAAAAAATCAATATAATACTCTAGAAAATTGAGGGCAACAAGGCAATCAAGTAATTGCGAATTAAAATTAGTTAAAACAAATTTTTTATCCGTTTTTTTTTAATTTAACTATTAATTTTTAATTTTAAATAATTTTGTAATTTATTTATTTATTTATTTTGTAATTTATTATTATATATATTTATATTCAATTTAAATTTTTTTTTTCACTTTTTTAAAATTTACTGTTTATAGTTGATCGAAAAAAACAAAACTTTTATATCTTTTGGCAACACTTTATTAAGTCCTTTGCATAATAAATCGAATTTATAAAAGGCTGCTGGATCGATGTCGTAGTCCGATCCGATATTTGACAAATAATTAAAGGGTAATTATATATAATCAAAATTTGAATTGATATCTTGCTGATTAACCTTTACAGCACTGTTTCAGATGGTTCTTCATCAGTGTAAAATCAAAAGATGACCGGATTGCACTATTTAGTCATACTATAGAATATATCGGGAAAAAAATGAACAATAAAGTTTTTGTTAATTTTAAGAAACTTTTATAATAATTAACTAATCAATACAGTATGCGAGGGCATGTAATCTCCGGCGTGGTTGTTGTTCTTTAATGTTTTTATTTTATTGTTTATAAATATAAAAAGTAGCATTTATTTTTACAAAGTCAAAGGTGAACTCGCAGCTGATAAGTTTAAACAAATCGGAATTTTTTTATATATTCATCTACGTACATAGATTAAAAATTCATATACATAATTCCGTTGTGAGTCAAAAATGATTAGAATAATATATATACACCGCAACTGTATTTGTCACATTTATATTTGTCATATTTATGTATAAGAAAAAAAAACCTCTAGATCATGTGATCTGCAGTAAGAACATAAATAAATATATATATGGATATATTTTATTTTAAACTAAGATAGCTGTAAGGCTGATGAACTAGTTCGCATTGAAATATACGCATGTATGCATTGTGATGGCCATACAATTAGGGACCGTTTCAAAACGTAAACGTTAAATTTAACGATATTTTTTAATTTCAGCCATCAAATACTCGTAAAGCGAAATTCAGCATCAACCAAAAACCGCAAATGTTATCCATTTTGTGGAATGCTGAGTAAATTTGTTGTTCAAGCTGTCTTGAAACTGAAAACTGTCTTAAAAGCATCCACAGCAACACCTGGCCTGCTAATTAAAACGAAGTGTTTCCAATTGTCGCGTTAAACCAAAATATGCAACACACGCCCACACACACATGCATATACAGTTAGTGTTTGAGGTCCTAACGAAAAACATTTAAACAAAAAAAATGTTAGTTTTAATTCAACCAAATACATTTGCCAGCACTTTTTATTTATTTTTTTTATTTCTATATTTTTTAAAGATGTTTTTTGTTCGATGTGGGTTAAGTTTGGAACTGGTTAAACATTCCATTTCGTGTGTAGGCAAATCTAATAATAAAAAAAATTTATTAACAAATGCAAGTTCATAGCATATACACACATTAAAATAAACGATTAATTTTTGTTTACGTTAACGTGCTTTTAAACGCAAATAATGGGATTGTGGCATAAACACATACAGTTGCGGTCAAAATAATAAGAGCGCCTGCATTAAGCAATGCAAATGCTCAATATTTTCATAGCTTCATTCATATTGCCTTCCATTTTTTTATCTATTCCTTTTGATTATCTTCTGTTCTGTACTGTTTTATTTAAGTGCCACAATTTCCACCCGGTCAATATAATATTAGTGATAATAAAAATATTTGGTATAGTTAAATTTGAATGAGTTTACCAAGTGTTTTGAGTAAAATTTGCGTGGCAAACAAACAGCACTGCTAAAGAACGTCACCGCTTGAAAATCTTTAAAATGGACAGCAATTTGTGCTGCGACCAGTTGGACAGGCGTCCCAACGATAATAAGCTTTACCTATAATTTTCAAAAACATATGAGTGCACTACTATTATTTTCACCGCAGTTCTATATACATAAATAGTTTTTTAATTTTTCTTTGTTTTCGAATGTAATCTCCAAAGGCGCGTGAAGTCGTAAGCAAACTATGAAAGAATAATTTGATTTCGTTTTAAACTAAACAGATTGGGGCTTAACCAAAATAGTCGACGGGATATTAAACACACACAGACTTCTATATACATATATATTTAACACTCACACATACATGCGTAAATGAATATATATATATATATATATATATATATATATATATATGTGAGTGTTAAATATACGTATATAACACATAAATATATATTAACATACATATACTATATATACACACTTACGAAAATGAAATAAATTTACGTATGCATCCATTTATATATACAGTTATATAGACATAGACCACACTCACACATACAAATTTATGAACATACATACATATGCTTCTACTTACATACACAAATCACGGCTTAAACTATTTGAATAAAATTCACAGCTTTGATCTACATTTACAGCGTTTTCGAAACTCTAAGAGGTATTGAGAATTATGCAAACTTCAAATTTAGATATTAAACGGACTTTACCATTCGCAATAATAATGTAAAGTGAATTGTATTGATTTTTCCAAGTCCGAGTAGTGTTGTTGCTGCATATTTCAACAATAGCTGTATGGTCACACTTCCATGTCAAAGTGAACGCAATTTTGCAAATGGCATAAAATCGCACATTTTAATAACAATATGTAATATTTTATAAGCGTTGTAGTAACATTCTCCAAACTATTGCATCAAAATAAAATTGCTTGTAGTCTTTATACTGACAAGTTTATCTATTTTTGCAAAAAGTTAGTATGTTTTATTTATAGTTATCAATTGCTATCGATGTCCCATCAATTTCAAAATTATGTTCACCAAAAAAGCACCAAGGAAATTGTAACTCTAAAAGCATTTGAAATATTGGTTTGTTATTATTTATGGCTAGATCTACTTAGCTATTAATTCTGATCAAGAAAATATAAATTTTATGTCGGCTCGGATATGCTTTTGCATACTAAAAGCTTTTGCATACAAAATTTAACTTAGACAGAAATTCTGCAAAAATTGCAAATATAAGTTCACTTATTATAAGAAAACGAAAACGGTTTTTACATTTTAATTCAAAACTTCGTTAATATTAAGTATTCAATATTTATTTATATATTTGGCTGTTTTCCTAGTGGTTCTTTTGTACAATACCGACAGTATCGATAGTTTACTATTTACAGTGCATTCGGTACATTACAGATATCGGTGATTAATATTTGAACTAGATTTGTCTGTTTTTGCTGGTGGTTCTTTTGCACAATCAATGCCAGCACTGAGTGTTGATTATTCAAAATTTTAAGGGCATTCAATACTTAACGGGTTTCGTTATTTAAAGTGTTAGATTTTGCTTTTGTGCTGGCACTTACAAAGCATTGACAAAGTGGTTCAGTGATGCATCTAACCAGTGTTAGAAAAAATTCGGCAGAGTGAACTACTCAAAATTGTTGAGAAATATAAAGTGTGGTAGCACTGTCGCTTTTCTGTGGAATGTATACATATACTTTTTGTATCGTTATCAAAAACAAAAAGTGGCCAAATGCAACTATAAAAATTTACTGTTTTATGTGAAAATTAAATAACATGTCGTGAAGTTGAATTGAAATTGCATTTGATTTTCAATAAATGTGCAATCCGCTTTCGGACGATTGAAAAGTGACTGTGTGTATATGTAAATGCATATGTGTGTGTGTGTATTTATTTACTTATAAATACGTATGTATATATGTAGGGCTATATCTGGTATCTGAGTGCGGCGTGTGTTCATTTTCAAGTGTTTCAATCCAGAATTTTAAATTTTTGATCGTTGTAAGTGCGGCTTTTATTCATAAAATTTAACTCTTGAATAATTCTACATAAACCTCTATTTTGCTGCAAGAGCGACAGGCAGACACATAAATACGTACATTTGTTGTGTGTGCGTGTGTATGTGTATGCATAGTGTGTAAATGTGTATGCTTATGTGTGTATACGAATATGTTTATGTATTTGTGAGCTTAAATTTAAGATTTTTGTGCTCACCCAAAAACATTATAAATAAAATAAAAAATAAATAACAATAACAAAAATGAATAATTTAAGCAATTTATGATTTACTGTGCCGTGACATTGAAACTAGTTTGCAAACTTAAGGTAAACAATACCAAAAATTCAATTATCTGATTTCAATAATAAATGGAAGTAACGCACAATAAATAATTAAATATATAAAACAAGTCTACAGTGTCGGATATGTTTTGCGTCTGTCCCATATAATATAATAATATTATTACGCAAGAAATTAACACGTTTTATTGGGAGCTTCTTAAAATTACGAGATATTATAATCTTAACTGGCTCAATATGTATATAAAAGAGCTGCAAAATCAACAATAATTAATTTCATTTGCTTTCGGATTGACTAGTTCACACGAAACAAATGTCAGTCGACACAAAAATAAATAAAAAAAGGAAAAATAATTAATTAATAGATTATATGAAAAATCAAATTTTATATTAAATTTAAACTAATAAATTAAAAGTATTTAAGATTACAAGAATGTATAAGATTACGGTATATTTCTGTATACGAACATTCAAAATTTACTTTCTATTAATTTAAAGTCAACTAAAGTCAGTCGTCATATAAAAATACAAAAAGTTAAAAAAAAAAAAATAAGATTTAATATTAATTGATTAAAACAGAGCGATCACACATGCATTCAAGTTGGAGAGAACCTTTTATTGACATTTAAATATTTGGTGGGAGCAACGAAATTTCAGCGAATATATCTTATTTAATGTTAGTCGACGCAAACGAATACAAAAATTAAATTAATTAAAAATCAAAACTAGAAGAAATTTTAATTTAAAAAATTACAAATATTTTTAACATTTGTCATTTGTTACATATCTTGGGGAAAACCCAAACACACAAAAAAAAAAAAAAATAGTTAGTACTGACTGCATGCGAGAATTCTATTTATGAACAAAAGGACAAACTAGAAACTGAAGAGATACAATATGACGTGACGAATTGGTAGATAATTCGATCATCATAGTTGAAATGCTTTGGCTGGTTTATTGAAATGACTATTATCATATAAAACTACAATTGTGCCCATCCCAGGTGTTATGTTATAGTTAGATTAAACATCTTGGCACTTGTTGAATGGCAGGCCCTTCACGGAAGAATGGCTCCCAAAACATGGTCAACAGGTATTTGGTTAATATTACTGTTTTTCATGGTGTTTTCAGGGAAGTTTAGATTTTAATAGTATTTTAAACCATTCGACGATGAGAAACAAACCAATTGTTTGATTTTAAAAGCTTACAACATTTAGCATGTTGGCCACCCTCTATACACTATACTTGTTCATTTTTAAATATTTTGACTAAAAGAATCCAAAACAGAATATAAAAAAAAGCGTAAAGTACAAAAAATGGATGAGAATAGATATATCGAAGAGTAAAATTTTGAATGGAGGTACGAAAATATTAAGTATACTATTATTTTGACAGCAACTGTACATGTTTTCATAAAGTTATAGATTTATGGTTTATGGTGCTCGATTCACACAATAGGTCGAAACCCAACACGACGATCGCTAAAATGATTTATATCGAATTCTTAGAGAAGTTATTTAGTCTGTATTCTTTCGAGTAAAACTTCGTGTTTGTAGTATTTGAATTGTATTGATATATTATGTATTATCTTGTTCCGGTTAACAGTTCAGCCAGCACATTGTGTATGTCGCATGATTTAAATCAAATTTTCCACTACGATCAAGATTACATTTCATAAAAGCGAAATGCAATCAACGCATTGGCGATTCGGATTTCTCAAAAGGAAAAAGAATCGACATGATGATGCAGCTTGCTCCACAAAAAATAAACTGGCTTCCACTCAATTACCTGTGCCAATAGTTAGGTATCAGATGCCGATGCAGTGCTATACCTTCCGATGCGATGACTCTACACAATTAAGTAAATTGAAAATTCTCCAATTAATATGGCTTATTGCCATCGCATACATTTTACAAATTGTTAACGCTGATCAAGGTAAGCAGACCACATAGCACCGATCTGCCTAATTGCATTATATCAATTATTTTGTTACAATCTGAATTTATAGTTGTTTTGCTGGACACTACGAGGGAAGCTACACTAGAATGGACGAGGTATCCTTATGGACCCCAGGCTCAAACTCCAGGCGTAAGTATATGATGTACAATTTATATAGATAAAGGATTAAAGGATGCATGTTATATTATTAATTAACACTTAACCTATCATGACGGGTCAAATGACCGATTTTAAACTTTTTGTCAGAATCTCTTGAAAATAACAAGACATGCCTTTATGAGTTTTATTAAAAAATATATCGAAAGTATTTTTCAAAAATGACTCCTCTCTTGTTAATTTTTTTACCGAGAAAAATATGTAATCTGCCCTAGCTACCGCAGGGGGTCATTTGACCCATGCAACGATTCTTTATCTTGATATGCATTTCTTGTGATTGTGGACGTTGATATGTTGATATATTTTTCTGAATTTTTGCCATATTTGTTGTTGGCTGACGGATGAATAGCCAATTTCACTCTACTCCAAGCGAGTATTAAAGTAAAAATTTCAAGTGATAGTGTTATTTTTATTTTATCATCTTACTAATAATTCTTATACCAAAAATGTCAAAACATTCCAGATGTTTGAAATCATTGTAAATTATAAATAATATAGATAAAGAGTGTTCGGAATATAGTTCACATAGTTCCTGTGAAAGTGGATAACATAGAACAATATAGTGATTCATTTCACACTACGGACAAATGTGAGTCCTCATTTAAAGAAAGTGAAGACGAGAATATTTTTTGAATGTACTTATGTAAGAAGACAAACGAGAGGAGAACTGTTATCGAGTTCAGAAAGTGAAAGTGATGTGAAAGACCTATGTACTGAAATTGTGTCTGATGGTACAATTTGTCAAGAAATTGAACAAGGTTCAACATCTGGACGATCTCCAATTTATAACATAATATAACAATTTGAATATTTCATATCTATGGAACAGTGAATGGGGTCCCTTTTTTTTAAGCCCATGAACACGAGTGTATCAGGTTTAATAACAAAAAAAAAAAAAAATGCATCGAAGCCAGCGTTTACAAATAAATAATTTTCCCAATATATTTGAATATGAACAATATGGTACAAAAAACTACAAAAACTCTGTTTCAAACGCAATAAATATGTGCGTGGAAAATGTAACTATAATAACCCATTTGCAAATTACGCCGTGAACATGAATAAAGGATTCATATTATTTAATTGATTTCTAAATTTGAGCTTCAGTTGCAGAATATTTCTTCTTTTTTTTCTTCTTGTATTGCTTGTAAAGTCGGGTGTTTTTATTTGTTCTTTAAATTTTTTTAGGTGGTTAAAAGATTGACAAGATGACATTTTTATAAAATGTATCATACAAAATAAATGTTTTAATAACTTAATATAATAATACTTATATGTTTTTCATGATATCCACTTGATTCAGTGGGTAGAGGAATCATTTACAGATTTTGTAAAGGGCATTAATTGGCGTAGTTATGTGGTTTGCGATGTTGCCTATCACAATGTTAACAACTGGCTCTGGTCCCCATTCATTGACCGTGGACCTGCTAACCGTCTTTATATAGAAATACAATTTACGATTCGAGACTGTTCATTGTTTCCAGGTATAAGACTTATGACATATTTCGTACAAAGAGAAATAAGACTTTATAAAACTGCAATTAATTTTTAGGAAATGCCTTGTCCTGTAAGGAAACTTTTAGCTTATTGTTTTATGAATTCGATGCGGCGACTCGAGAGCCACCGCCATGGCAGACAGATAGTTACAAACTGATCGCTCGAATTGCCGCTGGTGAAGGGCGCTTTAATCAAAACTCCGATGTGGATATAAATACCGAAGTGAAGAGTATAGCTGTTAATAAGAAGGGTGTCTATTTTGCTTTCCGAGATCAGGGCGCTTGTATAAGTGTTCTTGCGGTAAAAGTCTACTACATCACATGTCCGGCGGTCACAGAGAACTTTGCCCATTTCAATGAGACGCCCACCGGCCGCGAGATCACAATTATTGAGAAACAAAATGGCACATGTGTCGAGAACGCCGAACCCTATGAGCCACCCACCTACTTATGCAAGGGCGATGGCAAATGGACAATTCTAACGGGAGGCTGTCGTTGCAGAGTCGGCTTTGAGCCAAATGATGTGAATAACACGTGCAAAGGTGAGTGACTTTCATGACATATTTTTGCAGACTCGAATTAAACGTTACCCACGTTCATTTCAGAGTGTCCTGCAGGCACGTTTAGATCGTCAGAGGTGCGTAAGTGTGTGCCATGTCCACCCAATTCGAATAGCTCTAAAACGGGTTCGCCGTTGTGCAAGTGCATGCCAGGCTTCTATCGACATCCTGCGGACGGCAGACATATGCCTTGCTATAAACCGCCTGGAGCACCCATGAATCTCACCCTATTATTTGTCGATCAAACAAGCGCAATAATATCATGGAGTGCTCCAGCCAAAGATGATTTATATCTGGCAAATACAGCAGAGAAATACCGTACCGATGTTGTCTATAAAGTGCGTTGTAGCATGTGCAGCTCGAATGTTATGCTTAATCCATCGACAGACACTTTCAATGAAACGAAAATAACGCTTACTAATCTGGATCCGGTGACCACGTATACAGTGCAAATTCATGCGACAAATGGTATCTCGTCTTTGATCGAGCCCTATGCTAACGAAACATATACGAATAGTGAGAGTCCATTTGTCAATGCTTCTAGTTTTTTAAGTGGCAATAGTCAACAGGTGGATCTTAGCGAAATTAAAACGAAACATGCTGAAATTGTATTTACCACGGAGTCCGTTATGCTCTCGACGGTGTTCAATTTGCGTGTTGTGGCCATAACAAACAATGATGCCGATCTTGTTTGGGATAAGCCTATTCAGAGCGAAACGCCCATCGAGTTGTATGAAGTTCGTTGGTTTCCAAAATCCGAATTGGAAACAATCAATAAAACGTCATTGAACACAAAGGAGACTAAAATTCACCTCACCAATCTTATGGAGAATACTGAATACGGGTTTCAAGTGCGCTGTAAAACTATCATTGGATTTGGCACCTATAGCAATATGGTCTATGCTCAGACCCATCAATCCGTTGGCTCAGGTATTGTTTTCACCAATCGTAAATGAAATGTTCCTAAACAAAAATATCTTACTTGATTTACTTTTATTATTTTTGATGCTAGTCTATGACGATTCCATTCAAATAAGATTTATTGCTGGAGCCATTGTGACGGGAGTATTCTTTCTGGTCATCTTTATCGTTGCGACTGTCTATTTTATGAGATCCAAACATCAAGACGAGCTCGATAAAAAATCCACTAACCATCTTCCCTTGCCAATGGATTACGCAAGCAATGAAGGTAATTAGTGATATATTAACTTTATTTTTCTATTTGTATACGCATAATAGTGACTTTTTGGCGTGGATCAACTTCCAAACAAATTTTATATTATTTTAATCGAAAAGATGGGCAAAAAGACCTGATAGTTTACAAAAAAATTTGTTATATTCTTAAGCAGTCGGTCTCTACGGTATGTTCAGGTTTATATTTGAGCTTCTAATAAATGCCGATTCCTGTTATGTAGTATTTCTTTACATATGAAAGAGCTTCTCGACTAGAGCATTTTTCTTTTATTTATGCTTATATATTTTTTAAAATGCACAAGTTTCATATATTTCTTGCTTGACTTACGAATAAATAGTGGGTTGGATGGAAGCAGGTATTTCAGCTATGTTTCTGTCAAATATCGGATTACACTGCCCTAAAGAATTATTTGATGAAAAAAAAAAATTAATCAATGAACTAGACTTTCTCGTTCGATTAAGAAACTTAGAAATTTTTGTAGAAAAAATTAAGCGCGTTTAGACGTGGGTGGTATTAAAAAAAAACAGCAGTTCGGCTAAGAGTAAATTTTGTAATTATATTTCACTGGAAAGACGGGGAATATGTGTTTTTAGACAGTCTGTCTGACAGTCACTCAAAATTCGTTATTATATTTTCACATAACAACAACCTCAATTTTCAGCTACATTTTTGTATACATATGGAACGTAATCACCCAACTTGTGTTGTTTCCAGTTTGCATTCTCTATTTAGCATCTACACCAAAATATCTGACAACGAATAGCAAAGCAATTTGCTATTAAAATTTCAGTGACAAAGTTTTGTCAGATATTTTCACTTAGCGCGTTTCCAGATCGTGTCCAGATTGCCAAGCGCTAGAAAACAAAATTAACCTATAAGTGTTCTCCAAACGGCAGATCATGCGTATTTTATTTATTTTTTGTTGATAACCTCACCCTTAACCGAAATTAAAATAATTATTAATTACTATAATTAATATTTTATATATTAAAATATTTACATTTTTGCTGTAAAAATGTGTTTTCGCGCTCATTGAAGAGGTTTGTAAAGGTTTAGTCAATTTAGACTTTTAGGCACTGAGATTTTCGAGATATCGAAAGCTGGCATTTAATTTGTGTTATGCATTGTAAAAATGAGTCCAAATTATTTACACTCGTCATTAATATTGTTATTCAAAAATAATTCTGAGTATAAAAAAAAACAAGTAAAAAAACAAGTAAGTGGGCGTGGTCCAAAAATGTATATGACGATCTTTGAAGGAGGTTATATGTGATCGATTCACACTTTCTGAAATATCGGCTTTGGCAATTGTGGGCGCAGGTGTGGCAGTGACTTGCCACGCCCACAGGGGGTCAGCAAGGTTCAAATTTTCAATTTAGTGACGCAAAAATTCTTTGCATATGTAAATCCATAAGAGGAATATTTGTAGTCTACGTATTTAATGACACTTGCTTTCGATATCCTTTAAAGATTTTTGTTCGCCATTTGTTGGTTTTTTTAAAGTTGAATTTAATATTAAGATGTGTGTGTGTGTGTTTTAGTAATTTACTACGAACACGAATTCACAATAATCACTTGCTATTTATTTATATCCCTATCCATTATTATACCGGTACCGATCTCTTTTTAAGGACTGGTTGTGACATATAGTAAGTTTTTTAACCTTTAATTCTTCAAAGTACTAATATCATATATAGCTATACAGTGTAGATCTGTAGATTGTACATATACGTGTATACTTGTACATACAATTCTTGGAACATCAATACATTATTTTACTTAATTTATATTGATTCATAATTTTAAACGCGCTCTAATCAAGTGGAATCATTTATTTATTTGTTTAGATTGAGAGAATATAGACAAAGTGCGCTTTTTTGGAGTTAGATTAATTTTTGTGAACGGCAATTCCGACAAATCCGACATTTCAGTTTTACCTTATTTTTTATTTATGTATATATTTTTGTTAAACTTGTGATCAATGTGTTTTTATCTTTACTTTTAGTAAATGCCATGGATACAACTCCAATTGTCAAGACTCTGCATTCAAATGGTATATAATTTGTTTATGTTTTCTGAATTTTTGATTATTTTGGTGTGTCTTTTATTGAATTAAACAAATCTATTCTGTATGCTTACAAATACACTGTTAAGGCTTCTAAAGCAGCATTTTCAACTGCCCATACGTATGAACCTATCATTTATTATTATTAAAGAACGCCACTTTCATTCATATCATATACATCAGTGCTAGTCCATGTAATTTACTTAATGTCTACGTTGAATGTATATGCTTTTCAGTGACGACGCCCCTATTTGGTAATAGCCGAAGCTACGTTGATCCTCATACCTATGAAGATCCAAATCAGGCAATAAGGGAATTCGCCCGTGAAATTGATGCAAATTACATAACAATTGAGGCCATTATTGGTAATTAATATCGCTAGATTTTTCTAAACACTTTTATTCAAGACTATTTTGTTAGGTGGGGGAGAATTCGGCGATGTGTGTCGCGGTCGCCTCAAAATTCCGCCAAACTTTGTTCAGGACATTGATGTGGCAATTAAAACATTAAAACCAGGTAAATCTTTATAAAAGACAAACTTAATAAAGTACAAATTTATGGTTTCTCAACTTTCTGCAGATTAAAAAAAAAGTATATATTTATCTCTTATCTTAACGTAGGTTCTTCGGAAAAGGCACGTTGTGACTTTCTGACTGAGGCCTCAATAATGGGACAGTTTGATCATCCGAACGTTATATACCTTCAGGGTGTGGTTACGCGCTCCAACCCCGTCATGATTATAACCGAGTACATGGAAAATGGCAGTCTGGATACCTTCTTGCGCGTTAATGATGGCAAGTTTCAAACGCTTCAGCTAATTGTAATGCTACGTGGCATCGCCAGCGGAATGTCATATTTGAGTGACATGAATTACGTCCATCGTGATTTGGCAGCACGTAATGTGCTCGTTAATGCCCAGCTAATCTGCAAAATCGCCGACTTTGGTCTGTCTCGCGAAATCGAAAATGCTAGCGACGCCTACACGACACGGGTAAGACAAATCTAAACTGTTATTCACATATTGAGATAAAAAAAAAGTTCTCAATAATGAAAAAAAGGTTTTAAAAAACTATTCCTACATGAATGCGTCATGTGTATCGAAATGTTAATTGTGAAAGAAAAATTATTTTAATTGCCAAGAAAAAGTGTTTTACTGAGCGTAGTGACGAGAAAATTAATTACTAAATTTATTGGCACATGTTTTTGTTTTTAATTATATTGCAATTTCGAGAGCGATCTGAAAACACGACTTTATACACTCTGTACTTCAAATTTCAATAATTACAATTACCATATTATTATTATTGAATTAAAATGTTATCACTTATAATCTTCCTCCTGAGTCCACTGGATATTTATACTCCCGCAATCTTAGATCTTCATCTGCAACTGATGACACTTTGCACAATCCCTTTTACATATATATGCACTCAGGGGAACTCTCCTCTTAATGGTAAAAATATGTGGCGAATAAATCTTCTACTTGGTCGAATAGTTTCCTTCCCATTCCTGTTCGTTTTTGGCACTAATGTGAAGTTATATCTATATTTTATTTTTTTTATTAACTTAACTTTCTTTTTATGACTTTATTTTATATTTAAATAAGTTATAACAATACATTTTTATTTTTAAAAAAATCAGGACTCGAGAGCCAAAGTATGGAAAGACCGTTGCCACTATGACTATATATATATTGATCTGATATTATTGGGTCTCACTAGATACTTCATGGTTGGCCCCTGTCCCTATTGAATATATACTTTTTTCTAAAAAGACAAAAGAATAAGTTTCTGTTACAGCTATAAGTAACATAAGCTATAGTTATAAGCGCATCTAATCTGATGTTATGAATTTTTTTTTTAAATACCCTTCTAGGGTCGAGCCCCACAATAAGATTGTTTTTTATCTGTTCTAAGCTGGTCTTATACAGGTTGCAAATACATATTACATACGTACATATTAAACACATATTTAAGGAAATTTTTTTATCTTTTATTTTTCTTGGTTTACTTATGTTATATTTGTCTCCTTTTGAAGGGAGGTAAAATTCCAGTTCGTTGGACTGCTCCGGAAGCAATAGCTTTTCGTAAATTTACTTCCGCGTCGGATGTTTGGTCTTATGGAGTCGTTTTATGGGAGGTCATGTCGTATGGGGAGCGTCCCTATTGGAACTGGTCAAATCAGGTGTGTATATTTCTCCATCCATGTATCTAAGGTCAAAACAAAAAGATGTCTAATTTATTTGATCTACCTAGGATGTAATAAAGAGCATTGAAAAAGGCTACCGCCTACCTGCACCAATGGATTGTCCAGAAGCTCTGTATCAGTTGATGTTGGATTGCTGGCAGAAGCAGAGGACGCATCGGCCAACATTTTCCAGTATTGTGTCGACTCTTGATAATTTGGCCAGACAACCGCAGTCTCTGCTAACGACGCGAAATTCACCGGAAAATGATAGTACTCATATTCTTGATTCACAGCGTGGTCATAACATTTTTATAAGTGCTGATTTATGGCTCGAAAACATCAAAATGTCAAGATACAGTCAACACTTTAGAGAGGCTAATTTAGTGAATGCTCAACAGGTATGTGTGTAACTTATATATGTACACTTTCATAATCTTCTATAACTATTTATATTTCTATCCATAGATCTCAAGGTTAACAGCTCAACAGCTATCCGATATGGGTATAACTTTAGTAGGACATCAGAAGAAGATTTTACACCAAGCTCGGCAGCTGGATACAATAATATAGACAGCGTGTTCTTTAAAATGTACATACATACATTCAACAATATATATATGTATATTTATATCTTTATATATACCTATACTTATATATATATATATATATATATAGATATATATATCTATATCTATATCTATATAAATCTATATCTATATAGATGTACGCGCTCATGCTATGACACTCATGGTTTTTTTTTTTAAATTAAAATCAAAACTCACAATCTGAACTGATAAACACCCCATTTCAATGTTTTCATGCTAAATTAAATGGTCTACATTTCACATTACATAGTCAAGTTTTGTGAAAAAAGCGAATTCATGAATTTGTGTTTATAAATGCATTTCCGAATCCGTTAATTTCATGATATTTGCAAAACTGTGTAAAATAAGTGTAGCACAAGCGCTGTAAGAAAAAGATAACACAACATTCAATTTATGTGAAATGCAAAACAGAACGAGCAAGACACAATATACTTATAATAATAATATTAATTAAGTACAATTTTGTAGTTTATTAGCTGTAAGTTTCTATATAGGCACACACACACACTCACACACACACACTCACACACACACACTCACACACACACACTCACACACACACACTCACACACACACACTCACACACACACACCACACACACACACACACACACACACACACACACACACACACACACACACACACACACACACACACACACACACACACACACACACACACACACACACACACACACACACACACACACACACACACACACACACACACACACACACACACACACACACACACACACACACACACACACACACACACACACACACACACACACACACACACACACACACACACACACACACACACACACACACACACACACACACACACACACACACACACACACACACACACACACACACACACACACACACACACACACACACACACACACACACACACACACACACACACACACACACACACACACACACACACACACACACACACACACACACACACACACAAATCTACAGATACAGGCCCTTGATTACGCAATTTATGTTTACTTTTATTTTTTATTTCAAGAAGTTAAAATAGCTTTTCTTGATTGCATTTTAAGATATCAAACACTCGAATACTGTAAAAAGCGGACTAAAATCTATATATTTTATTGGATGAACATTTTGTTACCAGCAATAAAGCACTGTATGCTCTTATTAAAGTAAGAACCATATTGATTGACTAAAGGCATTGCTTTTATTTGTCACAAATAATACATAATATTCTCTCGTCATAGACGTGGTTTTGCATTCTCTACCTGTATATGTATATGTATATGTATACGCATGTGCATATGTATGTGTATGTATATGTACATGTATATGCATATTTATATTTATATGTATATGTATGTATACTAAATGTGTGCATAGTAATGCCTATATCTTTATGCATATGGTCATACATAAATGTTCAGCGTCCATACAAAATACAAAATTTAAAAAGTTAAGTAGAAATATTAACTATAAAATGCAAGTAAAAAAAATAAACGTTTTATAAAAAAAAAACAATTATGTGTTATGTAAATACAAATACACATACATATGCATATGCCTTCTGACTTTTGAGGCTGAAATACGATTGAATTCGTTTAAACATAAACATTTGTGTAAATACGCGCATATACATATATATACTTCACATAAAAAAACACATCTAGTTTTAAACATATTTTAAACCTTACTACAAAATGTTTCATTATACAACTCAAACGTGAGTACATAATTAATTTTGATTAATATCTGTTAGTCCCTGAATGGAAAATCACCCTATATTCTATATACATTAATATATATACACATATATGTGTATATATTTAGGAAGTATACTTAATAGCAAAATCATTGCATTTATTGTAGGTTGATTATATATGGAGATTTTGACTTTAACAAGTATTATTTATACATTGCATACCCATACATTTATTTGTAGCGACATTCATTTTGTATTGTTCACAAAAACATAAATGAACAGAAAATTCAATAAACAGAAAGCTAAACATTATCTTTAATTCGATTAAGACATAGTCTAAAAATAAAACAGAAACTCAATACGCTGTGGGGGTTGGAAGTGTAAGGGGAAAAAATATGAATATTATTTTATAATAATCATATTATATTAAATGATGTACAATATTAAATTAATATAATATGAATTTTTTTAAGAGACATGTTATAATCTATAACGTTAATTGGGTGTTTGCGATAGCAGATTTGGAACATTTGATTAATCTTGTGTTGATTTTTGTATGCTAAGTTTGATTTATATGGATTGTTCCGTTATTTATAAATTAATGGTATTTGTGTCAAGTGTTGTGGCAGAAAGGGTTTGCTGATTGATCATCCAGCTAGTTGGCTCAACTTATCTTATATTTCCAGCAAAATCACCAGAGATAAATTCAGACACGTGTGAAAGCCTATGTCGTCCAGTGGCCAAGGCTTTGCATGAGAATGGTTCAAAATATTAATTAGTTTACCGTGTATATTGAAACATTTCTGTCTGCTTTCATGCGAACTTCTCCCTCAGTTTTTGGATTAACTTTATCTAACTTGGCTCTGTTCTTCTGATGTAATAGGAATTATCAGTTGAAAGATAAACAATTTTTAAATTTAGTAAGATAGCCAAACATAGCTCACACTAATATCTAAAATTGTAAATGAAATTGGATCGAGAAAATCTTCACATCCCCCCTTAATATTAAGAATGGAACGAGGCCTTCTCGAAGGAGCTATCCAGTCATCTACCTTAGTGGTATAAGGCTATGATCTATGGAAAAAATTTAGGAACCTATCTGTATTATTGACTAAAATCACTAAGCAGAGAATATATGGAAAACAGCCTGCGTGCGCACCTTTTCTAATGGGTTATGAATGTTTGCGAAAGAGCAGCTTTATTACTACCGGATAGCAAAGACTCTTGAAAGTGTGCGAAAATAGCATTGTATTTTTGTATGCGAGCTGGCACTCGATTTTCAACTTTTTATGTTTTGGGCCTGATGTGTAACATTTCGTAAAGTGGGGTGGTTTAATAGTTGAACAATTTTGTAAATTCAACTCGCAAAATGTATGAGGCAAATCTGAAACAGGATATAATTGTCTCGACATACAAAATTCACACTTATATGCATACATACAAAGATAGGTTTCAACAATATCATGTCACAGTGCGCAGACGACTGTTCGAACAAACATTTTCGCAGAGACAATGATGTTAAGATTTTCACTAGACAATGTCTATAGAAAACAGAATTGTAGTGGATTTTAAATAGATTGGATTAGATTTCCTTTCCGTGAGTCTAATTTTTGATCAGATTTGTACATTGATGGTGCTTAAGTGCATTTGACCATTGTAGATGTTGTGGTGATATTAGATGCTGATCGAGAGGCGAAAAATACTTTAACTTTACAAACTTCTGAAATTAAATCGTTTTCTGAATTTATAATAAATGGAAATAAATAAAAAGGTTTGGCTAGGGAAGATGGTATTCTAACAAAGTTTATTTTTATAATTAATATCAGTTGATATAAATTAAATAGAAAATGTGAAAACAATTTTAATTTATAATAAAAATAAAATTATAAATTAAAATTTAAATTATAAAAGTCGAGAAATATCGATGTTTGACAAACATTTATTTGGTGCGTGACTTAACCATCTTTTGTATTCCTAATCACACCAAAATGTGAAACCTTACAGTGTGTTTAAATATTACTTGAGTTTAGAAAAAGCGATGCTCTGTGTCAAAAACAAACTGTCCGAAAAAATATTTAAAAATTAAACTTATACCATGAATATTTAGCTGGCTGAAATGAAAATGTTCGAAACATTACCGACATTTCGCATTCTGTGTTTTTGAAGTAAAGGAAAAAATCAAAACAAATATTGACACATCTATATGAAATCACTGCAACCGCACTCTGCGCAAGGATATTTTTTTTTTTTTGACGGACTGGACCAGCTGCGAAACTGTAGCTGTTTATAAAATCTATATAGGATAACAGTTCGCTGACATTGTGGAGTTTTCTTAGCTGCGAACGTCAAATAAATGGAATTTTTCTTTATCGATAAATTTTTCCGATCTAGGCTTAAATAAAATAACAATACCGGAAAACTAATGTGTTCGGCACAAAACAAAATTTAGGCCTAGTGTGAAGAATACTTAAAACTGCTTTAATAAAGACCGTTAAAAAGAACGTAAGCTTAAATATTATTTTAATTTTATTAAATTTTTTATCAAGTATATTAAATTAGTGGTTTAAGGAGCGTGTGCTAAGAGCAAAAAAGATTTTAGCCAACAAAATGGTAGTCTGGTATTATATTATTATAGAGCAAGATCACATTCTGTCACCTGTGCTTGCAGCTGAAGCTAGATTTTTTTTGTGATATTCCAATTACGTTGTTCACTTCTACGGCCTATAGTAGCGTAAGATTTTTTTATCTGCAGTTTATTTTTCTCACCGGCTATCGTGAAAATATATAAAATTATTTTGACGGTCACAATAGAAAGTCAAACAAGCCACAAAGAAATATTGTGGCAACGCTGTCTGTGCTGTTTTCGATCCATATGTTTAATTTACCCAATAATTTTGATAGCAATTTTTTGTTTGTTTTTATTTTGTTTATATATACTTTTTGTTTTCATATCTCCTTTGCTCTTGTTGCAATCGAGGATACGAATTTAAAGTTTGCATACTCATTTCTTGATCTTTTAATGCTGCTTACGCAAAATACTTAAGTGTGCGTGAGGCAATTTTATCTGCAGCAATCATTAACATTTTCTTAACAGTCTGCTAAAGCTAACAGATGTACAGTTCACATTTCGTTACATTAAATACGTTACTGTAGCATTCTTAAGCATTTATGTCTCCTTTATATTGCATTTGCTTTTAGCTGCCACATTTAAAATGAATTTTTGCATGACATTAAAAATTTTTTTTAACTCAATGCACATTTCTCTGCGTTACGTTACTCTTTTTTGTTTGTTCACTTTCTCAACTTTTTTTTGGGAATTTTTGTGATCGTCGCAAACGGTCACACCAGTTTGCAGAAAAGAGTGAGCGAGAGCAAGTATCGGTACAAGTGCGTTTTTAAGTAGGTAAAATCAAAGTATAATTAAGTTACACTAAGCAATCACTATCCCAATGGATTTGGACTTACACTTATGAATAGTTTGAAGTTGTTTTAATTCTTTGAAATAACACAATAAATGTGCGTACGCGCAAGGATTAACGTTTACCGAAAGTTAAACACATGTACACACACATTCTTACAAATGTGTGTGCATTGAGTGTGTGTTATAACTCAAACAAAGAGTTGCCACGTTTTAAGTATTTTATATAAGACAATGATTTGAAGGAAAACGTATTAAAATTCTAAACAATTACAATTACTTTTCACATTATTCAAATTCCCCTCAGCAGTTGCAATAAAATTCATATTTTTTAAATTGTAAGATATATGCGCAAAACTTGGTTGGCTGAATCGCATAAAATATGGCTAGGTGGCAACATTGCGCAAGCAGCCATTTGTACTGTAGTAAATTGTCCCGTCCCGTTGAACGTGTGGTTTGATAAATTTTCGCACCGAAAAAGTAATTTTTTGCATTTAAATAATTGTAAATATTTTTGATTATTTTGCAATATTGAACATATATAATGATGATGCAAAGTGATGAGTTCTTTTTTTTTTAATGAATTTGTGAATCAAAAATTTTATTTGACATAAGTTCACACACATAACACACACATGTATACTTTTGTGAAATCGTCGTAGTGGCTTGGCTTAATACAACCATGCACATTTATGCATGTATCTATGTACGTATGTATGTATGCGTGTGATGTATGTATTTGTGTATAAGTGTATATAAATTTTTGCGGTATATTAAATTTCAATCGATATTTATTTAATAAATCCAAAAAATTAAATTTGCAAGTATTTTTTAAAATTCTTTGTCTTGTTCACTAAAACCATTCACATGTATGTATGTATACTCATTTATATGTGTGCATGTGTGAGAGTGAGTACTTAATTGAAAATAAAGTTCATAAATTCACAAATACCTGCACGCAAAAATAAATAAAAAAAATGCAAATATCCACAATGTAAATCCATGAAAAACATTTTTTACACATCAATAAAATAAAGTTAAAGGTTTATAATCGAATTTTGGATATTCTTTCAAATATCCGATTTGTGTGTGCGTGTGTATACAAATGTTACATTTGCATCTGTAGATATCTGTGTGTGTATGTTTTGTAGCATATTTGTTGATTCTTCCGTATGGGTGTTTTTGTGAATCTGTGTGTGTGTGAGCGTGTGTGTATGTGAGTGTGTGTGTGAGCGTGAACAAAAGTACAGAGTTAAATAGGGTGATTGCGTCAATGACTACTGTCCAGAGTTGTCAAGTATCTTTATCGTACACTCGCACACATACGAATCCACAAATACTTTGTACTCTCTTTCTCTAATATTATTCGATGTATCTTCAAAAATGGAGTAAATAAGTTGCCAAACTTATCGGAAACCAAGTGAATATTTTATTTAAAATTAGTTTAAATATACAATACAATATACAATTACACAATTCAAACAATTTTTTTACATTCGAAATATGGAAAATTTATAAAAATGAAGGAGAGGATAATCGACCCTATAAGGTATATATAGTTTTGTTTTTTTTTAGTACATATCCACTTCCGTCTCTATAAGCACGCCGATCTCAAAGACAAAATTCTAATAATAGTGTGCTTTTTTTTATCGATGACTTTTCTATTGTTTAAGTCGATCTATGATTCCAATTTTTGCACATATTTTGAAGGTGTATAGAAGTTAGGGACACCTTTTGGATACGATTCCCGATAATCATTGCAAATAACTCATTTTAGGAGGCGTTAGTATTTACAATAATTTCACACACTATAGAATAGAGTCAATGTGCATCAAATATTATATGATGATTTGACAATGGAAATACAAGTTATCTTTCAATTAATTTCCCGCAAGAAAGCCGAATTATATATCTAGACTGTTTCACTGTGTATCAATCTACTAGTCAGGCATCTCTCTACTAGAGCATTTATTTCTTGATTAATTTCCAAATATTTCTAATGCAAAACATTTCTGTTTTTGTAGGCAAAATAATTAAAATAACCACTGCAAATCCGTTTTGTAAACGAGAACTATCAATAAGATTATATTGTTAGCGAGTTGAACAATAATTGAAAACAAGATTATTACCATCAGCCATAGGAGTTCATTCAATGACAATGACGTTGGCGGCAAAATTGATGCAGGACTAGTTGAACCTGAGAATGGGAATGCGCTATTCACAGTTAGTGTAGCTAAACATCAATTGGAACAGTTGTACACGATGCGCGAGGCCCTTTTCTCTCAGGATGGCTGGGGATGCCAGCATGTTAACCAAGATACCAATTGGGAGGTGCCCAGTTCACCAGAGCCGGCAAATAAGGATCCGTCAGGAGGGCCTCCAATGTGGAAACCGAACATTAACAATGGCACAGATCTGTGGGAATCAAATTTAAGAAACGGTGGTCAGCCACCAGCCCAACAAGTGCCAAAGCCGTCTTGGGGCCATACGCCCTCATCCAATCTGGGGGGCACCTGGGGTGAGGACGATGACGGTGCGGACAGTACCAGCGTTTGGACAGGCCAATCAGTGAATAACGCGGCACCCGGTGTTGTTGTCGGTGTAAATGCAGCGGGCGTTGGCTCTGGCGTTGGCAGCGCAAGCGGTGGCCCCCCGTGGCCCCAGGGCGTTGGGGTCGGCGTTGGCTTGAACGCCGCAGGCAACAACAGTTCGCCGGCAACGGGAGCCTTACCTGTGGTCACTCCGGGATGTAAGTATTATACATACCTGTTTATCATATTATATACATACATATTATATTTACTTTGCTATCATTTTACTATTCATATGGCGTCGGCGCTGCAAAAAAAATTGAGCAATTGCATTTAGTGTGATTTGATTCGGTTTCAAATAAATTAAACTAGTTAAACCGCATATTAACTTGAACTAAGATTCAAATTTTAGTTGAACATTTTTGATTTTAACACTGTTTTTTTCTATCTGTCCTTTATTCACATCTAGGTGGAAATAGTGGTAACAATTTGACCTCCACTGGAAACGTGGGCGGGGCTGGCGGCAGCGTTGGCGGCAGTACTGGCAATGGCTGGGGAGATCCCAGAGACATACGCCCGCTTGCCGCCGGTGGCCCTCTGGATATACGGAACGTCGATCCTCGCGATTCAATTCCAATGCGTGGTGTAGGCCCTCCCACGGCAGATCTGCGAGATTTACGCATGATTGATCCGCGCGATCCGATACGCGGTGATCCGCGTGGAATATCGGGGCGACTAAATGGCCAATCCGAGATGTGGGGACACCATCCCCAGATCGCTCACAATCAGATCCAGAATATTAACAAAATGGTCGGGCCCGTTGTTGGTGGCTCTTCGGGTACAAATGTGGTAAGCTCAAATATAGGTGGGCCTGGTGGTGTCGGAGCCGTTTCTAGTAATATCGGCGCTCAGTGGGGACCAGCACAAACTGTTGTTGGCGGACCGAAGGATATATCGAAGCAAATCACCGGTTGGGAGGAACCATCTCCGCCGCCACAACGCCGCAATATACCCAATTATGATGATGGCACTTCGCTCTGGGGGCAACAGACACGCTTGCCAGGCGGTGGGCCTCAGTGGAAGGACATGACAGACTCAATTGGTCGCAGTCACTTGATGCGCACCCAAAATCCAAGCGGCGGCACTATCGGTGGAACCAACATCGCGGGCAATAGCAATGTGCCAACAATCGGCGGCAACCCAAATAATTCAATGTCAGGTGCTGGTGGCCCACAGGCTCGCCTCACCAATCCAATTGGCGGACCCAGTGGTGTTGGCGTCGCTGTTGGTGGTGTCGGTGTTGGTGGCCAGCATGGCAAACCCGATGCCGGTGGCATGTGGGTGCATCAAAATAATAGCGCTGGCAGCCGCAATGCGCAAGTGGTGAACTCATGGGGCGACGATAGTCACAATGTGGGTGGTGTTGTTGGCGCTGGTGGCGTCGTTGCCGGCAACAATTGGGTCGATGATAAACCGAATGCTGGCCTCGCCCAGATCGGCGCTAGTTCGAATTCCTGGAGTGATTCAGCTACGGGTGGCGGCGTCGGTTGGGGTGGTAATAAACCAAGTAAATTGTCATCGGCGAGCGGTGCTTCCTCGGGCTGGAGTAATTCTAACACAGTCGGAGGAGGAGCTGGCAATGTGGAAGGTGGTGACATCTCTTCGGATTGGTCGCACAGTGTTATTGTTGGCAAAACCCCACAGCAACAGCAACAACAGCAGCAGCAACAGCAGCAGCAACAACAGCAGAAATTGGCTGGCATTAATGTTGGTGTGTTGAACTCAGAGATTGTTAAGCAAAGCAAGCAATATCGAATTTTGGTTGAGAATGGGTTTAAGAAAGAGGATGTTGAGAGAGCTTTACTGAGTGCCAATATGAATATTGAGGATGCGGCCGATATGCTGCGTACTAACGCAAATTCATCATTGGCGATGGTGGAGGGCTGGCGTCGTCACGACGAAGGCCTTGGTTCCTATGCCGATCATTCGAATACGACGAATAGTGGCGGCTTCCCACAACGCTATCCAGTTAGCGGCGCACAACCTTCGATGTCATTCCCTCCGGTAAGATCATCCTGATCAAATGAATTCTGATTTGATCGACCAAATGAAAAATTATTTTTGTTTTTGTGTTTTTTTTTAGAATAACCTTATGAATAATATGAGCGGAACAGCCGTCTCTGGTAGCAATAATCCCAATATGGCCACACTGCAAGTGCAAAAATATTTGAGCCAAGGTGGACCGCACAGTGTCGCCATCGGCGGCGGTGGACCACAGTCAGTCAATGCGAATGCTCCGGTCGCCTTTTGTCAGAACGCATCGAATGCAGCGCCAGCAGTCAATATTGCATCGAATGCCAATAATCAACCATCTGGGCAGCATATTCGAATGATTGGCCAGCAGATTCAATTGGCTATACACAGCGGATTTATATCCAGTCAAATCTTATCGCAGCCTCTGACACAAAATACTTTAACTCTTTTGAATCAACTACTCAGCACTATAAAGGTTAGATTAATATTCTTATCATTCATATGTGTGTATATATTTATATTTATCTGTCTGTATGCAATGCGAACAATCGTTTACAGCATCTTCAAGCAGCGCAGCAATCTCTTTCTCGGGGCAGCAACGCTAGCCCAATGGTTGTCAATGTAACCATAGCGAAATACAAGCAACAAATTCAGAATTTACAAAACCAAATAAATGCACAACAGGCGTACATAAAGCAACCGAACTTGCAACAAAACTCACAGCAGCAGCAGCACTCATCCGGAGTACATATGAATAACTCTGGCAATGACTATTTAAGGAATCATGATGCAATAGCTACACTTCAAGGAAATTTTTCTGAGCTCAATCTTAACAAGGTATCTACTCCAATCGTAATGTCGTCATAAAAATTATATTTAAAAAAAAATTTCGCTCTCCATTTCGCGTCATCAGGTAAAGTTTCTAAAATAAATATATAGAGTCCATTTTTTAATTGAATAAATTAATTACCGCATCATTTTAGGTATCAGATTAATCAAAAAAAATTTGTTTTTTTGTATTTTAGAATTTTTTTTGTATATTTTGTTTTTTTTTTTGCGGCGGCAATCAAAGTAAAATTTTTTTCCGCTTATTTTTATTTATTTATAAAATTCGGTAAAAAAAAAGTGTAAATTTAAAAATAAATTAAAAGTTAAAACTAATGGAACAAAATGAAGATTCTATTTTGTGTGACGAATTTGATGAATTAGGAAATATATATATAATTATACAATAATAAATAATTTAATTTTTGTATTTTTATCCATTTAATGTTTAGCCAAGTGGATATCAGGCTGCGCCCAATCAGCAATCCCGCTTAAATCAGTGGAAACTTCCAGTATTAGAAAAGGACAGCATGGCCACAGATGGCACGGACTTTTCGCGTGCTCCGGGTGCTACAAAACAGAATTTAGCAAGCAACTCAAACAACATGGGCCCGCTGGGCTTGCAAAATGATGGGTCAGTTGTGTGTGATTGTTGTGATAAGAGCAATGAAGAACTTTTCTCTAAAATAATTGTAATTTTTTGCATTGTATGTAGAACTTGGTCAACGGGTCGTAATATTGAACACGGTTGGCCGGATCCGTCGATTGATAACGAGAACAAAGACTGGTCAGTCGCTCCGACTGCAGCTGCATATTCCGACTTGGTACAGGAGTTTGAACCAGGCAAACCGTGGAAGGTAACTGTAGGCATACATCTTCTTCCAATAACATACCCAAGCAGAAGTTTATTTTTAAGGGTTCTCAGATCAAAAGCATTGAAGATGATCCAAGCATAACTCCTGGCAGCGTTGCTCGATCTCCATTGTCCATTAATCCGACGCCAAAAGATGCTGATATTTTTGCAAACACCGGCAAGACCTCTCCAACTGATTTGCCATCATTAAGCTTATCGTCGTCAACATGGAGTTTTAATCCAAACCAAAACTTTCCCAGGTAAAAAACATTATCCATTTGTATTTTTTTTTTTACATATAATTTGAATATACAACTTAAATATGCAGTTGGTCAGACAACACTCAACAATGTGCCACCTCAGAACTCTGGACCAGTCCTCTAAGCAAAGGTTCATCTCGAGGACCTCCGCCCGGATTGAGCACAAGTAAAACTGGCGGTGTCACTGCTCCCACCCCATCACCTACGGTTGCCGGGAACTCGAATGGCTGGCTGCCCAATCGAAGTGTCCCCAGCACCAACACAACATGGACTGGAGCTAATGTTTCCTGGAACTCTAGTTGGTTGCTTCTCAAAAATCTAAATGCTCAGGTATGTATTGGAATAGACGTAATTGATTGCATATCTGTAGGAATATGTAGTGATATTTTCGTAAAAATCACTTAAGAATCACAGGTATCGGCTGTTGGGTCTTTACTTCATTTTTAATGGCTTAGAAATTTAAATTTGGTTATAAAAAACTTGCTTTTTGTTAGATGATCGGCTTGAGACAGTGCTACTTCTTTCCAAAATAGAATAGATCTTTGGAGAATTCCAAAGTGAATGATGTTAAAGTTAGGATCATCAGAAGAAGATAACTAAAGACGACTGAAATCCCACGTTGATAAAATGAAAACGCTTAAGTTGCTGATTGACTGACTGACTGATTGAAGAACTCAGATGTTTTTATACTTGATTATATTTTATACATGTGTATTTGTTTCCAGATTGATGGCCCAACCTTACGTACTTTGTGTATGCAGCATGGTCCCCTTGTCAGCTTTCACCCGTATTTAAACCAAGGAATTGCATTGTGTAAATATGCAACGCGGGAGGAGGCTAACAAAGCACAAATGGCTCTAAATAACTGTGTTCTCGGCAATACGACAATATTCGCCGAATCGCCAAGCGAGAATGAGGTGCAGAATATTCTACAGCATTTGCCTCAAGCTCCGTCCTCGACCAATTCGGGTATTTCGTTAAGCAGCGCCGGCAACGGCAACAGCGGCGGCGTTGTTGGTGGTGTTGGCACCACAAGCGTCAGCGGTTCAGCTGGTGCAAGCATATCGGGCAATAGCAGCAGCAACAGCAATGGCAACGGCGCCGGCGGTAACAGTGGATCGAATGCTACTGGTCTTGTGACCAGCGGCACAGCCAGCAGTGCTGCAAGTGGTAGTGCGGCGGGCTCCGTTGGCAGCAGTGCGGGTAACAACAGCACAAGTGGCAGCAACAACAGCGGCAGCAATGTTGTCAACTCGTCTGTGAATGGAAGTGCCCCACCATCAGGCGGTGGCAACAGTGGCTGCGGCAACAATGCCAAGAGCTCTTCAACCACCTCCTGTAGTGGTGGCAATAATATAACTATGACAGGAGGCGGCGCCTCATCGAACGTAGCTTCGGCTGCGGCTGGCAACAACTCAGCATGGCGACAGTCTGGCCCAAATCAAGTTCTGCAACAGGGCCAAAATAGACCACCCGGTAGGGAAGCCGATTATGATTATATATCTCAATTCGTTTGTTCCATAGTTGACGATTAGTTTGATAAAAATATGCCCATGCGCAGCACTTTGAATCAAGACACAGACCTAAACACATAAATACACACCCACACAGGGAGAACACTCTAGATTCAATATGGAAAGCAAAAACCATGCTATATAAAGTACATAAAGTGGATCGACTGATAAACGAATGGACTTAGAATTTTGTATGCTTGTAGATTTATTTTTCTTTATCGTTCATAGTGTTTAGGGTTGTATATGTAAGAGAAAAAACAATGCGATATACATACAATTTTTTGGAAATAATACTTGAACTATTTACTTATCATACTTACACATACCTACACAACAACTATCTTTCCATTGTATACAAGTGTTCAGTATCCAGATTTCTTATCATTTGACTTTCAATTAATAACGATGATTAGCACCGGGTCAGAGGTCAAAGTCAGCTACGTAACAAGTATGTATGCACGTAGAATATGATGAATGAATGTAAAAAAAAAAATTGACTTGCATGTGCCACATGCTTTTCGGTTCTTTTGTTTGTTTGTGTATAAGTCGTCCCCCACAACATGTATGCACACACACAATTCATGAGTTTGAAAATTTGATTATTTTTTATTTTCCACAAGAATATTATGGATGGACAAAAAATGAAAACAAAAAATGACCTGTGTTATATACATAATAGGAAGTTATAATCAATTACGGTTTTGCTTTCACAAAGCATTCCCACCGAAAACAGTTCGGTTATACATACATACATATTAGCTCACAATAAAGAATACCAATGAAGTTAATTCGAAAATCAATCGCCTTTGATTATGTATAGTTGGAAATCGATTGTGGTAGGCGGCAATTAATGATGATGGGAATACAAAACCCAACCCTTGTTTGCCTACGGCCTTGCTTGCAGGTGTAGTGGTGTGGTATCTCGCATTCTCTTCATGACATCATAATTTAAACTTACTATGTTAATAATTATGTAGCAAAAATGACTAAAATATCGTGAAAAGATATAACTAAGCACAACAAAAAAATAAGCAAAAAAATTACCTACATATTGATGTATACTTATGTATTCCTTAACAGATGATTTCAGTGGTTAATAAATCAGAAAATGATTAACAAAATTTGTTTTTACAAATTATGTACAATCATATATTGAGAAGTTTAGTAGAAAATTGCTTTTTTTATTTACAACTGATTTTTTGTCTATAACAATATACCAATTACATGCATGCATACATACACATGCAAAAATGCCAAATAGTTTGTGCATAAATCTTTCCTTGGGATTTTTGTGTTTGACGAATTCCAGTTGCTGCCGACTTAGCCTTAGGTAAGATTTTTTCAAAGTTTAAAATTACAAAATGAGCATAGTGTCGTTGAAAATAAATTATAATAATAATAATAATAATAAATATATGCAGATATACATATATAAAGATATAAATGGTATGCACCTTAATGATTTTGAAGCCCAAAGTGGGGGTATTCACGTACGTACTAATTAATTCCATTTTGGGTATATTGAATAATATACTCTTCGGTACAATACCTTGAGAAAACTGTGTTCATGATGCGTGGTATTTGTATCTGTGAATCCATATATGTTACTAAAAAAAAAAAAATGAATTTATGTTAGCAATACATATTGTGAGTGGTACCTGTATTGGAAAATAAATGATGGAATAGGTTATATTGTTTTAATCGTTTTTAATATATATAAAAAATAGGGACTTGTGTACAACAATTCGAATCTTTAGGGCATATACAGAAATGTGGTCATAATTGAAACATTATAACGAATGTGTATATGATGCGATCTAACTAACTTTGGAAACTTACTTTTTTGTGGCACACTGTATGTGTTCTGTGTGGTTTGGGTTGTAGATAGGTTCTCTTTGCTTTAACCATACATTTTAAGATCGAACATAATTTGTTGTGCAATTTAAATTACAAATGTATGCATAACAAGAGTACTGTAGTCGAGTGAGCTCGCAACGAAATATTATATATATTCTAGTTTTGCACCAAGATGTGAGCAGTTCTGCAAGTAGGCTCTGCCGACAAACGCGTGAATACATACGTACGCGACCGTAACGGGGCGTTGCAGTATGTACACAAAAACACATTGAAGCTTGCGTCGATTATCGTGCCATCTCTTTATCACACATGCGCTCGCATATTGATGCATACAGAAAATGCTTTCGGCTGCTGATAGAAATGAGATCAATATGAGAATATATTTTCAATAATAGGTATGGTATTTCTTGTCCGATCTTGATAAAATTCGGGCAGTTGATCAATAATATGTATATGCATATTATGTATTACTAAGATTCTGCATTTCAAAATTGTAGCATTTATTGGCATCGGAAATTTAAATGTATCGAGAAATGGCGTCAGTTATCTCTGAGATCTGCGTCTTCATACAGACGGATGGACAGATGGGTCATTAGCACGGCTGTTGAGCCTAATCTCTAATTTATACACTTTATGGGATCGGAGATGCTTTCTTCTGCCTGTTACATAAATTTGCACAAATCCATTATACCCTTTATAGCCATTTTTAATGGGCTCTGGGTATAAAAATATCTACAAACTTGAATATATATGTTTAAGCTCAATATATTTCTGTAGACATTTAAGCTTTTCGGTCTTTACATGCATACATTTTTGTAATCCAATCAAATCATGTGTGTGTAAAAATTTATTTATTATAGTTTTTAAAATATGAAACAGACAATTTATTTTGTACATAAATATAGAATCCATTAAAAATAAATTCATAAAAAAACATGTCAAATTCGGCGTTAATTGCAATTTATTTCATATTCATGACGCATTTAGCTCAAATGCTGAGAATTTTTGTAAGTGACATCCCGACGAATATTAGTGAAATTACGTGAAAATAATACGTAATTAGTATTCATATGCTGGATTAAAAGAAGAGACGACAATCATCCTATTTTTTTTTATTATACTCCGTAATTAGATCATTCTAGCTTGTAAGGAAAAAACCGTTATTTTGAATGTAAGCAGTCAAATTGAGGGTTCGAGCAAGAATATGTGTGAACAACACCGATATCGACAAGGTATAGTTTTATGGCTATGCTTTTATTTTCAGAATTTCCTTATTTGCTCTCAAGTCATTCTTAGTTATAATAATAATATGTAAACAGCTTTGTTGAAATTTTGCGAAAATTGTTTAGTGCTGAAAGTACTCTTATAGCACCATCTACCGCATTTCCACACAAGCATTTTCAACCTAAACAAAAGCAAAATTGCCAAATTATGCTTTTTAGCTCTCAAAGTACTCTTTTTTTTAAGGATATTTACATAGTTTTCAGATAATTTCAATCACTTTCAGTAGAAAAACAACAGCAAAAAGTTTGCATAAATTTCTTAGTGTTGAAAGTACTTTTATAGCGCCATCGATCGCAATTCCAGCCAATTATTTTAATCATTCTCAATGGAAAAAAACAGCTTCATATTTGCGAAAAAATGAAAAAAACAAGCCAAATTTGGCGTCTAAAAATTTAAGAAAAAAAATGTCAAGGTTTTTACGTACTTTTGATGCAATTCCAACAATTTTCAAGGGAAAAAACAGCTTCATATTTGCGAAAAAATGAAAAAAACAAGCCAAATTTGGCGTCTAAAAATTTAAGAAAAAAAATGTCAAGGTTTTTACGTACTTTTGATGCAATTCCAACAATTTTCAAGGGAAAAAACAGCTTCATATTTGCGAAAAAATGAAAAAAACAAGCCAAATTTGGCGTCTAAAAATTTAAGAAAAAAAATGTCAAGGTTTTTACGTACTTTTGATGCAATTCCAACAATTTTCAAGGGAAAAAACAGCTTCATATTTGCGAAAAAATGAAAAAAACAAGCCAAATTTGGCGTCTAAAAATTTAAGAAAAAAAATGTCAAGGTTTTTACGTACTTTTGATGCAATTCCAACAATTTTCAAGGGAAAAAACAGCTTCATATTTGCGAAAAAATGAAAAAAACAAGCCAAATTTGGCGTCTAAAAATTTAAGAAAAAAAATGTCAAGGTTTTTACGTACTTTTGATGCAATTCCAACAATTTTCAAGGGAAAAAACAGCTTCATATTTGCGAAAAAATGAAAAAAACAAGCCAAATTTGGCGTCTAAAAATTTAAGAAAAAAAATGTCAAGGTTTTTACGTACTTTTGATGCAATTCCAACAATTTTCAAGGGAAAAAACAGCTTCATATTTGCGAAAAAATGAAAAAAACAAGCCAAATTTGGCGTCTAAAAATTTAAGAAAAAAAATGTCAAGGTTTTTACGTACTTTTGATGCAATTTAAGAAAAAAAATGTCAAGGTTTTTACGTACTTTTGATGCAATTCCAACAATTTTCAAGGGAAAAAACAGCTTCATATTTGCGAAAAAATGAAAAAAACAAGCCAAATTTGGCGTCTAAAAATTTAAGAAAAAAAATGTCAAGGTTTTTACGTACTTTTGATGCAATTCCAACAATTTTCAAGGGAAAAAACAGCTTCATATTTGCGAAAAAATGAAAAAAACAAGCCAAATTTGGCGTCTAAAAATTTAAGAAAAAAAATGTCAAGGTTTTTACGTACTTTTGATGCAATTCCAACAATTTTCAAGGGAAAAAACAGCTTCATATTTGCGAAAAAATGAAAAAAACAAGCCAAATTTGGCGTCTAAAAATTTAAGAAAAAAAATGTCAAGGTTTTTACGTACTTTTGATGCAATTCCAACAATTTTCAAGGGAAAAAACAGCTTCATATTTGCGAAAAAATGAAAAAAACAAGCCAAATTTGGCGTCTAAAAATTTAAGAAAAAAAATGTCAAGGTTTTTACGTACTTTTGATGCAATTCCAACAATTTTCAAGGGAAAAACAGCTCATATTTGCGAAAAAAGCAATGAAAATAACAAGCCAAATTTGGCGTCTAAAAATTTAAGAAAAAAAATGTCAAGGTTTTTACGTACTTTTGATGCAATTCCAACAATTTTCAAGGGAAAAAACAGCTTCATATTTGCGAAAAAATGAAAAAAACAAGCCAAATTTGGCGTCTAAAAATTTAAGAAAAAAAATGTCAAGGTTTTTACGTACTTTTGATGCAATTCCAACAATTTTCAAGGGAAAAAACAGCTTCATATTTGCGAAAAAATGAAAAAAACAAGCCAAATTTGGCGTCTAAAAATTTAAGAAAAAAAATGTCAAGGTTTTTACGTACTTTTGATGCAATTCCAACAATTTTCAAGGGAAAAAACAGCTTCATATTTGCGAAAAAATGAAAAAAACAAGCCAAATTTGGCGTCTAAAAATTTAAGAAAAAAAATGTCAAGGTTTTTACGTACTTTTGATGCAATTCCAACAATTTTCAAGGGAAAAAACAGCTTCATATTTGCGAAAAAATGAAAAAAACAAGCCAAATTTGGCGTCTAAAAATTTAAGAAAAAAAATGTCAAGGTTTTTACGTACTTTTGATGCAATTCCAACAATTTTCAAGGGAAAAAACAGCTTCATATTTGCGAAAAAATGAAAAAAACAAGCCAAATTTGGCGTCTGAAAATTCAGAGACAGAACAGCATCAGAATCGCGCCGGAATCGCGCCGGAATCGCGCCTAAATCGCGCCTGAATCGCGCCGGAATCGCGCCTGAATCGCGTC